>VDFB02193867.1:547573938-547589453 GCA_007258455.2 Sequoia sempervirens
CAAGACTCTCCCTTTGGCACCCTACCTACATCACTCTCTCTTTCTCACCATATCTCTCTCTCCCCCCTTTGTCTCTCTCCCTCTCTCTCAATTCTCTCTTTCCACCCCTCTATCCCTCCCACCCTACCTGGCTAAGTCCCTCTCACTCCAACCCCTTCTCTCCCACTCCCTCTCTCTTAAACTCTCACTTCCACCCCTCTCCCTCTCTCCATATACTCTCTCTCTCTCCCTCCCACCCCCTCTCTCTCTCAGGTCACTCCCTCTGTAAACCTACCTACGTAACTCTCTCTCTCTCTTTCTCCCCTCTCTATCTATCCCTCCCACCCTACCTAGATAAGTACCTGTCACTCTGCCCCCCTCTTTCTCTCCCTCTCTCAGGTTGAACTCCCTCCCACAACCTATCCCTCTCTCAAGTCTCTCACTCACACTCTCTCTCCCAATCCCTCTCTCTCACACTCCCTCTCCCTACCTATCTCTCAAGTCTCTCCCTCTCACCCTACCTAGCTAAGTACCCCTCACTCCAACCCCTTCTCTCCCACTCCCTCTCTCTTAAACTCTAACTTCCACCCCCTCTCCCTCTCCCCATCCCACCCTACATAGACAACTCTCTCTCTCTCTCTCTCTTAAAATTCTCCCTCCCTTTAATGACATACAAGCATAATACATATGCACATACAATCCTACATCCATATAAGCATACATACATATGGGCATACATACAATATACATGCACTGATAAATACAAGCATACATACATACATACACGACACACCAACATACATGTACATACAAACACACAAATATATCGAAAAAAATCAATAGAGTGGTATTTAATATAAAGGAAGACAACGCGAGTGCGTTATAATGTGCTCGCATTATGTCTTGTTTGACATGTATCCTGGAGAAGCAAAAAAGGGTCAAAACTAAGATATAATGTGAGCGTGCTATAGTGCACTCGTGCTATATTTTGCTTTGGGAATCCCTGAGCCTTAACATTGGTATTTTCCTTGGAATACCAACTCAAAGGCTTGGAGGGTATTCCCAATGACCAAAGATGTGTTTTTGCAAATTCTACAATTTTTTCACATAATCGAGTTCATGCTCACCGTTAGAATTGCATTTGGTTCAATATTGACAAAATCAAACACATGGGTAATGTTAGGTTCTCTCTTAGCTATCCAACGATGTAAATTTTTTCACTTTCTGACAATGTTAAGCCTTTCAACCATAATTTCTTTTGATTGTATATCTCTTTTTTTCCAAAAAGTAGTGTTCGGTTTTTTTTGTTATAAATTAACTGTTCATCAAAATTTCAAATAAATTACATTTTTAGAAACTAGATTCCATTCTACAAATTTAAAAAAATAAAATAAAAAATCAATTACTTTCCATAATTTTTAGGGGGAGAATGGCCAAAATTCTGGTTTTCAGAAAGTTCCTACTTAGAAAATTAGTAAAAAATAAAATATTCATTAAAAAATTATTAGAAAAATCATGCATCAACTAGATTCTATTAGCTAACTTCTGACCATAGTGATTTTAAAAATACTAAATTTTTTTTCACCATGCTAGGGTCATACAAGAGTTCTTATGTTATGTTTTTTTGACAAAAAAAACACCAATTTGTGTACATCCCTCTTTCGAACCCATTAATCTCAACCATTTTCAAAATAAATTAGTAGTTTAGAAAGTAGACTCAGAGCACTTCGATCCTTGTTTTTTTTCCATAGATCACAATTTTGAGTGTAACTATCCTTAATTTCACATCCATGGTTAGTATTTCCTGATTTCAGAAAAAAGTGGCCACATAAGCCCCTTTTTTCAGAACCATCTTGGTGCACTTACCCATGTTTATTTATTTAATATAATATTTGTGCTATATTTTTATTACCAATTCATAGTGATTTTTGTTTATGGTTTATCTCTTGCAGTACCATGTGACTTTTAAACCTAAAATATAGGCACTAGTCAAATAAAATCACATGGGGAAACAATAGAAGAGACAAGAATAGTTGAAAAAATGCTGAGTTATGCCTACTAAATTTGATCCTTTAGTTGTTGCTATAGAGGAAACTAAGAATTTAACTCAGATGACAATGGATGAGTTGCATGCCTCTTTGATAAATCATGAACATAGGTTGAACAGATCACACACTTCCATAGAAAATGCATTCTCATCTTAGGCTTCAATAAGTCATGGAAGAGTTTAAGGTAGATTCACTCCTAGGGGTAGAGGAAGAAACACATTTAGAGGACGTAGCAACAATCCTGCAAACCAAGGTGGGAGAGTACATAACAATGATCATTCTCATAATCATTCAACTGGTCAAAGACAAGAAAAGTCACATGTTCAATGTCATTATTATAAGAGGTATGGTCACTACTCTTCTAAATGCAAAAAGAAACAACATGATCAAGGAAGAAAAAATCAAAATCCCCAAGAAAATTCTACAAAAAAATCTATGTTTATTGCATGCACAAAGATTACTAAAGTAATTCCTAAAAAATCACCAGTTGAATGCAATATGGTTCAAGAAAGTCCAAATGATATTTGATATTTAAATTCTGGTTGTAGCAATCATATGTTTGGAAATCTAGAGTTATTTTCTAGCTTGGATAAATCAACTACTTTAAATGTCACTCTTGGGAACAATAATCAGGTGAATGTTATGGGAAAAAGGGACTATTAATATTCTAACCAAAAAGGGGGAGCAAAAGATCATTCATGATGTTTTTTATGTTGCTAGTTTGAAGCATATTTTGATGAGTATAGGTCAGTTAGTGCAAAAAGGATATATAATTTATATGAAGGATAATGCATGTGTTATTCTTGATAAAGCTCCTAGTACTCAATTGATAGCAGAGGTACAAATGACAAGAAATAGAATGTCCCCATTGAGGTTGAAACCTGGTATCAAAAGGAAAGTAGCTAAAGCTCATCATATATCAGAAAATACACAAGTTGGAGTAGCCTTTAAGGTTGAAAATTCTCAAAATGTCTCTCCAGCTAGCTCTGAAAAAGAACAAGTTTGCTCCAAAAAAAAAGAAATTGGAAGTAGATATGAACAAAATGATACTATAACTATTCAAATAACTTTTTAGTCAGTTGTAAAGGATGAATCTTGGTTATGGCATTTGAGATTTGGTTAGTTAAACTTTGGGGGTCTAAACTTGTTGCATAGAAAGAATATGGTTAAAGGATTGCCATTGATTCAAAAACCAGAAAGAGTATGTCAAGGGTGCATCTTGGGTAAACAACATAGAGAGAATTTCCCTATAGGAAAATTAGAAAGAGCTTATAAACCTCTTGAGATTATTCACTCTGATGTATGTGGACTAATGCAAACTCCTTCCATTGGAGGTTGTACATATTTTATAACTTTTATTGATCACTATACAAGGAAGACATGGGTCTACTTTTTGAGGCATAAATTTTATGATTTTGGAGTCTTTCCATAGTTCAAGGCTCTTGTAGAGAAGCAAAGTGGTTACTACATCAAAATATGAAGAACTGATAGAGGTGGTGAGTATAGTTCTAATTCAAGTTTCTAAATTTTTGCAGACAACATGGTATTCACAAATAATTTACAACCCGCTACACACCTCAACAAAATGGTGTGGCTTAAAGAAAAAATAGAACTATCATGGATATTTCAATGATTATGTTGAATTCAAAACATTTAACAAATGAATATTGGGTTGAAGTAGTAGCAACTGTTGTTTATATTTTAAATAGATGTCCAACTACAAGTGTAAGGAATGTGATTCCTCAAGAGGCTTGGAGTAGTAGAAAGCATAGTGTTGCACACTTTAAATTCTTTGGATACGTTGCATATGCTTATGTGCCTGAAGAGATGAGAAGGAAGTTGGATAAAAAAGGTGAGAAATTTATTTTTGTTGGGTATTTAGAAGATACAAAAGCTTACAAATTGTTTAATCCAAATACTAGAAAAGTCATAATTAGCAGAGATGTGCAATTTGTTGAAAATGAAGCATGGGTTGGAAGTGTAGAAAAAATAATAAGTATATCAACAATTGATTCACATGATGATATGATTGATGAAGTGCTATAACAACAAGGTATTCGTTAAGAAATACCTCCTTCCACTCCTAGACATGGAACACAAGTTGTAGCACAAGCTACACCTCCTTCTACAACAAGACTTTCAAGAAATCAATTTTTTTTACCATACAAAAAATCCCACAAGAAACACCAGCCATAATGCCATTATAAAGTCCATCAAAGTCAATTGATAGAAGTAGCTCATCAGATCCTACATTAGCAATTTTATTGCAGCAAAAAATAAGGAGCTTAAGAGATATCTATGAATTTGATTTAAATGTTGAAACATCATTTTTTGTTTTTTGCTTTATTTTCAGAAGCTGTTGATTCAATGTCTTTTGATGAAGCAATAAAGGATGAAGCATGGGTTGAAGCTATGGATGTAGAGATTGAAGCTATTGAAAAGAATAACACTTGGGAGTTGGTGGATCATCTGCAAGGAAAGGATGTCATAAGTGTAAAATGGATTTACAAAAAAAGCATGGAATGGATGGAAATGTGTTGAAGCATAAGGCAAGGTTGGTTCCTATAGGTTTCACTTAGCAGCCTAGTATTGATTACAAAGAAAAATTTTCCCATATAGCTTGCTTAGATATGGTAAGAACTGTTTTGGCCATTGCAGCCCAAAACAAGTGGTATGTTTTTCAAATGGATGTAAAATCTGCATTTTTAAATGGTTTTATTGAAGAGGAAGTTTATGTGGAGAATCCAGAAGGATATAAAATATCAAGTCATGAGGACAAGGTATACAAGCTAAGAGAGGTGCTCTATGGAATCAATCAAGCTCCTAGAGCATGGTACAATCGAATTGATTCTTATTTAATTAAGAATTGTTTTATTAGGTGAAATAGTGAGCCTACTTTATATATCAAGATGGATAAAAAAGATAAAATCTTGATATTTTGTCTTTATGTAGATGATTTGATTTTTATGGGGGACCTTTCTATAAGTTCCTTTAAGGAAGCTATGATGAAAGAGTTTGAGATGATTGATCTTGGTCTTATGAAATATTTTTTGGGAATAGAAATTAAACAATCAACAAATGGTATTTTTATTTCTCAATCAAAGTATGCAAGTGATGTATTGAAAATATTTAATATGTTGAATTGCAAACTAGCCCCTACACCAGTTGTGATAGGACTAAAGTTAAGAAAAGAAGATGATGGTTCATTAGATGATCCTAGGTTGTTTAAAAGGCTAGTTGGAAGTCTCATTTATTTGACTACCACAAGGCCTAACATCATATATGGTGTGAGCCTTATCTCAAGGTTCATGGAGTCTCCAAAAGACTCTCATTAGCAAGTTGGAAAAAGGATATTGAGGTATGTTTGTGGAACTAAGAACTATGGAATTTTATATTCAATTGTAGATGAGTTAAGACTCATTGGATACACAGACAGTGATTGTGTTGGCAACATTGATGATAGGAAAGGTACCTCTAGTTATGTTTGTCATTTTGGAATAGGAGATGTATCATGGGCTTCAAAGAAACATCCCATTGTCACACTGTCTTTAGCAGAAGAAAAGTATGTGGTAGCCACAAGAGAAACATGTCAAGCGGTATGGATGAGAAGAATTATAGCTAACTCAGCCATTGCATTGTCTAAAAATCATATTTTCATAAAAGAAGCAAGCACATAGACACTAGATACCATTTTATAAGAGAACTGGTGAATAACAAAGAAATATATTTAGAGTTTTGTAGATCAAAAGACTAATTTTCTAATATTTTCACTAAAACATTGGAAAAATATGCATTTGAATATTTGAGAATTTGTTTGGGTGTTTATGCTGAAGATAAATACTCTAGAAATTTCAGTGCTAGAAATGAAGGTAGATGCTCCAATTTTTTTTGAGAAGAATGTTGGAAATGAAGATGGATGCGCTAAAAATTTTTAATAGTGAAGATGGATGTGCTAGTGATGTTTACTAGGTAGGAAACCTTCCAATAATCATAATTTGATTAAACTCAACCAAACTTTCTACCCTTACAACCCTACCTTATCAACTTTTCACAATTTCACCCAATTCTCCTTGTAGCATATCAAACTGAGAAATCTGAGCATATCTTCCTAAATATACCTCAAACACACAAACAATTTTCCATTTCAAATACCCTTTATGGCCTATTTCAACATATGATCCAAATTGTACATACCTTTGTTTTGGAACATCAATCCCCAAAATGGACTGGTACATTGTACCCTTAAGCCGATTAGGCCTATTTTGCAAAGCAACTCAAAAGAAAATTCTACAAAAATTTCAAACTATGTTCCAACACTCTCGACAAGTTTTAAAACCTCATAATCAACAATTTTCCTTAGGGGAAACAATAAGTTTTTTTCCAAAATACCAAACCCTTTCTTAAGGCCAATATCATGCTTGAAACATGAGGGTATATTGAAACTACAACTTCCCATCCTTTTATCAACCTATAAATACTTCAAACACACCATAATGGACCTGCACATGCTATCTAAATCATCATCCAACCTTTTTCAATCCAATTTCACTAAACTGGAGCCTCTCTTAACCATCACTTTTCAAACCATAACTCATAAAATATCACCTAGGGCAGCATCCTAAACCCTTCAAAGAGCCTTCCCTACTCAAAAAAACACCATGAACATCTAAAACCTACCCTAAGAACCCATTCCACCAAGTTACTAGAAATTCCAACAGTGGAATGTGCACTTATTGCATTTTGAATACACTCAAAACCCCAAATAGAGGTTATAGACCCATTGTTAGTAAAAAGACTATAAAAACCTTGAAACTTTGTGAAATTAGATCAAACAAAACCCAAAGTGCTCTTAGTTCATTCCTTCACACATTTCAATGCATTTTAGATCAATATGGCACAATATGGACCCGTACAAGGGTTTGCAATTGTAGATTACCAATGAATTGTAAAGAAAAACTAAATTTTGTTTATTGTATTCTCTTCAAAGCCACCTCAGAACCCTTATATTGAATTCCTCAAGAATATTTAAACTTTACACACCAAAAAAAAACCAACTTAACTGACTTTTGAACCACCCAACTATTGGGCTTCCACTTTGTGCATTTTTGCAATTTTTCAATATGACAACTTTTACAAGACTTAACAACTTTTGCAAGAATGACACTAAACTTGATAACCTAACCTAAAACCAACTCAAAATGACTTATTACATAAGAAGGTGGTCTATTATGACCTTATTGAACAAAATAAGACTCAACACCCTCGAAACCTATCATTAGACCTCAATTTACAAAATGTACTAACATGGTGCCCCTACGCCATACACCCAGGCAAAAAAAGTTATCAAGTCCCTTTGAGGATTGCATGACATCAAAACATGCTGCCTCTTATAATTCCACAATCTCCAAGATGCATCTTCATTTGGTGACCCCTTCTAGTGAGTCAAGTATTGAAGACTTGTATCATGGTTTGTGCTCTTGAATTGTTTACCACCTAGATTCGGTTCCCTCTTCACAAACCAGCCTGATGAATGTCCTTTGACTTTCCCTTCATCTATAAATGATGTTTGACACCTGCAAACACACCTTTACCACCTGTACCATGAACCATCTTCTTCCTTACCTTTGTTGCATGCTTGAACTTATCTACATGTTCTTGCCTTTCACTACTATGCACTTCATCTCTTACCCTGATCTTTTCCACTAGATTCTCTACCCCAATAACCTTTGCATTATCAGGTTTACAACCATCTATTTTGACAAAACTTAATTACCATTTAACCCCTTTTGCATTCAATTTCTAGATAAAGTATTTGTCCCACCATGACCTCAACATCCTTTTCTAACCCATTTTACATTCCCAGAGACAAATCATCCTTGACCTTCTCTATATTAGGCTTTAAAACCATCACATCATCTTTCCCTTCCAACCTTGAATCATTTTTCAAACTTGTTGTCTCATCATCTTCTTCCTTTATAGTGGCTGCAAACTCATCATCTTTTTCTTCCATAAATGTTATAAACTCTTTCTTTCCTAGCATGATCACCTTAGCTACCTTGTACCTTGTGCTTTACTATCCTCTACTAGTGGAGTTAAAGTAAAAGTGATACCATCCTTTTCAATCTGATCTGTATTATCTCTTCCATCATAAATGGTATGTCTATCAAACTACCATGGCCTTCCAAGCAATAAATGAAAACAATTCATGGGAAACACATAACAAAGAATGCTATCCTTGTATCCACCAATGTTAAAATCAACTAAATCTTGTTTATTAACCAAAATAGACTGATCATCATTCAACCAAGACACTCTATATGGTGTTTCATGAGAAATTTTCTCTAACTTTAGTTTATCTACCCTTTCATTTGATGCCATATTATTAGTACTTCTAGAGTCTATCACTACCTTACATACCTTTCCTTTGCACTTGCAGGTGGTATTGAATAATGTCCTCCTTTGTGTTGATTCTTTCTCCTTTGTTTCTTTCAGTAGTGTTCTTCTCACCATCAAAGATTCTCCAACTTCAGAAGAAACATATTGCATTGGGGAGTTTACACTCTCATCCCCATCTTCTTGCACCAATTGAACTCTCTTTTCACCACCATATGAACTAGAATCTTGTTCTTCGTTGCACTGTCATGCTTGATGGCCAAATTGATTACAATGATAACACCTTCCTATGAATCCACTAGAGCCTCTTTCTTGATTTCTAAATCTACCTCTAAAGCTTGATCTACCATCTCTAAAGCCAACTCTTTGATCAATAACTCATTATTGGCCTTTGTTTGCATCTTCTTAGCTTTTATTTGATTGTCTTGAAGTAGAAAATGAACCTCTTTCTCTTGAAGTGTTTCCTTTTCCCCTGGTTTGTTTGTCTTTCCTTCTCTTGACCTTTTCTTTAGCCCTTGTTGCCATTTGATAACACTCCTCAACTATTTTTTGATTTTCCAAGGTTAACTCATCTTGAATGTTGAATCTTAGTCCACTCAAATATCTAGCAACCGTCTCCACTTCATCCTCCATGTGACCTTCCCTTATGCTCAACTTGTAAAATTCTTCAGTATATGCTTTAACATCCATTTCTTTTTGTTTCAAACCTTGAATTTTCTTAAACATTTGAATAGCATAATTAGAAGGAAAAAAATTACCTTTCATTTTAGCCACCATTTTGTCCCAAGAAACAATCTTTGACTTACCTTTCTTTCTTCTCTCATATTTCTCATAATCCCACCACAATAGTGCATGACCTTTCAACTTTGTTTTTGCAATCTTCACCCTTTGCTCTTCAGGAACATCTTCACACTTAGAGTAATTATCCAATGCTGTAATCCAATCCAACAATTCTTTGCAATTTAGATTACATCCATACTAAGGAACATCAATATTCACCTTGTGTCTATCATCCTTGACTACTCTCAGCAACTTAGCCATCCTCTGGTCATCAGGATCCAACTCTTCTTCCTCTTTTTCTTTAGCCTCCTCTTCTTTTTTCCTCAAAGTCACTCTCATCACCCATGTCTATGCCTCTTTTCTGCCTTGTTTCAAGAGCATCAATCCTTTCCTTCAACTCTCTTATCTCCCTATCATGCTTGTTGTTCAATTCACTAATCTCTCTAACAACAGGTTTTCCTTTTGGAGGCATTTTGTCTACTTTTGCTTCACACTTCCCTTCTTGTTTCACACCTTCTCTCCCTTCTTTAGATTATACCTGTGTTATGATACCAATTGATGAAAAGTAGATAGGAAACCTTCCAATAATCACAATTTGATCAAACTCAAACAAAATTTCTTCCCTTACAACCCTACCTTATCAACTTCTCATAATTTCGCCCAATTCTCCTTGTAGCATTGTAAATTGAGAAATATGAGCATATCTTCCTAAATACACTTGAAACCCACAAACCGTTTTCCATTTAAAATACCCTTTCTAGCCTATTTCAACATATCTAAATTATACATACCTTTGTTTTGGAACATCAATCCCCAAAATGGACTGGTACATTGTTCCCTTAAGCCAATTAGGCCTATTTTGCAATGAAACTCAACAAAATATTTCTCCCAAACTTCCAAACTCTATTCCAACAATTTCAAGAGGTTTCAAAACCTCAGAATCAACAATTTTCCTTAGGGGAAACAATAATTTTTTTTCCAAAACACCAAACCCTTTCTTTAGGCCAATTTCATGCTTGAAACATGAGGGTCTATTGAACTGCAACTTCCCAGCCTTTTCTCACCCTATCAACACTTCAAACATGCCACAATAGATCTAAACATGCTATCCAAATCATCATCCAACCTTTTTCAATGCAATTTCACCAAACTTCCTCTCTTACCCATCACTTTTCAAGCCAAAACTCATAAAATATCACCTAGGGTAGCATCGTAAACCCTTCAAACAACCTTCCTTGCTCAAAAAAACACCATGAACATCTAAAACCTACCCTAAGCATCCATTCCACCAAGTTACCAGAAATTCCAATGGTGGAATGGGTGTTTATTGCATTTTGAATACCCTCAAAACCCTAACCAGAGGTTACAGACCCGTTGTTAGTAAAAAGACTAGAAAAACCTTGAAACTTTGTGAAATTTGATAAAAAAACCCAAAGTGCTCTTAGTTCATTCCTTCACACATTTCAATACATTTTAGATCAATATGGTACATTATGGACCCGTACAGGGGTCTGCAACTGTAGATTACTAGTGAATTGCAAAGAAAAATTGAATTTTATTTATTATATTCTCTTCAAAACCACTTCAGAACCCTTACATCAAATTCCTCCAGAATATTTAAACTTGACACACCAAAAAGAAACCAACTCAATTGAATTTTGAACCACCCAACCGTTGGGCTTCCACTTTGTGCAATTTTGCAATTTTTTAATATGACAACTTTTACAAGACTTAGCAACTTTTGCAAGAATGACACCAAACTTGATAACCTGACCTAAAACCAGCTCAAAATGACTTATTACATAAGAAAGTGGTCTATTATGACCTTACTGAACAAAATAAGACTCAACACCCTTGAAACCTATCGTTAGACCTCAATTTATAAAATGGACTAACATGGTGCCCCTGCACCAACTGGATATTTTTTAGAATGAAGATGCATGTGCCAAATTTTTTTGAGAAGAATGTTGCAAATGAATATGGATTGGCCAGAATTTTTTTAGAAGAATGTTACAAATGAAGATGGATGTTCCAGAAATTTTTGAGAAGAATGTCAACTAGTTGAGATTAAGGGGGAGTGTTAGAAATATAATCTCAACTACCTTATCATGCTTGTCCTCACCAACTCAGGCTCCGTATTAGCATTAAATACAAATTAATGAGAAAGGTTTTGGAGAAATTTTTAGGAGATTTGATATGATTCAACATTAAATCATTAATTCTTACATGCTTTATGGGTTGTAAAAATAATATTATTTTATTCATCTTTCTTCACCGTACCTGTTTTAGTTTTTAATGTTGTTTTGTTGTCATTTTGTAATAAGGAAGAACAAGTAAGAGGGAAGAAGGATGAAGATAGGGAAATGAAGCTCTGCTATAACTATCTATTTTTAATACATATATGAATCTAATATGCTCTACTTTTTGCTGTGTATTTTTTGTGTGTTGAGGGCAGAAATCATATGCATTTTTATTTATCTTTTTAATGTTGTATGCATATTTCAGTTTGCTCTATTTTTTTTGCTGCTCCAATCCTCTGCCCCTTTGCCACATCAGAGTCATCAATACAAGCTATACCACTCATTGAAAAAAACATATAAGTACCAGATTCTGAATTCTAGGAGAATCTGTGTAGTCCAAGACATTTTTAAGAAAAGTCCCAAAACCTCTAGAATAGGAAGATATGATCAACTATACTCCTCATGTGAGTCAAAAGTGCATTCAAAGGCTTAAAAGTTAATTCAAAAGGTGTAAGGAGCATTCAAGGAACACTATCATGTTGAGGTATTATATGACAAAATCTTCCAAACCAATCTTCGGGAGCAATCCTCTCCCCAAGTCTGACATTTCCTACTAAAGGAGAGGCAAATGTAATGCAAAAATGAGATGTCTTTGTCATCTTTTCCAGAAGCCAAAGAGTTGCCATATTTTTTTTGTCTTGGAAAAGGTTTTTCAGGTCCTCTACAACTGATGCCTTTAGTACTGCCACCATTTTTTCTGGCCACTACATTCTCCATTTCAGGCTAGAAATGTGATGTGGGTTCAAACCTGCAATCTGTTGCTGCTGAAGGAAGCATATGGGAGCACTTTTATTCAATCCAACTGTAGATTCTGGATACATAGACAATAAATGGAAATCTGTTACAACAAACACAATTATTTTAAAACATAATTCTTCTATTCATCTTTTTAAAATGGATTACATCATGATGCATCTTGTTGTAGAATTCTTCAATTACATCAAATGTATGCTCCTCAATACATTACAAACTTATGAACTAAATAGAAAATGGATCTCTTTATAGAGATAATAGCCCCTAAAAATAGACAGTAAACTAGAACTATATTTTGCATGCACAACTTAGATCACTTTGTTTTTTGAAACAAAAATACATGCATCTTAAAAAAATCTTTCATGCAAATTTGGCATGGTGGTGAATTGCATGATAGATGGACTAACTATGGTTGCATGCATGAGCCTCACATATTCAACACCAACATTTATAACATTCATTCTTCATCTTAAGATTCCAAAATGATTGAAACCCTAAAGAAAATTGTTTAATGATTTTTGTTACATTCCTTTTTTTTTGGTAAGAGGGACTCCTTGATTTTCATATCATCTTTTTCTTCATTAGAGGGCTCTTCCTTCCTTAAATTGTATAGATAATTTCTTTCAAGAAGGCACTATTGTTTATAAGTCTATAATTCCAACTGGCTATCTCCTAGCTTTTATGCATCTTAAACTTTCTCATAACTACACGCATAGTTACTATTTCATTATCGAAACATAAACTCATCATGACCAACACACCAATTTAAAAAAGTGATAACCAAAATGAAATGGAAGAATGTATTTTTTTTAATGCAAGACTAACCCTCAAGCGATCTTCTTGTTTAGTTGGAAGCTTCTCATGTTCCAAAAAACCCAATTTATCAAGTGCTTCTACATTCAACCATAAATATCACGATATGTTATGATAGATATTATCTCTGGCATACTGTGTCTAACATTGATACTACCCACTCCATGACATAATTCTTAATGTGTTCTCAAGCAAAAATTCTTTAGGGGAGAGGACCCAATACCTGAGCATGTTCGAATAGTTGTGTGGTTACTTGACATAGTTTGATCCATCAATTGAATATATTCTCATTATTGTTTTAATATAAAAACATCAATAAATATTGTACCAATCATAATTTATTCTAACATACACTACTAAATTTGACACCATTTTTCGACGGTCGTTCGTCGGTCATTCAAAAAATATTTGTCGGAAACGTGACAAAATGGTGAAAATAATTTCATCACTATTTTTTCGTCGAAATACCGATGACGAATTGAACGTTGAAATAACGGTGATGAATCGCCGGTCGTCGGCATTGTGAAATGGCTTGGATGTTCATCGGAATATCAACGAACATTTCATGTATCCACCGATGAATTACACGTGAAGTTCGTCACCATTTCGATGAAATGGGCAAGGAGTAGCATCGAAACAACAATAGACGTTCATCGCCATTTCGACGAAATGGGCAAGGAGTAGCGTCGAAACAACACCAAAACTTCGTCGAACATGCAATGAAATAGGCAAGTAGTAGCGTTGAAACAACACCAAGAGTTTGTCGACTTTGTGAAGAAAATAGCAAGGAGTAGCGTCGGAAGAACACTAAATGTTCGTCGAAAGTGCAACGAAATGGGAAAGGAGTAGTGTGGAGACAATGCCAAACATTCATCAAAATCACGATGAAATGGGCAATCAGTTACGATGAAACCTTCGTTGTAGCTATAGTAACTTCATCGAACCTTTTTGTCTATTCATTAGTGGGTTTCGTCAAAATTGCGACAAAGTAATGAAATTTAAAAAAAAAAATATTCGTGGAAATGTACCATTGTGGAGATTGATGACTGATCACACATACAGACTGCATATTGGTTTGATGCTTCAAATGATGCATTTCTTATATTTAAAAGTGTATTACCTTATTGAGCTTCTCTTTGTTTCGAGAATAGTTTAGTATTCTCTACTTAACAGGGCCAACCACGTGACGGTGGAAGCTCATTTGGCCCATCACCCCCCTCACATCACTCTCAATTCCCCATACCCAATCATATAACATTAATCATTCGAGTATGTGTAGGATCATCATGGAAAAACCAGGCCCTTAAGTGGCAAAAAATTCAAAAAAATTAGAGTTAGGCAACTTGATGTAAAAATTTAAATAAGTTATCTATATTATTTCAAAAATATGTAAGAATAGAATCTGTAGCAAATTGAATGTAATTTTTAAACTACTAGGTTTATTTAAAAGAAAAAATTGATTTGGTGAAAATTTGAAATTTCAATGTAGTAGCACTTAAATTTTAGGGAAAAATAAGAAGTAGGTGTCCGTCCGACCACCCTAACCACAATAAAATGATAATATTTTTTATAATATTTTAGATATAAGTAGAGGACCTATGTCCCGATGTGATGCATATTTTTTTGTAATTTTTTCCAAGTAAATAATTAATTATGATTTTTTTATTACAACTTTTTAAAAATATAAAAAACTCGTCTATCTAACCACCTTAACTTGGTCAAAGCTTCATGAAATTCAATTTTTTATTTTTTAATCCTATATTATGTGAAGCATAGAATGTGATGCATATTTTGTATTCAGAAAATGTGATACCATTTGAAAGCTATAGATGTTTTCAACTAGCCTATCAATCAGGACTTTAGTCGTAATTAAAATAGAAAATTAATAATAATTATGTATTAAATTCAAAATAAAGCATAATTTATATTGGTAGAAAGTTGAGAATATCCTTTAGAAACCCTTTTCGTTTCATCAATTTTGGGTAAAAAAAAAGTCATCAGCCACATACCCTACAAATACCCATCATATCGCCACATACCCTACAAATACCCATCATATACCCATTCATTCATCCATTAATAACATATAACATTCATTCATTCATCCATTAATAACATATAACATTCATTCACCCATTAATAACATATAACATTCATTCATTAACATATAACATTCATTAATTAACATATTCACATTCATTCATTAACATAGTATATTCATTCTTTCAGTTTTTACATATTATCAAAAATATGGTTGTCATGATATGATTACAATCACTTTTTTTTTGTTTCTTTTTTAAAGCTACAAAAGCTGAAGTGGAGTATCATTTTCTAAATCAATATTTGTCCCCTCTTTAGTTGTTCTTCTCTCACTCATGATCTTAATGTATGCCTAGTCATGCTCATGGCGTGGATATTACATTTGGGGGATGTATGTAATAAGAAGAAA
>VDFB02193867.1:547589553-547795999 GCA_007258455.2 Sequoia sempervirens
ACAAATCTCAATTCTAATTTGAAGCCATTATAAAAGAGAGTGTGAAATACATGTCTCTAACTTGTGGATGGGTCCTCTAACTTGTAAAATACATGCCTAACCTATTTAGAATGTTGTGGAGTCAAGGTTGGGTGTTTGGGTTGATGTTCTAGGGCTGTAGTAGGGTATTTTCATGATGAAAATGAGGGTTTCAAGTGGTGTTTTGACAAAATATCGGAAGGACTATCCATGTAATGTATTATTCACCATGTGTAGGGTCTGGTAAGTGTGTTTGGGTCTGGCAGGTCCGGGAGATAGGAGTTTCATTAAAACCCCAAGTATTTTCCTTGAAATTGAGGGTTTGGTGTATTAGGGGTCTAGAAGTCTTCGACCTAGAAACAAATTATGGAATTGGAGGTTTTGACACATAACATATTGTTTGAGGAGTTTGAGTGAAGATCTAGTGTTTAAAAGGTCGTCTCTTTGTAAATAGGGCTAATTTAGTAGCCTTTGTGCAAGATGGTCTATTGGATCTTAATGATGGTACAAAGAAACATGGTATGATCTCTTGGGAATTTGTCTTAGGGTCTGTGTTAAAGCTTGATTGATGTTTGATTGGCCATTGGATGACCTCTAAAAGATAAGCCCATTTGATGAGATTTGGAGACTATAAGCTTATTGTTGTTAGTTGATTCAATTTGGGTGATTGCGATTTCAAGGTTGGTGTCTTGTTGAGGTCTGATTAGTTGATGTTGAAAAGAGTTCCTCTACCTTGAATTGAATCAGTAAGCCCTCTAACATAACAAACCCCAAAACCCTCTTCTTTTACAAGTTAGGAAAGGGTTTATTGAAAACCCATACTCGAAACCTTCCCACAGCCAACCAAATCCTAAAACACGTTCAAAAAGGTCTACACAAGATTAAAAGTTTAAGAGATATTGCTGCCCCCAAATATTTCTTCAAACCCTAGCAGTAAACCACCATTTTTTACCACTAAAAAATGCACCATTTGAAATCTAGGGCATCACCTAAAAACCCTCTATTCTCCTCCCTTGCACACAAAAATTTTCACACATGTTTTATAACCATAACTAAGCCTTTACATCAAGTTATATAAGCATATAGTGGGTGAAAGGCTTAATATGACATTTTAATGCACTCAAAACCCTTAAAACAGGGTATACAAACCAACCCTCAGTAATTGGATTCTAAAATGCACAAAATCACTTGAAATCCAACCAAACAAAAACTAAAATGGAGTTAAGTTTTCTGCCCACTAAATTCCATCAAAAAGAGCACACAATCACCCTATATAGAACCGTAGAGTTCAATGAAACATCAAATCCCAAAGTGCAAAAGGGTAGCAATCCTTGACGGGGTATTACTCGGATACTATGGCGCTTTCAGAATCTCTGTCTGAACCTATGGGATAGCGTTGGGCCCCTCTACAATAACCTCTCTCAATTTTTTTATCTTGGAGTGGTTTTCCCGTGGTGTCCAATTTTTAGTTGATGGAAAAAGTGTAAAATGTAAGTAGTGGAAAGTTGCAAAGTAGTGTAACTTTCATTTTGCAACTCATGTGACCAAACGAACTGTTCCAGCATGTTTGAATAGGTATGATTACACTAGGCATGGTCCTCTTTCACACCCAAACATGCAGAATCACTCTGAGCTACGTTCAAACGGATCGATCCCTTAAGGTTCCAAAGTGCAAAATGGCTACAAACTTCAGCATGATGTTACTCAGATACCATAATGCTTAGAAACTTCTAATCTAATCTTATGGGATTGCATTGGGCCCCTCTACAATAATATCTCTCAGTTTTTGTTATCTCAAAGTGGTTTTCCCGTGGTGTTTAGTTTTCAGTTGATGGAAAAAGTGTCAAATGCAAGTAGTGGAAAGTTACAAAGTGGTGCAACTTTTGTTTTGTAACTTGTGTGACCAAACAGACTGTTCCAATGTGTCCGAATAGGTATGCTTATGCTAGGCATGGTCCTCTTTCACACCCAAACACATGAAATTGCTCTGAGCTACGTTCAACTAGATCGATCCCTTAAAGGTTTTAGTGTAATATGTTGAAATAGGCCATTCCACCTATCATTCAGGTTGTGTCTCAATGATATGGGTCTGATGTAAGTAGGATAGGGAGTAGGAATAAGAAAATAGAATTGGTAAAGGCATTAGAAGATATTACTAGCGCCCCTATTGAAAATTCAAAACCGAGGCCCCTTAAAAGCAAGGCTAAAAGAGGTGAAAAGAAGAAATTGCTTGAAACTAATTTAGAATAGGTTGCAAATAGGGTGAGGTTGTAGAGTTTGATGTGTTCAAAAGGTTTTCAAGGAAAAGGGAGGTCAAAATTATGTTATGGCATGATGCCCTGATTGGGAAAATAGGGGTTTTGAATGAAAAAGAGAGGTTTGAGGGAGTAAAAGTGGGTAAAGTCAAGAGATGGCATAATTTGGTGGTCAATTAAGTTTGTGTAGGCAGAATGAAGAGTGTTGGAATAGTTTTTGAGGTTTGGGTTTGGAATCTGGGGTTCAATTTTTTTTGGGTTCGTTGGTACAAAAAAATGTAAAAACAAAATATATATATGCAGCCTAGAAGCATGAATTAGGATTAGAAGAATACAGCAACATCATATAAACAACAAAACCATCATAAACTTGAATGTCATTTAAAACATGCATGATAAATATTCATCGTTGAAATTTGAATTGTGGTAGTTTGATACAAAGTCTATTAATGCGAGCCAATTTGTATGATTTTGAAAAAAGAAGCCAACTGAGTAAAGTTATCAGCATTCTTCATAAATCATAAGAATTTGCTTAGTACACTAGCCATTTTGATGTCTTCTTGTAGTCTCAAACATTATTTTGTATCATTGTTGCATTGGTCTTGAGAGTGGTAGCTTAATATAGTTCCATAATACAAAACATGGTTTACCTGTGCAGTGTAATAGTGGTATAGGTAGATTTTTCTTTGAAAGAATTGAAGGGTGACTACATAATTGAAGTGTATAAATGCATATATTTTTCTAATATCAAGGATACTTTTTGAAATCATGTATTGCTATAAAATAAAAAAAGTATTTTTCCTAATTTGTATACATGCTTTTGACATTGTCAAAAGAGCAAAAATTCCTAAATGATGCAAAGGCATGGCCGAACAATTCTAACTCTTCACATGAGAGAAGAGATATGTTGGAGAGTACATCAAGTCAGTGAGAACAAAAGTGTAATGTGTTTTAGTTTGTAGCATTCTGCTTCTCTACTAATGTATAAATTTAGTTCAATGGTGCGAACAATTTTAAAAAAAAGAAAGGGTATGTGGAAAGATCATGATGGACAAAAGTATGGTATTATGGGTGTATGTGTAGGTATGGTTGATGGCGATTCAAAAAATTGATGAAACAAAAGGGTTTTGAAGGATATTCATTTCCATCAATATAAATTATATTTACTTTGAATTTAATAAATAATCATTTTTTATTATTATTTGAATTATGACTAAAGTCTTGATTGATAGGCTAATTGAAAAACATCTATAGCTTTCAAATGATATCACATTTTTTGAATCCAAAACATGCGTTACATTCTATGCTTCACATACTACAGGATTAAAAAGAAAAATTAATTTCACAGTTTTGACCAAGTTAAGTGGTCGACATACTTAGTTTTTATATTTTAAAAGCTGTAATAAAAATTCCAATTAATTATTTACTTAGAAAAAAGTTACAAAAAAATATGCATCACATCGGGACATGAGTCCTCTACTTATATCTAAAATATTACAAAAAAAATATGATCATTTTATTGTGGTTATGGTGGTCAGACAGAAACCTACTTCTTATTTTTTCCCTAAAATTTAATAACTACTGCATTGAAATTTGAAATTTTCACCAAATAGATTTTTTAAAAAAAATAAACCTAGTAGTTTAGAAACTACATTCACTTTTCTACAAATTCTATTCTTACATATTTTTGAAATAATATAGATAATTTATTCAAATTTTTACGTCAAGTTTCCAAACTCTGATTTTTCTGAATTTTTTCACTTAAGGGCCTATTTTTTCCATGATGATCCTGCACATACCCAAGTTGTGTCACAATCCACTTTCAATCTAGCAAGCAAAAATGAAAGCTCAGCCTCTTAGAATGAAAATGCTTGTTTGCAAAACAAATGAATAAGAATGAGGTAGTTAAGGTGTTTGAAGTGATTTAGAGGTCACTTTTGGGGTTCCCTTGGGTATGGGTCAAAGTCAAACTCCATAAAACATTAAAAAAATGTTCAAGAAAACACTTTTTTGGATGCTTAGGCACACGGGTTCTGTCCTGGTTTGCCTAGGTTTTTTCTGGGTTCTGCCCAAGATCTCTTGGGTTTTTCCTGGGCCAACCAAACCAAAAAAAGGACCTTGGTCGAACCCATAGGTGAATCGAACCAGGACCCGCACCACCTGAGCAAACCAAGACTAGAACCATGACTAAAATAGAAGAACCTAGTAACATAGATAATGTGTCAAGAAGTTGACTACTTCATCTACTCTGAATATTATGTTTTGCAAGTGTTGTGAAGTATATGTATCCTTTGCTTAATTGAGTTGTTCCAATCAAAGGATTAAATATATTGGAATCCTTTTATTAATCATTTCATAGAATACCAATTGAAAATGTGTTTTTTTCTTTTAGATAAAATTGTTTACCATCAATCAATTAATTTATTTAAGACAAACCATGAAGGAGAACAATGATCAATGCTAGGGCTAACCAATTAATAAGTATAGACGTGAATAATTCAAGCATGTACATGTCAATAAGGGAAGCACAAGTAGTCACAAACACGTAAGCCTTGAAGTATACACACAAATACATAGTATACACAACTTATTACAAAGTATATGCACGAATACAAGTTATACGCATGAAAATGTGTAAGTCACAAAGTATACATTGGAACACACATAAGTTGTAAAGTATACGCTTGAATACACGTAACACATCTATTGAACCATGAATTTATAATGCAAATATGGACACCATTGATAAAAAATATTTGTATTAACCAAATAGCCATGTATGCATACATCAATAAATGTCGATATAAGTATAAAATATAGGTACAAAATAGTCATATAGGCTTACGAGAATGCCACATAGGTATACAATGTCAAATATATCCGTGTAAAACTACAAGGTTGTGTCACACTTTCAGCCAACTTATCAACACAAGTGAATTTTAGTATTTATTTTAATTAATTTTGGTCAAACATATAATCTAGTAAGATTCATTCTAGATAAGTTAAATACTTCTACAACTTTTCCAACTAAAATTGTTGGCTAAATGCATATGTAGCACCACTTTGAGGCCAATTTACTAAAAAAATGAAATTATTTGAAAAATTTAACATCTCAACAACTCCTACTCGTATAAATAATATTTTTTTTAAATGTAAAAGTATCCTTTTGTAGATCCATAAGTGTAGTTTTTAAATATAAATTATTTTAATAGTTCAATTATTATTTATATTTTATTTTATCTTTTTACTAAAACTAGGTTATCAGCACAAAAATATTAGATTGATTATCATGCCAGGAAAAATACTAAAACTTAGTAAAATAAATAAAAATAAATATGATGCCCTAGAGAAAAGAATCAAGATTAAGATAGCATACTTTGTTTTCTATTTCAGATAAATATTTAACATAAAAGTTGGCGACGACTGGAAACCGTCATGTTTTAATTCATGCACATTTAAATATTTATTTAAAAATATATATTTGTTAAAAATACAAAAAAATATATCCATGCCCTAAAGTTTACAATTATAAATATACACAAAAAAATTTAAGGAAAAAAAAGAAAATTTACTAAATAAAGCTTGACGTCTCATGTAACGTCATTTTTTAGCATTTTATCAACACCTAAATTATAGTGTTAATTTATAAAAAACTATATTCAAATAATTTTTTTATTTTTTCAAAAAAATACAAACATAAAATATACTAAAAAAATACACATTTTATTAGTTTACATCAATTCAAAATTCCAAACATATATGCTACTTTCTAGTGATTGAAGTTTAAAATTTAGATCAGTGTTGGCTATTTCCTTTATAAAAGTGTGACACAACTTTGTGCTTCTACCCATCCAATACAATATATGTACAAAACTGCCATGTAGGCATACAAAAAAGGGCTCTGGAATTAAAATTCATTTATCTTCGTGCTCTAAAAATAAATTATTTCCCTTTGTTTGTTGATCTGATGGTGATAAGTCTATCACTCATTTATGTTGTGCTCGAGGAGTACTCTTGCTGCTCCTAGTACTGTTAAGTTCTTGGTGAAGTTTTAACTATTACAATAAGAAGTAAAGACATTAATATATAGAAATTACATTATAAAAAATGATATATTTAACAAAATAATCACTTACGGCCATCTCACAATCACTCTCCACAAGGGAAATATTTGCATGTTGATGTTGAGGCGTGCTCAAGCCCTATATAAACCATCCAAATAGAAATTAAACTATGAATCAATAATGGTTTGATTTTTCACTAGAACTAACATCTATAACAACGAATGTAAATTGAAATTTAGTAATTTTCCTCATACCTCCCCTGTCAGATCCATCGAGGATTATATAGTGGATAAAACATTGATATCAATTATCATCGTAACATTTGGAGGTGTTTCCACCACCAACATCTGAAAATAAAACAACAAATTATTCAATCACAAAAAAGTTACAATAGCAATCCACGTCATGACTTATAATGTATGAGATCTAATAAACAAAATTTTGAGTACTTATTAAACTATATATTTCTAATTATCATGCTTACTATTTTCCCTATCCATATCTTGTTTGAAAGGATGTGTTTTTAGGATTTTACCCATAGCAGCAAGTCGTTGAACCATTTGATTAAATGATTTCATAGAAATGTATGATAACTGTAGTGGCATAGAGAAGGTAGTGAACTGTTTAAAAAAATGCCTCAAAAGAAATGGGGTCTCCTTGTGATGGAATTCCATTAAAAAAAAATGCACGTCATGGCATTCCATCACCATAAGACCGCATTTCTTTCAGGATTTTTTTCAAAAAGTTAATTTCCTTCTCTATGGTATTATTGCTTACTATTATGCTTTGATAGATATTTTCCGAAGCATCCATAGTTTGTTGGAAAACAACTATTTTAGGCTTTTAGCCATAGTAGCAAGGAAGTGAGTACAGTTTGATAAAATGCTTTTGTGCACATGTATGAAAAATGTGTTATCATAGAAAAGGTGGTGAGTAGTTTGAAGAAATTCCTAGAAGAAATGTGGTCTCAAGGTGATGGAATGGAATTCCATCACCATGAGATCACATTTCTTTGAGGCATTTTTCCAAACTACTAACTGCCTTGTCTATGCTATTGATTACTATTATTATTTCATATATTTTTTCCAAGAATCCATAGTTTGTCATGCAAGTGCACCTTTGCAAGCACATGCCTTCATGTGAAGTAATTGCATCACTGATTATGTTGACTTTCTAAACAACTATATTGGAGTTGAAATTTGGTCATCTATCAACATCTAGTTATTAGTTATGGAATGTGAAGTAATGCTTTGAGTTTGAATGATGTGCAATGCAGCATAACCAGCAATATGAATATAAACTACACAAATCTATTAAGTACAATTCATTAGTTAAACTCTCTATTCTATTACTTGTGTGTAGGTTTGAGTAAATCCACTGGCACTGGGAGGTGTTCCCTCGAAACCTCCAATATTACCCTGTTCAACATCCAAAATCACATATTAAAATACCATTCATAAAACAATGCTATTAACATGTCATAAATTTATAATTGTTTACTAGTTACATACCCCACCGATAGGTGTATTGTAGAAAAAAGTAGGTGGAGGGCCAACGTATCTAGTCTCAACACTATGACCCTACAATTTTATTAAAATCATAAAACTAAATTAGTTAATCTTGCATTTCAAAATTTAAATTTAATAAATTAAATTCAATGAACATGATAACTTTTTCCTAAGTATCAATTCCATATGCATCATGCAAAATGTTAGCCACCCTCTCCATCTCCGTAGTTGCATACGGATCCTATGTAGCAGCCTCCAGAGTGTCGGTGGGGTCATATGAACAACTCGCCCCACAAGATTGACACGCATGGGTTCAAAGACCACCACTCGAAGACTCCCTTGGATGACATTGTAGAATAGGGCTAGTATGATGGATGACACTCTAGGTCAAAGTGTTGATTGCTTGCAATGTCTCTACATTTGTACTCTCGTTCGTGATGAAAGGCATAGCAACGTGCTCAGGAGGTAGCCTAGTGAGAGCTTGCCTCCCTTGCCACGTAAAATCTGACTGTGCACTAGGCCTATCTTGAGCCGACCCCCCACCTCTCCCCTGGAAGTCCCTCATATCAAAATAATTTGGGATTTTGTTCAATATGAACTCACTATATAGTTTCCTAAGAAAATACTGGGGGACTTCACAATTTTTGGATGGTCAGTCATCAAAGACCATGTACCACCTATCATAAAAAATGGTTCCTAATCTCTTGGTGGTGGCACCAATGAATAGGAAACCTCTTCACATTGAGGCTAAGATTTTGATTTATGCATGGGTTAGTGAATAATGAGCACAAATCACCCTTTGTAATTTTTAAATCCTTTACTTGTTTATATGATAGTTTATCCACATAATATGCCCTAGCTACCCGACTCCTATCTTGCCATCCAGTTATTTTTTTGCTAATTGAATCTACATTTTTTAGCATATATTTCAATGAATTTGCTAGGGTCATTCTTTTTGTGGTTGAACCATTTGGATCACTCAACCTACTAATCAAATCCTCAATTTGTTTTTTGTTGTTCTCAATTTCACTCATTAATTTTTTTTGAGTGCTAGGAGGTGTTGAGTGATTGGTGGAGGAGGTTTTTGTTGAGGTTGATTTTCTTGTTGAGGATTTTGAGGGTTTGCAAGTTCATTTGCATCTCCTACAAATTCAAAAAAACATATATCAAATATAACCTAGAACTAACAAAATCAACCTAAAACTAAGAAATTCAAAACAAACAACAAACAATACTTACCTCTCCCACCTCTTCATCGTCGTGGCCCCATCCTTACAAAGAAACAGTAGCTTTGGTTGAATATTTATGCACAATACCTCCTCCTAGAATGCGAGCACGAAAGATTGGGATTTTCACTGTAACGCTTGCCGTGCAAACCCCAGAGAATCAACATTGCACAATTTTTTTAAAAAAAAATAATACAAAGTAAACATGCATTAACATTAAATACATTTACATTGCACATTAAAAACTTAACGTTAAATCTTATGGGGCACGCGAGGTTACTTTGCAAAACAACTAATAACAAAAGTAAAAGATAATGATAAATAACATATCCATTACTATTATAATAACCATGAATAAGAGTACATCCATGAACCAAGAGTGAATGTATCACTACATAACATGTTACAATCATAAAGAATCGCATATAATAATATTACAAAGGATCCTAACTATTACATCATCGTTTAAACATAATATTACAAGTTCTCAATAATGAGTTACAATACATTTCCCAAACAAGGTCGTGTACATGTACATATATATATATATAAAATCAAAGCATTACATTGTGAGAAGGAGTTACAACGTAGCAGGGCACTCGCGAATGAGTGATGCTACCCTGTCCTTTCATCACATCTATTCTAACAATTATAATACAACTGATGAAAGTACATTTCTAAACTAACAAATCACGTCATAACATAATTTACTAAATTAATGCATCACAATGTTACTAAAATCAAACTAATATCTCAAACCACAATATCATAAGAAATATTCATGTCCTCAAATGTATAAGCATAATCGCCAAACAATCTATTAACCAAACCACCCAAACAAACAATAAGTAACAACAATCATAGACACAAAGCATCAATCAAAACCACAAAAGTATCAAGTCTAAATAGTATGAGGGGTATTACATCCTCCCCCCTAGGACATGGCTTACTCCTGGAAGCCATTAAATAAGAATAAATAAAAATAAATCAGACTCACTAATATGGGAGGCATCCTCCCATGCCGCCAAGACCTCAACATTAGGTCACTGTCAAACCCTTTTGAGCTCAAGAGTCAAACACAAAGGTTGCCTAATGGACACAAACTACCCAGACACCCCAGCGTTTTCAAACCTTGGC
Organism: Sequoia sempervirens; assembly: GCA_007258455.2. Taxonomy (NCBI): domain Eukaryota; kingdom Viridiplantae; phylum Streptophyta; class Pinopsida; order Cupressales; family Cupressaceae; genus Sequoia; species Sequoia sempervirens. The sequence continues at coordinate 547,599,762 of VDFB02193867.1, forward strand.
TCTGATACCAAGTTGTAACGCCTGTCGTGCAAACCCCAGAGAATCAACATTGCACAACAATTTTTTTTAAAATAATACAAAGTAAACATGCATTAACATTAAATACATTTACATTGCACATTAACAACTTAACGTTAAATCTTCTGGGGCATGCGAGGTTACTTCGCAAAACAACTAATAAAAAAAGTAAAAGATAATGATAAATAACATATCCATTAATATTATAATAACCATGAATAAGAGTACATCCATGAACCAAGAGTGAATGTATCACTACATAACATGTTACAATCATAAAGAATCTCATATAATAATATTACAAAGGATCCTAACTATTACATCATCATTTAAACATAAGATTACAAGTTCTCAATAATGAGTTACAATACATTTCCCAAACAAGGTCATGTACATGTACATATATATATATATATAAAATCAAAGCATTACATTGTGAGGAGTTACAGTGTAGCAGGGCACTCGTGAACAAGTGATGCTACCCTGTCCTTTCATCACATCTATTCTAACAATTATAATAAAATTGATGAAAGTACATTTCTAAACTAACAAATCACATCATAACATAATTTACTAAATTAATGCATCACAATGTTACTGAAATCAAACTAATATCTCAAACCACAATATCATAAGAAATATTCATGTCCTCAAATGTATAAGCATAATCACCAAATAGTCTACTAACCAAACCACCAAAACAAACAATAAGTAATAACAATCATAGACACAAAGCATCAATCAAAACCACAAAAGTATCAAGTCTAAACAGTATGAGGGGTATTACATTCGCCGCAGGCAAAACAAAAAAATAGTCGAAATGAAAATGAGTGACTTTCACTCTTTTTTTTGCTTTTAATGTGCAATAATGCGAGCACGTTATAATTCACTCAAGCTATGATTTTTCAAAATTTTAAAAAAAATTGGCCACAAAATTGCTACCCAACTTCATGCACCCACCCACATGTCTAGTTATTAATCACTAAACTATAGAAATAAATATGCTATGAGAAAAAGGCCATTGCAAATATTTTATAGAATTATAATGTTGTCTCATTCATTTAATCACTATTATATTCATAGTAAAACATGTGGTAGAAGAGAATTTACGAACAAAATTCAACTAAATATCTACAAATGGAATTGAGGAGAAATTTACTTGTGCATGAATCATCTACAATTTTAACCTCATTTTGATTTATAAAATAGTTTGATCTAATGGTAGGTATATTTAAATCATAATATTTGAAACCCTAGATGTTCCTTTTTCACTTTCAATTGCATGGAAAATAAAAATGAATTATAGTTTCAATGAGAAGAAAATTGGTATTTAAAATGTTTTGTTCAATCACCTATTATCTCACAAAATAAATTGGATTGAGAACAAGATATCATCATCAGCATGCATTATAGTCCCATTAAATATTTGAAATGAATGGTTATATTAGGCATAAGAATTATCAAGAGATGGAATTCAACAACTCCATTAATGGAACCACATGGTCATTGTCATCATCCATAGTTCATGGTATATGTGAATCCTTTTCCTTAAGAAAAAGAGTGGTTTTAGAATGGAAAAATCATAGATAGAAATTTACATGGGTAAAATATGGCATTATGGTGTATTGGGAGGTTTTAGGAGTGGTTGGAGTGAATAGGAAGAAATCTATAAATGAAGAACTAGGGGTGATAAATGAAGATGCATAATCTAGGTGGATACTTCTTGTCAAAAAATGAAGTGTTCCACATGCTCTAGATTTCATCACCATGTCGAAGAGCTCAAAAATTTGAACCCAACACAACTTGAACGAGCACAAAAGGATTTCATACGCTCAAGTTATGCTCAGTCAAAGTTGGGGTCAAATTGGGTACAGAGGCTAGTCAGAAAGGTGAAAATTTTGATCATCTAAAAAATGGTCAAAAAAAACATCACATCGAAGAAATTGTCGCCATGATTTTGACGCTATTTGTTTTGTCAAAAATAGATTCTATATGCCAAAGTTACTCCAAGTCAAAATGATGATATCAACATTCTGACATGGTAGGTGTAGGTGACGTGGAACAATCCTATATTGACACGTGGCAAGCTGTACATGCTAGCATGGATGTTGACTGGGTGATGATGTGTCATCCATGTGTCTTTAGCAATGAATCATAGGGCGCCATGTGGCATGCAGATGGTTAACTAAGTTGTTTCGTTCACCAAAATTTGAGGAGGGGTTCGACCCGCTAACCTCACAACTCCTAAATTTTGGCGCCACCACTAGTCCACACAAACTTCTCTAACTAAACATAGCCACTTATTTTATTTAATGATGATAAAAGCTATTTTGAAGGGGTCGGGAGTTGAACCCCCAAGCCTTCTGCTGCTAATATCCCTCTTTACCAATGCACCATGCAATAGTTTTGAAATATTTTCGGTGATTATTTGTTTTAATGAAGACTAAAAGCCAAAATCCTTTTAAATTTAAAAGATTAACCCTCTATTTTGAAAAATCAACCCCTATAATTAAATAACCACAATCTCCTAAGATTAAAAGTAAATCTTTTAAAAGCTCGATTGATGAAATTAAAAGGGGCTTAAATGATACTAAAGATTATTAATGATATTTTTAAGGAAATAATAAGGGGTGAAGAATTTTTGAAAGGATATTAAAGGGGGATTATGTGAGATTTTTGAATATTTTTTACTTGTAAAGGGTGATATGTTTGATTTTGTAAATAATATGGTTAGTAACCATATTGGGCATATTTTATGTATAAAAAGGGGGGAGTGGGGGAGTTTAGGACTTTGGGTAATGAAGTGGTGGAGAATGGTGAGATAAATTCCTTTGTGATAGTGATTTGTTCAACTTTGTGCAAGAGGCATGGTGCTTGATTGTACTTGAAGGGAACTATTTGTAACTTCATTATCAAGGAGACATGAGGAGACTATATTAGAATTGAAGCTTTGTAATCCTGATTTTGGAGCATAATGTTGGAGAGGGACCCCGAGACGTAGCCATTTGGTGAACTCCATTATCAACTTGTTGATTTTTTTGTTCTCTCTTTTATCTCTCTATTTTGTTCATCACTTTGTCATTGCTTTATTCATTCAGTTACATTTGAAATTAAGCATTTCAATATTGATTTAAAGACCTTCAATTTAATTTTTGTAATAACTTATTATTCACGTGCAACGAGTCATGGATCATAACATAAGATCACATGGTATCAGAGCTTTGTTGTGACTAGTGTTTGTAGAGGTGAATGATAACACGATCCAAGAAACAACGAGATGAAGGCACACTTGCATAATACAATTCTAAGTTCGATAAATGAAGAAATTTTCCAAGGATGGAAGGATCAGAAGTTGGAAAAAGTATTGAGCTTGATGAGAAGAGTTTTCAAAAAGCTTTTCTCAAAATGAAGGCAATAGTAGAAGTTCTTTTTCAACAAAGGTAGGAAAAGTGAGAATGGAAGAAGTGTGAAAAAGGAGATACTTTCAAGCAAGAGAAGCATGAAGATCAAAAGGACAAAAGGAAAACACCACAAGGTGGTGATAAGCCTCCAAAAACTCCTTCTTCTCCATCTTCTCCATCTTCTCTATCTTCTCCTTCTTCTACTGATTCTAATTCTTCTACTAATCCTTTCAAGGGTGCACACAAGCTTTAAATTAAATTGGATGTAAAATTTGATCTACCTATGTTTTGTGGGGAATTAAATGCTGAGAAATTAGATGATTGGGTTCAACAAGTAGAAATGTATTATAGAGTTCAAGGTCTCTTAGATGATGCTTCTAGGATCCAACTAGCTACTCTTTGATTGGAAGAATCAACTCTCACCTGGTGGGAGAGTAGAACTCAGGAAGAAATTTCACAACATGGTAGAGTCAATTTAAGTTGGCTAGAATTTGTTAATTCTCTTAAGAATCAATTTTATCCCCTAGGCCATATGCAACGGTTAATGATGGATTGGAAAAAAATTAGGCAAGTGAAAGGTCAAACTATCCAAGAGTAAACCCATGAATTTAGGAAAAGGGCTATTGCATTGAATGTCCCATTGTACACCCAACACACATTGCTTAACTACATATGTGGTCTTCACTCTTCTCTAAGCCTAAAGGTAAATTTGAAGATAAAGGAAAGGGGAAGAAGATAGCTACAATTAAGAAGAAGGGTGATAAGATCACATGCTCTCATTGTGATAGGACAGGTCATGATGAAGATCATTGTTGGTAGTTGCATCTAGAATTGAAGCCAAAATGGGCTCATAAACAGAAAGGTAAGAAGGAAACCACAAATGTTGTTATGGATCTTGGTTCAAAGTCTGAAGACAAAACTAAGATAACAATAATGGGATTGAAAGGTAAGGCTTCTATTACCAATGCTTTTGTTGCTAGGTGTACTTCTACTTCTCAAGTTAATGACGTCCTTGAAGATAAGAAAAGAAATGAGCTTTTTCACATAACGGTTGTTGCTAACCACACTAAAATTGATATTCTCATAGATAATGGATCTCAAATTATCTTAATCTAAAAAAATATTGTAAGGAATCTGGTATTGAAAACTACACTACATCAAAAAAATTATCCACTAGGCTGGGTTTGCGAAAATAATGAATTACAAGTAGCCAAACAGTGCACTTTAAGATGTGCAATCACACGTAAGTATGTTTTTGAGGTGCAGTTTGATGTGGTTCCACTAGATGTCTATGGGATAGTGGCTGGCAGCCCATATTTGTATGATTAGAAGGCTATTTTCCACAGCGAATTTAATCATCATCACTTGTTTAAAGATGGTATCAAGTATATTGTGCATTCTTGCAAAATAAATACTGATAAATCTTGTGTATGTTAATTCAGGTAGTTCTAGACATGAACTTGAGGTAATCAAGGCTAACCAAATGTTGCAGGATACACCAATAGTACAACATGAGGAAATAGTAAATGAAATCATTGATGATCCAAGTCTGCACCTTTTGGTTGGGAATTTGGAGATTCCCTTGGGTAAAAATGTTCTTATTGTGAAAGATAGGCATGTTGTTGATTCATTCGCTTTTGTATCTGCATTGTTATTCAGCTAGATATTAGTCAATGTTTATTGGTTAATGGTTGTAACAGTTGATATAGATGCTTATGGAAGTGATGGAATTCAATGTATGTGTTCAAAAATGTTATTGTAGTCCTGATTGTGGTGTTGAACCAAGTGTACAAATGGACAGGTGATACAGGATAGGGTATGTGCAAGATCATGATGGGCCAAAAAGTGGTGATATGATGGGTATGTGTAGGGTATGTGAATGACGACTTTATTTTTACCCAAAATTAATGAAATGGAAAGGGTTTTTAAAGGAGATTCTCAGCTTTCCACCAATATAAATTATGCTTTACTTTGAATTTAATAAATAATTATTATTCATTTTCTATTTGAATTATGACTAAAGTCTTGATTGATAGGCTGATTGAAAAACATCTATAGCTTTCAAATGATATCACATTTTTTGAATCCAAAACATGCATCACATTCTATGCTTTGCATACTATAGGATTAAAAAAATGTGAATTTCATGAATTCTTGACCAAGTTAAGGTGGTCAGACATAGTCTCGATTTGATGAGTTTCCTAATGCCAGAGAAGGAAGTATTTCTATTTGCACTAAGCTTGATATAGCATAAGATGAAGTTGGGGATAATATATGATGCTACAAATTCGGTCGCTCATATGAAAAATGAATATAAATAATTCATCCCATTTAAAAATACAGAATTTGGTTATCAATTTTACTTTTTATCATAATGTGAAAATGACTTTTGAATTCCAAGAAGCACAAGAAATAGTTGATAACAATATAATAATAATATAATACAATTATATAAAACTATAAAGCTCATATAGAATTATCACTAGTACAAAAACAATAATATATGACTAAGTAAACTACTAAAAATTGCATATATATGACTAATTTTGGTCACGTGACCATTAGTAGTTTATTGACGGTCATTTATAACGCGACCAAATTTATGACTAAACTATTTTAGTCATTTATCTAGTCATTGATTTAGTCATTGATTTGGTCATTGATTTGGTCATTTATTTAGTCATTTATTTAGTAATATATTTTAGTCATTAATTTTAGCCACGTGACTATTTTAGTGGTTTGTTTGTAGTCATTTATAACACCACCAAATTTATGACTAAACTATTTTAGTCATTTATTTAGTCATTGATTTGGTCATTGATTTAGTCATTAATTTAGTCATTTATTTAGTCATGGTAGTGATTTGTTTAATCATATATTTAGTGATTAATTTAGTGATTAATTTGATTGTTGTTAACTAGTCATTTATTTAGTCATGGTAGTCATTTATTTAGTCATATATTTAGTCATGTAAGTCATTACTTTAGTCATTACAAATCAAATCTAACTTAATTAATCCTCACAAATTAATGCATATAAACTTCAAGTATCATAGATATTCAAATGTTGAAGAAGCACCATGAAATGTAGACTAAAATTCTTGAACAAATATGATTGATCAAACACAAACACAAACAACATAGTATTTATGAGTGGAGAAAAAACCACTCTAAAAATTTACTTTATTAAACCTGATTGGCAAATCAAAATTTCATTGGTTACATTCAATGTCTCAGTGACACTGTACAACTTACTGACACTATATAAACATAATACTCCTATTTTCATATACTTATATTATTTTCCCCTTCCTTAACTGCAGTCATTTTGCAAGGGCAGGGACCTCCTATAGGGGCTCGACCCATTTAATCCCCTTGCAAATCCACAACTTTCCCGCCGCTATTGGTTTCAACTCCTCCAAACTCTTTCTCGCTGGTATTCACCTTTTACTTCTCCAATTTGGAGCTGCAACCTAAAAATAAGGTTTCAAAATTTGCACGTCAAAAACATATTTGGAAGTAGATTTTTATCAGATATTGTAGTTGCAAGTTCCACTAATTATAATAAAGATAAATAGTTTTACCTTTCTGCATCAACTAATGCAATTCTGATAACTTTTAGAGGATCAACAATGCTAGCCTTTATCATATCAACATACTCAATTGCAAGTTGCAACACAACATTAAACTTATTAATTAGACTCAACATCTAAGAAAGAAAAAAAAAACTTCAAACATTATCAATTTAGTTTCCTCGTAGCTTTCCTCTAGCATATCTGGAACCTCTTTAGATGTTTCATCCAACTCTCATCACTCCCATACAGGTAGAATTGTGTATGTCCATCAAACTATCATCTTTCCCATAGAGTTAGAGCTAAATTAATTTAGAAATATTTTCTTGTTGAGCAATCCAATTCCCCTAGCAAGCCTAACATATAGACAACCTCCCTTACATTCAAAAATTTACTCAAGGATGTCATTTTTAGTCTCAGAAATCAAAATAACCTTATTGTTCATTTGTCAAAACTACATAGTTAATAGAAAAAAAATTCAATGGAAAAAGCATGAGGAAAAATAATCTACCTCTCTATTATTAGGGGTGATCAAATACTGCTTAAATCTACAATCAGAAACCCTCCTATGAGATACAACCAATCCTATCAGATTAAAAAACAAGAACTAAAACCTTCTTGGGAATCACAACAACAATACCTGAAATCAATCAATGGCCAAATGTAATTTTGGCCAAACATGTAGTACAATCAAAAGGCTCTTGTATTGCTCTATGATAATTAGAAAATGTGAAAGGATCTTGAAATAAAGGAAGAAACAAAAGAAATTATGCATTTGTTCAAATGAGTAAATATAGTGTAATGTGTTAATTGTTTTTTCTTTACATCATTTAGGAACTAAAGCATAAAAAATTACATAGAGAGGATTTGAAGCAGCAAACCTCAAACTATAACAGAATCTAATCAAAAGTTGTTGCCATGTTTGAAAGGACTATTTCTTTTGCATTGGGATTCCCACTCTCAAAAACCTGACAAAGGCAATCCAGATACATGACCATCGGAAAGATACAAAATTATCACATTAAAGAGAGGAAACAACAAACACTTTGTTAAAATTCCATTCCTACCTCAAAATCTACTGCTTTGCAAGAAAAAAAAACATTTCAGGCAATTCCAAAGCAATAATTTCATATTTTTTGTTAAACATCAATATAAAATAACTTTGTTTTGTTGCTCTTATGTCAAGGTGTTGCGGGTGGATCAAGATGAAGGGAAGAGCTTTTTAATGAGCTCTTAAGCACTCCTTATTCTCAAGCTTTATTTGAGAGAAATTTTAATCTCATTCAGATCACTGGAAGATGAAAATGGACAATCTTTTTAATTTCAATGTAATTGAGTTTGAACTTTACTTAACTACTTTGTTTTATGGGTTAGTTTGATTGATATAGCAGAAATGAGGTTAAATTTTTCACTAGAGACAACACTTGCCCAGAGGACTCATGGAGTGCTTGGTATTTGGAGTCCTGTAATTGATAGTATTGGGGATATAGTCAAAATGCAGGTTAGTGCAACATCTCAATTCAACTTCCACATATGAATAATTATGATCGAATTTATGGATCAATAGTTGTGATCTTAGATTGATTGTTTCAAGTCTTCATGTTAAATGGAAAGAAAACAAGTCAGCATTTGAAGTTATGTTCCTGATCATTGCAACTCTTTGCTTTGTCAGATCCATCTTAGGAAAGTTGTTCACAGACATGTGTTCATGAGAAAAAGTGTTTTCTTACCATCAACTACCCACCGGATTTGGAGAGATTTGATACATAATCCCCTGCATTTTCTTTTTGGAGTAGATTTACTTGGTATGACAAGCTCAACATTGGCATCTCTAAGTAAAGGACTTGCCAAACTTTCCATAGATGGACAATTCCTTTAGTTGTGTATAGAACATGTGAACATAAAAATTATATTTAAATTGAGGAAAAATCCACAGATTTGAGAAATATGAACATATTAATTGTCCTTATATGACATTTTTATGGATTTTTTGTAGGATTCTTCAAGGAAAATTATAGGAGTTGGTGATGGAATTTTACTAGGCACTGAGGCTTTAGCACAGGGTGTGGCATTTGGTTTCTCTAGAGTGTTAACTAAACCTTTGGAAAGTGCAAGGGAACATGGTGTTATTGGTTTTGTACATGGTCTTGGGAGAGCATTCTTGGGTATTATTGTTTAGCCTGTGAGTGGAGTCTTGGACTTTGTTTCCTTGACTGTGCATGGTAATGGTGGAAGTTGTACATGTTTTCAGGTATTTGGAAACAAATCTATTTCAAATAGGATCAGGATCTCATGTTCCATCCAAAGTAGTGGAATTCTTTAATAATATAATGAAAGGGAAACATCTGGGCAGGTCATTTCCCTTTTCACTTTTTACTTGGGAATTTTTACTTTCCTGTAGATTATTGTATTTATATTTTATCTATTTATGAACAAGAATATCTGTGGAATATTTGTTAAGGTTTTGTAAATTGACCATTTGTAATAATTCTGAGGATACCAATATGATATAAACATTAATGACAATAACACCATGATTACTGATTTCAGAAATCTGGCTTGGTTCTCAATGTTGACTTATGTAAGTATAGTCCAATCCAAGTGTGTTTGGATGCAGATGCCAAATGTAGTTTTAGTCTAATTATTTGATTCACTATGATATATAAAAGTATTTACAATAAGTATATCACACACACATATGTATGACAATAAAACAATAGCTTTTAAATACTAATAAACACAAGTGAGTGAATTTTTTGAAATCAACAATCTTACAGGAAAGCTATTAAAAAAATCAATATTTGGATCATCTATCCTCAAAAGTTTGACAACCCAATTCAATAATTTCATCAGTTTTGTACTTGTTATCAGGGTTGAATGAGAATCTCTTCAAGAAATTAGTGCATGTCACCTTTATGCTTTAACCTATTAATTTAATGCGTTTCATGTATTTTTTTTTGTAAATTGAGGTTTTGAATGGGCCATCAACTTGAGTTATTGGAATTAACTGGGCCCAGCTAGTGGGAACAAAAATAGGGGGCCCCATCCCCTAACAACCAACAGTCCAAGTGCATGAGTAAAGTGGCCCACAAGCCCACTAGCCCTACAAGGGCTTGACACTAGGTGGGCGCTGAAACAACACCATCTAAACACCAACAAACCATGCCATCAATGACAATGTGTTTCCATTCACATCCTAGTGCTTTATTGATCTTCAAATTATCTGGACATATTAAGAATTGCACTAGTTTTTTATGTATTTCTTAGCACTATTAAAGAGAGAACATTGATTTGTATGTTGTTGACTTTGTACATGGTACTTTACCTTGCAGAAGAAAGGAGAATTTTTGGATGCACAAATATTTCAATGGAACCTTAAAAATTTGCATGGTCAGATTTATACGAGGAACATTTAGACTGCATCATCTTTTGAAATATTGTCATGCCAGGTTAAGGCACTTATAAAAGTGTTTGTTCCTATGTTTTTAGTGCCCATCATCAAATAAACTTCTTACAATACCATGTAAAATACTATGGAATGTTCCATGGGAAGAGTTTATATCCTTGGAATTAGCAATGGGAAGCTACCAGAAGCTTGCTCATCTAATTTTTCATCTAAAAAGCTTTGAAAAGTCTAAATGCTTCGTTAGAGTTATAAAATCATTGGGAGAAAATGAAGATGAATGCATAAGTCAAGCGACAATGATCTATTCTTTCATAGAGAACCTTTGGAAGAAAAATCAATCACTCAATAGACTCTCTAGTTTCCAGGTGAGGTCTATGTTCCATTTTATCTAAACTTGATATTCTATGAATCTCTTGTAATAATTAGGCATCCTTTTTTCTAAGGAAATAATAGGAGGGTGTAGTTGGGTTAAAAAAAAGACCTTTCCATTCTCTTTGGTGTTGGACATGCACACTGGATGGGCTATGAACTTGCACCAAAGCATAATGGTAGGGGAATTTTTGTCAAATGTTATAGTTGGATATGTTCTAGTAGACATATATGCAAGATCTAGAATCATAGAAAAAACACCTAAATTGTTTGACATAATTCCTCAAAGAGATGTCATCTCATGGAATCACTCAAAATCTTTGAATTAATGAAGCACTCTAGAACACATCCTAACATTCTATTTTCAATGGAATCAAGGAGGTTATTTAAACTTTTACACCCTTCTATGTTCAAGTGTTGCAGCTGTGACAGGTTGTCAATGAATCATGGAGGCTATTCAAATTGTGACAATATTTTATTTTTAAGTGTTACAGTTGTGATAGATTGTCAACATAATCAAGGAGATTATTTAAACCTTTAAAATTTCCTATTATATTCAAGTGTTGCAGCTGTGAGAGGTTGAAAATGGAATTGGAGAGGTTATTTAAACCTCTGCAACATTCTATTTTCAAGTGTTACAGATGTGATAGGTTGCCAATGGAATTAGGAAGGTTATTTAAACCTCTATAGTCTTCTATGTTCAAGTGTTGTAGCTGTGATAGGTTGCCAATAGAATTAGGGGGTTATTTAAACCTTTACACATTTCTATGTTCAAGTGCTACAGCTATGACAGGTTGCCAATGGAATGAGGGAGGTTATTTAAATCTATACACCCTACCATGTTCAAGTGTTACAGTTGTGATAGGTTGCCAATGGAATCAGGAAGGTTATTTAAACGTTCACACCCTTCTATGTTCAAGGTTGCAACTGTGACAGGTTGCCAATGGAATCAAGGAGAATAACTATTTAGTATTTATTGAATCAGTAATTTGATTCGTAGTCACTCAGCCTATAAACTAACAATGTAGTATTATATACAAATGCAAGAAACACAATACTTGTTAAAATACCAAAAAGGCCACAATTAACTTTAAAAAAATAATATGTACATAGAAAGGAAAAATTATTCTGTTAAAGTAATCTACAAAAATATTCATCTACATACCCTATCTGTAAGCTTTTCAAACAGTAAATCTGATGATGATGATGAGAAACCATCCCTTTGTCTTCTTCATTAGCCATTTCAATATCAAGTAGTTGAAATCTCAAGAGTGGATCTAGAACAAAGAGCAAAAAAAGTTACTATACACTTCGCATCAATTTTTATGTCTTACCAATTCACAAAAGTAAATCAAGAAAGGAATATTGATAGAATCAGATTATCTAAATTTAGAACCAAATACCATATGATGTTCTTGGGTAGTGGTCTGGCAGTAAATTGGCAAGAGATTACCACTGCTAGCCCAAGTCTTATTCTCAGGTACATTTGTGTGGTGAGAATTCCTAGGGTGATGCCATCCCAGGGCTTCAACCCTTCCCAACCAAGAAAAAGGGGTTCACCTTTAAAAATACAAGTACCAGATTACAAATTTTAGACCTTCTAATTCAAAATTTAGTCTTGGATCTGAAAGTGACCAAAACACTTTCAAAAATAATGTTTCCTTTAAAATCTACCCTACCTTTAAATTCAAAACTCCTATTTCTTAACCTGCAATATCTCCAAAACCCATCCAATTCCATGGTGCAATAAAAGCACATCTTCACTATTAAAATGAGGGCAGAGAATGCGAGTTGAAGCAAAAAAATTAGGCATTCTAAATTGAATGTAGTTCAGAAAGCAAGAGTTAATTCCATGGTGGAGCTCCACTTGTGTAGCTCTATTGCTTTGTACTTAGATTGATAAATGGAAATCATGAACATTTTATTTTAGTTGTGGAAGGTTTTCTAAACGCTAACCTTAAAAAGAGAAACAAGTAATTAATCGAAGAATCATGAGGGGAGAATAAATTAACTTGGTTAGAACTCAAAAAATCACTCATTGCTAGATGGGAAAGGAAGGAAGGTCCAAATGAAAATAAACAAGTTAAGATGTATATAAGAACAATGAAAGAGGTCAAAAAAAATTTTATCAACCAAAGAAACTTCAACTTTGCAATTTCCAGGTAACATCCAAAAAGAGAGCATTCTTGTGTCTAGTGCTCCAGGTTAAAAAAGAGAGCATTCTTTTGTCTAGAACTCTAGATTCAAAAAGAGACCATTTAAAATCGTTTATAGGTTCCCATGAAAAAGATCAAGGAAACATGTATATGGTGGTGGGCTATGTCACAAGGTTCGAGTTCATGTTCGTGTTTGTGTTCAGCAATAGTAAAATTCGGATGAACTTCGGCAAGGAGAAAAAGTTCGAAAAAAAAATTGGGATTAAATTTTCCTTATATAAATTTGAATTTTAGAAATATATAAATAATAAATCCATAAAATTGTCAAAATAATTTAACATTGCTAAATAGATTTGAAACAAAATTATATTATAAAATAAAATAGTCAAATGAATTTATTATTTATTAAAATAAAATAATATTATATTAAATTTAGAAACTAATATAAATATTTTACATTTATTAAATTAAAATTATTAAAAAATAAAACAATATTATGTTAAATTTGAATACATTATAATAAATTTAAAAACATTATAATTTAAATGTGTTCAAATTTTTAATTTTAATTTGTCAATAGATACATTAATAAATATGTTAAATTTTATATATTAAATAATAAATATATTATAATTTAAAAACCAATTTAAATATTTTAAAATATTAAATAGTAGTGGGAGTTGTAGCTCAAGATCCCTCCCTAGTGAATTGGAACAGGTATTCCAAAGTATTGGTTCCCACTAGGGTTGGGTGGGGGGAGATAGAAGGGGCCATTTTTATGTGTTGTAGAGAGTTGGGGGTCTCTCAATCAAACCATCTCTTCCTCGGTCCAACTTCGAAACAACGCGCAAAGGGAAGAGAGGTAGCAATTGAAATTTTCAGGGATATACAAGCAACCTTCGATGTCCAACAATAATAGGACCAATGAGAATGACTATCTCTATCATCGGAAAACCATTTAGAGTTAGAAACCGTTGGAGACGATGACAAAAGAAATGGAAATGGGGGTAAATAAACCATCAATGATCATTGTAGCCATCAAAGACAAGGGCCTCTTCATTAGCACCTAAGGAATGCCCTTTAGAATGGTGGAGGTACATTTTATTTTCCTAATTTCCCATGAATATGAACTAGTTGGTGAGCCAATATTGTTCCATTATCTGCACAACTCTTGTATGCATGACCCAAAACCACACCCACCAATACATGGAGAGTATGAAGGATGTTGAGGACCTCATCAATTATCTATACACTAAAGATTGGAGCACCCTTTCCATCATTTACCATCATATTCAGGGCATGATAAACTTCATTCCCGCCAAGGTTTCTCACCTCTTCCAAATGGCAAAATATATTTTCATTAAAAAAGCTTGAGCTTGGTTCCATGTGAACTTTAGGGCAAATCAAAATGAATTCAAACTTCATACATAAAGTTCAGCGAACCCTATGACATAGGCAATAGGGTTATGGTATATTTGAATTTAAAACTAACTATAATTGAATATGTTTGGCATTGTAATTTTTATCCTATACCTATGGATGACATGATATCATCATTGGATTCCCTTGGTAAGAAACTTGGGAACTTATAATCTTAATGTGCAAAGAAATTCTTGAAGTTCGGCATAAGAAAAGAAAGTAACCTTTTAGGGAAAATTAAAAACAAGGGATGTGGGATGAATTGAGATGTAAGGAGTTGGTTGCATGTGAAGGAAGCTTAGACCCTCAACCTACTCAAGATGATAAGGAACAAGATGAAAATTAACTTCCAATATCCAAAGGTTTAGCTTTATAGATCTCCATACAATCATAATATTCATCAACCAAAGAATCGGGGCATGAAGTAGTAAGGTCAGCACAAATATTTCTAAAAAACATGGGCATCTATGGAATTGAAAAAGATGCAACATGGGACAACATGCATCAAACAAATTCATCAACGAAAATGACATATGGTAGAAACCTAAGGTGTTCTTTTACATTAACAGATGATCTAGTCTTTCTTACCCCTACCCAAGAGTTTTGACATTATATATTAGTATAATATCATGAGATGTACAACCATGTTATTGGGCACAATGCATCTAGACAATAGAGGTAGTTTATAACAAAGCTACTTGACCTAGATAAGTGGCGTTATGGGTCATTGTAGCATATCTACTATTATTTTGCCTCTTCTCATGAGGATGACTACGGAGTGTATATTTCACCAAGGATATTCATATGGTGTTGCCCTACCTTACAGGTTTTATTCTAGGAAAGAACAGAGAATTGTAAAAAATAGCTGATAACATTTTCAGAAAAAAATTGTTAACTGAAACTCAGTAACAATAACATATGCTGACAAGAGGATCAATATGGCACACTCAAAGAGATTAGAATAAAAACATATTTTTGTACCTTTTATCATGTTTTCTTTATGAAAACACCAGAACATTTAGTTGGCTTCCAAGATGGTCCAACAAATTTTAGAAAGGGATCTGAATATATGGTCTAAAGGCATCTCAATGCCAACTCAAAAAAACTTAAACCACCCATGCAATATATGTCTCTTTTTTATCCTTGCCATTTGATATATGAGCATAATAATGTAGGCAGCTCAAATGTTAACTATAAAACATATCAGCCTGAGTTCCAACAAATATTGTAATAGAAAGTCAATAGTCTCACATTGCTATGAGTCAATCTAGTTGATCCATCAATTACAAAGAGCTTCCGCAATGGAAATTTAAGAGATGATGCTAGCTTCTCAATATTTGACCTAAGCTGTCCTTCTAGAAGCTACACAGCAGGACACAAAACATCAAATGTCAGAGTGTTTTCATCATTTTCTAGTCCTATGAGAAAAAGAATTTTAAACTACTATGCAGTATGCATCATGAAGAGTGAAATAGGGTTCTTATAAAATTTATCTCTAGATGAACATATTGTTTAATACTCACAAGAGTGAATTTATTGAAGATTGGAGCAATAAGAACTGGATATAAAGACATCATCACAATTGATAGAACCAACATAAATGCCCAGAGGTAGATTGTTGAGTATGGACCTCCTTTCTGTAAAAAAGAACAATCATCATAAGGGCGCAAATAAAATTTCTCATCAAACAATACCTGATCCATAAATGCAGCAGCTTGGATAAGGATGCAGGAATTCTTGAAAAAGTTATTCAAGAATGAAATAAGAATAAACCTACATTATCAGTCTAAAGACATGCAAGGAATTGAATATCACACTCTATTTTGTCAGTGAATTTATAATGTCAACAAGACAGACAGGAATGGACCTGCCTGTCTAAGATTGCATATGCAGCCCCTGTAATTCTATATGATTAGGACTTCAAAACTTAGGTAGTGCCTAAAAAATAAAAAATAAAAATACCTGTACAATTATGATCATTGTAGGAACAATTGGTGGTCCAAGCAAAACCGTAAGACCCAAACTAACGAGCATGTCTCTAAAAAATACCAAAATTGTTTGCAGTGATGAATCACATGAAAACAAGGTCTTAATTAGTTCTCTTAAGAATTTACAAGTATATCAACCATAAAACATTACCAAAAGAGAAATGGTTGGCAGAGACCCATCTATTTTATACAATATATGTTATGTTGAGTAGATGTCATGTACCATATTTTATAAACTCAATAATTGAGATTCATATTAAGAGAGAGAAACAAAGAGATTGAAACAAACTTTATTAAACCCATGTTGAGCCTCGATGACAAAAGTCGAATACAATGAAAAGGGAAGATCTATAAACTGCAATAAAAAACATAACAACAATCAGATTATGTTTAAGAATATCTTGTGGCTATAATTATGACTAGGGTAATATTTAAAAATAAACAATATAAATTCCTATGTCGGAAGATTTCACTTCTTATCAACTCCCCAAGGTTGAGAATGGAACTGAAGCATTTCCCTCAGATTCATCTGCACTATCATTCATTCTCTAAACACTACTCAAAGCTACATGGAAAAAATAAAATGGTAGTAGATAAGGATATGTTTCATTGGCCATATAATACTTATACATTTATGTACTAAACAAGTAGAAATTGATGGTAAGATGATAATAATAGCTTCAGCATTCATTCCCTTGGAAATGAAAAAATGAGGCAAAGGCCTTGGCCCTGGTGGAAGACCTAAAACTGGCCCTCTAGCCAACCTCTTGGTCCTCAAAGTGGAATACAACTCAATAATCATATCTCATATAAAGGCCAAACTCTGTGCTGGAAGCCAATCTCAATCCTCAAAGAGGCCAGAGACCTTGCTTAAAGATTTTGATCGGTCTACTTTGCTCAATGTTACAGGGAGGAAAATAGGCCAGCTGATTTGTTGGCTAATGCAGGGATGTCCCAAAATGAATCCTTTTCTCTCATCTTGAAATCATCCAATTGATTTTTCTTAAGTCACTTGGTGACCACAGATATAGTTTTTTTGCAAGCAACCTCTCCACCTTGCTAAGAGATATAAATGAGATTTTAAAAAAGGAAAAAAAAACAAGAAAAAAAGATAACATTAAAAAGAAAGAAAAGCAGAATAGAATTGAATTAAACCAAAGACCGATTATGCAAACAAGTGCCTATGTCATGATGTGATGGCCCCATAAGATCTATTAAAGGCCTCTCACAACATAGGAGGGAGGCATATGGTTGTGATCACTGCCTCACCCTATTTTCATCTGCATAAGGTGGATCCTAGATTGTAATTCTCACTCTATCTTGATATATTTTTCCTAATTTCCTTTGGTTAGCAATTAATTGCAATTTGATTTCTTTTGAACTCAACAATAGCAACCCTTCATGTGTAATTACTTCTATCTTTGCATAAAAATGGGATTTGGAACTTGTGAGGTTGACCCTAGGAGAGGGATTTAGCAAATATGCTTGGTGCAGAGAGGACAAACTCCTTTGTGACAAGGCACACTTCTTAGATGGTATGTGACAAGAATTTCTGAACGAATGTTGTATTGCTAGGAATACTCTCATTCAAGGAAAATTCCTAGCAAAGTTAGTGGAGCTTTCACTAGTCTAGGAAGCCCTCAGCCAGTTTAATCCCCCTAATCCAGCTTTGCAACTTCTTGGAGCTCCCCAGGTGGAAGTATCATTCAGCAGTTGTGCTTAAGTGAATAAAGTGGATTGCCTAGGGAAGGAGCTCCAACCGTCAATGATTGTGCATTGAGCTAGTTGGAGCATCACTCAAAGCTTTGCACAATCATTAGCCCACCTTCCTCTAATATGACATTAGTGGGAGGTGGTGGCGAATAGAGACAACATTCTCCAATTAAATAGCTCATCGCCCCCATCTAGCTTTTCGCCAACTCCCTATAGGAGATATCCCTCCTAGGCTTCTAAATGTGACTAGATCAAAACTACCCAAGTTTCCCACACTTACTCAACCTTATAGCATAAGAAAGGACAATACAAATATCCATAAAATTCTGCAGGAACATTGGCAGAGTTAGAATAAATAGAATTATTGGGAGGGCTAGCTAAGGTCATTTTTTTTTGGGGGCTTGCAGTGATATTGTGGAATAGAATAAAATGCAGATGTAGCTTTTGAAAAAGCTAAACAATAAGCAATTTTCAATTGTTCGAGTTTGTACTCCTTTTAGATATGGGCCTGGAATTGAGGTCAAAGTGGATGAGACAGTGTAGCTATAATTGGGAATGTAGACTGTCTGGTGATGCTGATTTCCCTAACTTGAACTTGGGTTGGGATCTAATTGTGCATGTTGGCACTAATTCTTAGGGCCCACTTGCCTCCAAGAGGGCTTGATATGTCATTCTTATGAGCAAAAAGATAATAAGATAGCTGATAAATATTGTTGTTACCCACAACCTCTTCCAGAGGTTGCAAAAGCAATGCCTTTTCAACAAGCTTAGCCAGCTCAATATAATGAGAATCTAAGAATGCAACCAATACAGAGTTGGAGCTGATTGTCGGTTGAGAAGACAAAGTTGAAGAAGAACCAATAGAAGCTTGGGCATTTGGTCCATGTGTCAACTCAATCCACTCTTATGGATCACTAGAAACTTATAAAAAGATAGATGAGTTAATACCTACTGGAAACAGTTTCTCTTGATTTTGTCTTGTTAGATAGTGAGGCCCAGAGGTAAATTATATGTACTTCTATGGAAGAAATCTAATTTTTCCACATTCAAAAGGTGAAGGATCTAAATCAAGAAAAATATTATAAATAGATTCTTAGAGAGTGGACAAAAGTATATTTTGGAAGAAATAAATTCTAGTGCACAAGTCTAAAAGATCATAGTTATGAAAAATTCAATTTGTTTGAGAGGCCAAAAATTAGAAATGGAGAGTTCTAAAAAAAATTGGTAGAATTTTTATACTAATTGAAAAATCTAGATTCAATCAGATACATCTAGCCAGTCAAAATATTCTGGATCTAGCTGGATCTGGTAACAGTGTAAAATACTATGTTTGGTCAAGGAAACAACCTTTGCTGCCCTGGATTAGGCCCAAGTTGGCATCTATAGCCTCTTAGACTGCAAATCTCTTTTTGTTCAATACAATTTATATTTATTTAGCAATGTTAAAACTTTAAAGTGTTTTTTATTTCTAAGTTTCAGATTTAGGTTTGTACTAGTCATTTCAGATTCTCAAGTTTCTATTCTCAATTTCTCAACATCTATTTTGGAATCATCGCAAGTATCATCGATGATAACATTGTCTTAGATTTCCCATTTAGCTTCATATTTTTCTTCCATTTCAGTTTTATATTTTGTAAGATTTAGAACAGCTGTTTGGTTGAGGTGGGGCTCATAATAGTGGTATCACATTAACCTTCTTTGTCATTTTCTCATCCTTTAAGCTTGTATGTCTTCTTGAGAGCATCCTTTTCAGAAGTTTTCTAAAATTTTATTTATTTATAACAAGTTTTTCTTGGAATAAGAATTCTTATTCTGGTGCCAATGTTTGTTAGGGTAGTTTGATATATAGGAAACTTGGAGTCATCCTTCCTATGGTTGTGCATGGCAACCGCCATCAAAGAAGGCCACTCAGCAAAACCAACCTTCATTGGTTGGTACTCTTGCCAGATCTAGCAGGCAGGCAATGCCCTTCATAACAACCACTAGCAAAAAAAAGGTAATCTGATTATTCTATTATTTGGTCGCTTCTCTACAAGAGTCCTAGAACAAAGTAGAAACAGGTTTTAGATGAGTATTGTGTTGTGGGCTAAAAAGGAACACATTTTTTTGTTGTACATCGAGATTTGAGGTAAGTTTGTGCATTATTTACAATTTTTTTGTTGGATTCTTTTGATATGGTTGGCGATAATGTCACAAAGAATAGACATAATATATACTTTTTCAATTGCCTTAATATTGCTTATACATTGTTTTAGTGTCTTATTTGCAGCGCGATGTGCAATTCTGTATGATGGGTAGAAAAGTATTCATTTCTTGCTTTGTAATTTTTGTAAGATGCTATATTCAGATTGCACTACAGATTTGTGTAGATCATACAAAAAAAATTTACCATGTTCACCCATCTTGATATAGAAGCATTGTTTTCATGTTCCACTAGATGAAAAAAGGACGCCTTTCATAAATCCTAAACTGTTGCTTCTCTAAAATCTGATTTTGCTAACAAATCGGCTATCTTTCTGTGATTCATTTGGCAATGAGGAAATTGGATATGGATTTTTTTTAAATAAATTCTTGAATCCACCACTATGAGAAATTCTTATGGCAAGTCCCTTATGATGAAAGTTAAATCTTTTATAACTGTCATGCTTATAAGATTTAAATCAATGACCATTTTGAGATGGCAACCACAACCTCCCTTTCTACAACATTATAATAGCCTAACACCTTTTTAGATTCATTCTCTAGAATTTCACCTGCCTCGTAAGTCTTTGGGTTTTATTAGGAATCTCCATGAAAGTAAATCTTGATGACAGTGAGATGTCGTGGAATATAATATATAAACCTTATGGATGTGCTATCATTTTCTTTTTCACTGGTTTCTTTTAAGGTGAGAACAATTCTTGAGACCTCTTATCTCCATTAACTACAACCTTTAGTCTCCTCTTGTTGCAATAGTGTTTGTATTTGAATGGCTGAAGTTCTTAGCTAAATTCCTGTGATATGACTTGAGATATCTTATAATTTATTTCTTTTCTTTTCAACCAAATCTTAATAATGCGTTTATTTCTTTTCAAACAAATAGACTATCAAATGCAATTTGGTTCCATGCTTCATACCAAGGACAAAAAAAATTTACTATACTGCCACCTGCAATCAAATTTGTTAGAAATCGTGGATAGATCTAGTTCATACCCATTGTTTTCAAAAATAAATTCTAGTCTACTAAAATGGCCACATAGTCTAGAAAAAGGACGGGTTTCTACTAAAGTCTAATTTCTTACAATACAGCAAGATCAGTGGAAATTCCTCACCTCAATTGTTCCTTTGTTAAAATAATTAAAAATTGTGATGAGAAAAATTTAACAAGGGTTCAAAAAATAATAGGTTGGGGAAGATTATGAAAATTGAGAAAAAAATTACAATTTGATAAGCATTTCTGACATTCTCTGTGATATTTCCCATTTTTCCTTAAATCAAATGGCATTTGCCTAATCGGGGGAAAAGGAATATTGTTTTGAGAGCCCTATTTTGGCTTGCTTATGCCAATTATGTTCATGTAGTTAAAAGGGGAAACAAGAGCACTTACAAATGGTTGGAAACACCTTCCAAAAGGAGGCTTATTTTGGAGGAGAGAAACATGCATTCACTGCACATTGGCTGTAGCCTATAGGGAACATCGTCTCTAGGAATTTTGGGTTAAGATATATAAAACTATGTTGTCATATTGTAAATAAAATCTTGTGTAACTATTTTATTTCAATGGATATTTATTGAGAATTTTTGCATTTGTTTTATCTGAATTAACAAATTGTAGATTAGAGTCAGAGAAGTGTATGCATCAACCTCTTTCTTGGGAACAACCACATCTTACTCATGGTAGCATCAATCAATAGCTCAATTCAGTAGAGTATAGTTTGAAGCTTTTAGCTGAAGAACACATGCTACAAGCACATATTTGAAAGAAAGAAAAATGGAAACTTCTATAAATAAAATATCTAAAGTACACAAGCTTCAACAGTAAATTTAACTCTTCTTACAAAATCCTTCAAACACAAAGTACAAAAAGCTGACACGATCACAATTGCATCAACCCTTTCTTTTCAAAAGATTTAACACTGCATACGAGTACCTCATTTATGGTTCAGATCTATACAATTCATTATCTGCTTGAAGGTTACACAAAATTAATGAATATAGGAAATTACAATGGACGTGTATCAAATTTGTGGCATAACACACATCAATCTTACTATGTTGAACAAGCTTATTTTGCAATAAATTTAACTTATTACCTCACTCAAGATTGCCAGTTTATCTATGTGCAAGGAATGCCCTATAGGATCTATGGGACCAAAGAAAATACATATATAATTTAAGTCATTGTAGCTTTCAACTGTAGAAATCAGTTTATAAATCATATTCCCGAGTTCTAAGGCATTCCTAATATATGTCTCACCATATTATAGTCCGAGGAATTATGTGACAGTATTAGGAAGCGTTAGTCAGAGCATTGCTCAGTTTCAAATCTCCCTCACTAAAATATGGTAGGCCATAAGTCATGCAGACATGTGACAAGATTGTGATGTACTAGTATCCTCAAACCAATTATATAACAATTTTCTTAAGGAATATTGCAAAGGTTGGTGTATTTTCATAACAAGAAAAATATAGTATTATATCAAAATGTCGATAACAAACATGTGTCATCATGTATGCAGGGTGATGAAATAATGCCTTCAAGCAGTGATTCATTATTTGTATAAACATTACAACACCCAAGGTATT
Organism: Sequoia sempervirens; assembly: GCA_007258455.2. Classification (NCBI taxonomy): domain Eukaryota; kingdom Viridiplantae; phylum Streptophyta; class Pinopsida; order Cupressales; family Cupressaceae; genus Sequoia; species Sequoia sempervirens. Next base: position 547,622,588 of record VDFB02193867.1, read on the forward strand.
GCTTTGAACTCTTTTCTTATTGTTTTTGAGTATGTATGCAACTGTACTCTTTTTGACATGGATGGGAATCAAGTTCCAGTAGAGCTAGTAACTAAAGTTGGAAAGACATTTGAAGAGATTATAGAAGAGGAGCTTATTTTTCTCAGCATAAATTCCACTATATATCTCACTTATCTGATTTATACTTGATTTTTTAACTCACTGAAGTAAATGCAAATCCCATCTCAAAGCACATGGGATATTTTCTTTCTGATTTGAAGATTATAATTGCACTATAGAGTATTATAGGGCACCATTTTTGGTTTACCAGGGCTGCCCTCCAATATGATCTCCTAAAATTTGAATGACTCTGAAGGTTGATATAATGGACTATACTTCAAATCTTTGGGCCAATGGAGATATTCTTGTCTTTAACACAGGACATTGGTGGACCTATGAGAAGACTGTAAGGTGGTGTGTGGTTCATTTTGTATGGAAATAAAGAAATAGTTTTTATCTGTTTATGAGAGGTTTTTATGATGAAGATAGTTATTTTGGTAGGGGGTGTTATTTCCAGCAGGGGAATATTGTGAACATTAAGATGGATATCGAAACTGCATTTGAGAAATCAATGAGCACTTGGGTTGAATGGGTTCATCAACATGTTGATTATGAAAAAACTCATGTTTTCTTGCGTACCTATTCCCCTATTCATTTTAGGTATTGTTTCCGCTATCATTGCGGTAAATTTGCAAAAATAATGGGACAACGTTAATCAATTATAGAAATAATTTGCAAAAATTTGCACCCTGGATTGAAGAAAGGTAGCTTCTTATAGCAGTTAAGACCCAGTCAAGATATTTTGAGAAGCATGACAGTCTGTATGGCCCTTAGTACTATCTATAAGGCTGGGCTCAATCATTGCATAAGTTTGCAGTTAAATACCAACAATGTATTATGTTCTACCTTTCTAAAATAAACCTATACAGTTTTAGAAAATGTATTGGAAGAATAAAGTCCATGGATAACACTTCACTACATATCATGTGGTGTACTAAACATCATATGATATTCAAGTTGGGTGTCACCCCTACTAGCAAGTTCAGGAATTTGCACTAGTCAGCCACTAAAATTTAGTATGCATATGGACAGCTACAAGCGTACAATAATTTTATCAAGAGTTTAGTAAACTATGAAAAAATAAGGGATCTGGAGGTATTACTTGTACCAAAAAAATTCAAATCTAAATTGTAGGGTGATAAATTGCACCAAAATTTTGTCAAACTTATTGACATTTTTTTATGTCTCCATCATTAACATTACTTCTAATTTTATTTTATATTTTTTTTCTTTATTTGATGTCTTTATATTTTACTTGTCATCAATCAGTATATCTTGAACCAAGACCTCTTCTAGCACCAAAGGGAATAGATGCATATAGTAAAATCGAGATAGATATTTGTAGATCATTTCTTGAATTGTCATAGCTATGTTTAATCTTTATGATGCTTTATGCATTACCAACATGCATAATTTATGAATCTCTTCATTTTTTTACATTTTTCCTAGACCAAAACTATCCTACCAGCCTTGGGCAGGAACTTCGCTGCCCTACAGCTCTTGATTATATTTGAGCATCAAGTAGATTATGAGAACATCCCTTTTAAATCATTCTTTTGCACCAGTATAGGTTAAGGTTTTGATTCACCTTTTCAGTTCTAAGAAAAATACATTTCAATTTGACACGGAATACAGTGACCTTTATTGATGTGCTCAGAAGCCATGGGCTTATTATTGTTAGTGGCTAAATTATATTTTTTGTTGATTTTAGTTAACAAATAGTTGCCTTCCTCAATCAAGATTTTAATTGCTAGATTCCTTGTGCGAGCAACAAAGTAGACAATGAAATCACTTTGTATGTAAAACTTTCTTCTTGATGATGTGGCTTTTAGGATTTTCGTGTCCAAAAGAGTTAAAACATGGAATCAACATTGTTGAAGTTCAAAGTGGTGGAGGATAAGAGAAGTACAACTGAAAGAACATTATTTTAAGGTGGGAACACAAGATTTGAAATCTGTAATTTGCAATGCCTCCAAGAAAGCATCACAAAATTTTGAATTCAAGCATCTTATTTTCTTTTTTGATTTAAATCCTTTTCAATTTCTGGAGATTGAGGAAGAGTCATCTCAGTGGAATAAAAATTTCATAGATTAATTAAGAACAGATCTTGTTCAATTCAAGAGGCCACTTTTAGCCGACACCTAATGTCATTCGCTATGCCCTATTATATGCTAACACTGTTTGTGCTTTCCTATTCATTTTGAGTTAGCTTCTTGAATCCACCAAGAATTACACATGATCATGCAAGAAACTTGTCTCATCTTGCAGGCCATCTAACCTCTAAGGGGGGTTTCGGGGGTTTCGGACCATAATCAGTCAAAACTCAAAAAATTGGTAGTAAAACTGATGAGAATAGAAAGAAAAGGTACCTGTGTAATTAACTGTTGATAAGCCATGGAAGGAGGTACAATGAGCATTTGTTCATGGAACGCAAGAATCCATGGCCATTAAATCTGTGCCAGATAAAGATTTCTCCACCTTTTGCACTGCAAAAACCTCTAACACTACAATAAAAAGAACCAGAAAGAAACCCAAAAAGCCCAATCTAAAACAATCCATTGTAAAAAAACAAATTTTGGGCTCACAAAAAACACAAAAATTGCAAGCTAGTTGTCAGGTAGGATTGAAGGGAGCAAAATTTACCTGTTGTTGTTGGTTTCAGCTCCTCCAAACTCTTCCTCACTGGTATTGAGCTTTCACTTATCCAATTTGGCGAGTTGCAGCCTAAAAATCTCCCGCCTTGATTTTCTGCCATTAAGGTTTTAGAGTATGTTTATTAAAATTAAAATTAGGGCCAAGATTTTACCTCATTTATATGCCACTAAAAAAGAAATTAAAAATGGAATCAAAAGTATATATTATAATATAATATAATACTAGCAATTGCAACTTGTGCGTGCAATGGGTACGCTGAAGAGTTGTGGAAAGTCAATTAAGGAAAATTTTGGTCTATTTTTGCATACATTTGTGTAATACATGAAGCCAATTGGTAGGCCATTTAGAAAAAAAAAATGGTGCAACAAAGGTCTCAATAGAGAATTGATAGCTTCAAATCAACTATGCATCCACTTATAGGGATCCAAACATGACTAAAATAAAACCTCTCAATTAGGATGATAATCAGGTTCCATTACAATAGGCTTATGTTATGTTTGCAATAGGTAGAGAGGGAGAGAGAGAGATACAGATAGAAATAGGAAGAGAAAAAGGGGAGAAGAGAGAGAGAGAGACAAGTAAGGAGATATATAGAGAGATAGGAAGATCGAGATGGTGATGGAGATGGAGAGAGAGGGAGAGAGATATGTAGAGGAGGGAGAGAGAGATGAGGGGGATAGAGAGAGATAAAGAGGGATGGGGAGAGAGTTAGAGAGAGATATGGATAGAAAAGAGATAGAGAGAAATAGAGAGAGAAGGAGAGATGGAGTGAATGAGGTAGAGATAATGATATATAGATAGGCAAGGGGAGAGATAAGGAGGGAAAGAGAGAAAAAATAAGGTGATAGAGCCAAGTAATAGAGAAAGGGAGAGAAATATAGGGGAAAGATAGAGATAGAGATAGGGAGGGAGAAACATGGAGTGTGTGGTATATGAGAACTAGAGCTTGAGATATGGAGAGAGAGAGAGAGAGAAGAGAGAAGTAAGGAGATATTGCAAGAGGGAGTGATAGGGAGAGAGGGAAAGATAGGGATAGAAAGAGGAAGATAAGGATAGAAAGGAGAGATAGAGAGATAGATATAACTTGGGAAAGATAGAGGGGGTGAGAGAGATAGGAGAGAGGAAGAGGGAGAGGATGAAATAGAAAGAGGGAGATAATGAGAGAGGGGGAGGAGGAGAGATAGAGAGATAAATATATAGGAAGTGATATATAGAGAGGGGTAGAGATGGATATATAGAGTAGGAGAGATGGAGTGAATAAGAGAGATAGAGATATAATTAGATATAGATAGAGCGGGGCAGGGATAGATGGAAAGATAGAGATAGAGAGGGCAAGGGTGGGAGATAAAGGAGGTGATAGAGACAAGTAATAGAGAGAGGGAGAGAGATAGAGAGATAGATAAAGAGATAGGGAGTGTGTGTGTGAGTGAGAGAGAGATAGAGAGATATAGTCAGAGATATATATAGAGAGAAAGAGCTCAAAGGAAGAGAGAGAGAGAGAAGGCATAAGAGAGAAATAAGAGATATAAAGGGAAACATAGATAGACAAAAGATAGTCTAGTTTTTAACCAAGTATTTTGTGCCCAAAATCCAAAGATGGCATGTATCTATGGGGATCTATCTCTCTACCCATCTCTCTTTATGTCACTCTATCTAAATCTCCCTCTTATATAAATGGAAATGTAGATAGAAAATTTAAGATAGTCTAGTTTTTGACCAAGTGTTTTGTACCAACAATCCAAAATGATATGTATCTATGGGGATCTATCTCTCTACCCATCTCTCTCTATGTCACTCTATCTAAATCTCCCTGTTACCACTCTCTATCTCTTATACTCTATTTTTACTAACTCTCTCTCTCTCTCTCTCTATGCCTCTCTCTCTCCCTCACTATTAACTTCTTTACGAACATTTACAAGTACATCTGACATGTCATTTAGTTGTACTAATTGGTAAGTTGGAAATTATAGAGAGCGCACAAATGAAGGAAGCCACTTGGAAATTACATAGGACGTCATTTTTCATCAAGCATGTATACTAAGTTACAATGTTTTTGTTTGTTGGACTCCCTCAGGATTGACCTACTATATATTATTTAACTTCTCTTGTTTGCACTTGTTTGTCACCTTTGGGAAACATAAATTCCACTATGTCAATGTTTCACTTATACCCATACTTACTTTGCTTGAGTTTCATATACAACAAAATGACTTGTGTAGATATTATTTGATTATATGTTATTGAATTTTGATACATTATGAGGTCAAGTTGTCTTAAGGCCCATACAACCTCACACCCATCTAATGAATTTTTGGTGTTTATAATCACATACTAAAATGAATCAACAATAGATTTGATTTTCTATATCTACATTTTTTACAAATTTAATTATTAAATTAAAAAGGAGTATTATTTCTATAATTATAAAATAATTTAAAAATATATAATACAAATCTTGTTAAAAAACTTAAGAACATAAATATATAATATTATTAAAAATTATAAAATAACTCAAAAAAATTAAATAAATATTTCAGAAATTAAGATTAAAGTTTAAAATATAATTTTTCTACTTGTAATAGCTCAAATTTGAATAGAATATAAATAATTATAAATTGAACTACTTCTAGTAGCTTTTATTATTATTTTAATTTGACAAATAGACAAATAATTCTAATAATTCTAAATCTAAATCTAAATTAAATACTAAAATAGAGCAAAAAAAAATGCAAAGTCAAAATATATAAAATCTAATTATTAATAAAAATAATAATTTCAAGATTTAAAATTTAATAATAAAGTAAGCCTATTAAGTTAATAAATAACTAAATAAAAATAATACTAATTATGTTGTTTATTTAATTATATAGACTCACTATCACTATTAATAAATAAAGAAAAATTCATTAATAAATACTTAATTTTATAAAATTTTAAAATATATTTAATAAGTTAGATTATATAAAATTAAAATAGTGCATATATAATAATATATAAATAAATTTAATTTAAATAACACATTTAGCTTCAAGGGCGGGGGCCCTAGCTCGGTTGGCTAAGTAATTCCATTGTGGCTCTGCTGGTCATGAGTTCTAGTCTCCCCCGTCCCGTGGTACCGGAGGGCGTGTCGCGCCAGCGCCAGCGCCGCCAGTCATGTTAAAAAGTTTACCAGGCGCACTGCAGTTTATAGGGGGTCATGCTACCCGATTCCTGCAGTCTAAAAAAAAAAAACACATTTAGCTTCAAATTTGTGGTTATTCAATTTAAGGGGTGATGATAGTAGGGTACATATTTTATATTAAGTACATCTATCTTAAACACGTGTAGAGGTATATTTTTCTCTTTGATCTCTCTTTCTCTCATTCTCTATCTTTTGAGCTTCTCTCTATATATATCCACCTCTCTTTCTATTTAAAATTGTCTTCCCCTCTATCTCTCTTTCTATTTCCTCCTTTCTCTTGCTTTCTCTAAAACTATCAATTAAACTATTAGATTTTTATATATTAATTTATATAATAATAAATATAATTATACTATTATTTTGAAAATAAATTTACATTATATTAAATATAACATACATATAGGTATATTTATCAATTTATATATTATACAATATAATATATAATATAAATATAAGTATAATAAATAATATATAAATAATGGTTCTAGGAAAATTCACCATGAGAAAATTCACTCCCATGACAAATTCACCACCAGCAATTCACAACAGCGGAAAATTCATCACATTAAAATTTTGTGATTAATTTCCAAGATGGTGAATTTTCAGGATTGAGGTAAATTTTTCATGGCCGTCAATTTTCCTCGGATGAATTGTTGGCCATGAATTACTCACAGTGAATTCAATTTTGATGGCATAAATAATAGAATATAATATATATTAGTTATTAGTTATATAACATATATTATAAATATAAATATAAATATATTATATTTATAATTCATATAATTTAAATGTGATAAGATTTTATTAATTTACCCTGATTACTTCTTTATATTTATCAAACCAAAGATGCATAACATGTGGTTAAAAAGGTTGTGTTTGAGTAGTTCATTTGCAGTAGATTATTGGTGGAAGCAAGCCACGCTTTAGATCAATTCAAATAGCATTGCAAAATTACTATGACACACGAGACACATAAATATAAAATTTATAAAATGCCATTAAATAATTAAAATATGAGCTTTTTTCTAGCATGTATACTTGGGAGAGTGTGTAATCTGATTTACCCATATCTGCATTTACTAATGCTCAAAATTGGTTGTAATTTTCATTTTAATAAACATATTCCCTAAAACCCTCTTTAAACTTTATTTTTAGGCAGCTAGCCAAATTGAATCTACACCTTACACATTAGGAAATTCCAGGGTGATGCCATGGTGAGAGGGAAATCAAGTTCTCTTCCTTTTGCTTTTTTTTTTCATCAATTTAGAAGAAACTTTGGTGTTCATATGATGACACCACAAAAAAAAAAATTATTCCACAAAAAATATTTATTATTAATTTTATTTGTAATATTTTATTATTAATTATGGCGGGCTATGATTGAAAATAAGGTCTTGATGAAGGTTTTAGAGTATGCTTATTGAAATGAAAATTATGGGCAAGATTTTAATAATGAGCACATTTATTTATTTAGTTAGTCATTTTTATTTGTCTGATATTAGTCATTTATTTAGTCATTTAGTTGTGATTTTACCCCATGACCAAATTAGTCACTTATAAATGACCAAACTAGTCATTTATTTTCCAAATACTATTAGTGTTAGTCACATGACTAAAATTTTTAGTCATGTGACTAAAAATTTTAGTCACATAGTCATTTATTTTCCAAATTCTACTAGTGTATCTATAATTTAAATGTAATATAATTATATAATAATTAATAGGTATCTTAATAATTATTTAAATATAATATATATATATATATATTATCATATATAATATTATTTAACTTTAATAATATGTTTTTATATAGCTTTAATATAAAAATCAATTATGTTTTTTAACCATCCATCAAAAAAATATTTTTTTTAACAGTTATATTTAACCTATAATATTACTATTTTTATATAATTCAATTTAAATATATTATAATATTATGAAATTATATAAAAATAAATTTAAATAATATTTTTTATATAATTTCATAATTTACGCCAAAGGCATATCCACTATGAAATGAAGCAAACTGATTTACTACATCTACAACTGAAGCCATCCCAAAGACAATTCTCAACACTTTGATAGTCCATCGCTCTTCATTGCCTTTTCTCATTAATTGTGTTTGCAACACTAGGAGAGTTGACTTGGATACAGTCTAATACATGCCTTTCTTTTTATACTTAACTTGGATATGAAGAAGGAAAACCTTTTTAGAATCAGATCTTGTTGCAATTTCACAGGAGTCCCCTTGCGTCATTTCAGTAGATATTTACTCCTCTGTATCTACTTAGAAGGCATAATAACATTGATTACTCCTTTGTATCTACTTAGCAGGAATAATAACGTTGATTTGTAGAGCAAGAATGCAGTGAACTAATAAATCACCCATTTTCTTTACCGCCAAGAAAGTGACAACTATTCAGCTACCACCTTCATGCATGAAAAATATTCATCTACTCAGCATAAATTACATTGATTGTGAATTGATATTTGTTTGTTGATATTATCCTACTGGTACAGAAATACTGAAGGATGCATTCACAAACTATCCACTCAACCATCTCTGCAATGAGATTTTCTAATCTCAGTCCTTTTAGAGGATGGCTATATTTATTTTGCATAGCTAGAGAGATTTAGATATTTCTTCAACTGCCCCCTCATCGCTGCCTCCAATGTGCTTAAATAAGCCAACTGGTAATAGATATTCCAACAACAACCTAGAGAGTTTGACGTTTGCATCACTAAAAGATCCATACTACTATTTTCAACCTATGGAGTTGGTTGTTTGCATCAGTAAAGGCTCCCTACTACTATTTTACAACTAGGTACTAATACACTAGTTTGCTTATTCTTCCATTTCTGTCTTAGAATTTATTAGCTTTACTAATTGTTCAGATAAAATAGTGAGAGGCTACTTATGTCTATTTGGTTTGCTTTTATTTGTTCACATTTGTGGAAAAAAATGCTTAGTATTACATATTTGGACAGAAAATCCTTTCCCTCATGGCACCTGTAGCCTCCCTTCCATCCCTTGGACTTCACAAACACCACCCTATTGGAGTAAGTTATCCAATTCCAATACCCACATTTCCTCCACAAGAAGCTCATCATCCTTCGCCACAACAAATACTTTGTGGACAGTATATAAAAGAGGTTCCTACTATGTAGTTTGAACTGCAGTAGTGAGTTGTGAAATACATATAGAAGTAATAGACTTTGTCATTTCAAACCAAATTTATAGTGGCTATGGTTACTCTTTCAACAGACTGAGAACAATGGGTATAGTTAATGTTGCAAGGCCATCTACACTATCACTTTGCAAGCCTTCTTCCACTTGCTATTGCCCGTATTCTTTATTGCCTCATTCTCACTCAACCTCAAAGTGGGCACCTCCTCTTTCACTCTTCAGACCCCAAACATGCAAAGAAAGTATTTTACAAAAGTGTGAATTCTTTATTCATATGATTGGATTCTAAATTCTATTTGGGTCAACCCTTACTGCTCAATGCAACTTATATAGGTAAGCAAAACTTTATATTTTATTCAAAATAGAGAAAGGATAGTATTTTAAGGCAATGAGGTAAGAGCAAAGACAAAATCATTGACTTTCCACACTTGTTAATTCATATGTCAATTTTACTAAGGAGATTGTGTCCATTTGATGCATGAGATAATGTCTATGATTTTCTAGCAGGTTGGCCCTAAGTCACTGGCGAATCCTAGGCTAGGCTACACATTAGTAATAACACCTTCAACCAATATTAGATGTTCTACTTTATGCTTCAAGAGGTGTGAAAATTAAAGGTAGATCTGGGAAGCGGAATTGAGCATGAAGCAACCCTACAAAGGAATTCATTTTTACAACCTTTGTAGCGTAGGTACAATAGACTTGTGTGTAATGCTACAAGTTAAATCATTTCAATGATGCCCACACATTTCATATGCAGTGTTTGTCTTCAATTTCACTCTATTCCTGAAGCTTACTTATTATAGTCCTAGAAAGCTAGACTAGTATGCCCTCCATTGCAAGTAGCATTCTGTTAGGTAGTACCAATAGGGATTATTCTTGTTCCCTATTCAAATATACGAGAGTCACTTATATTTAATGAGCTTCCATGATAAAGAATCTAGAATCAAGGTCTTTAGATAGAGAAAGACTACGAGTTTGTGAGTACTCTTTAAGTTGTTTCTAGTACAAGTTTTCTGAAACATTTTAAGGTTTAGACAAGTGTAAATAATAAATTCCTAAAATAAGAAGACTTTGAATCCACAAGGCTTTGCTTTCTATCTTTTTCTCTTCATAGCTAAATGTGTGTTTACTTACGTTACCATACAAACAAGAAGTGGTTCCTATGGTATGTGGTATCTTTGGTTTGTCTTTATTTTGTATCATTTCTTTCCATAAAATGTCATATCCTTCAGGGGTGCTTTTAATTGATCTATTTTTAGTATCTTGGAAAGGTGAAATTCTTGAAATTTCTTGAAAAATAATGGTTTAAATGATGATCTTTCCAAAAGTTTAGGGTAATAGTTATACAAATATGCATATCTCTATGTGTTACTAATATACTTATCATATCCATCTATATTAAAAACCTCAATTCTTTATAAGAATGTATTCAGCTTTAAAAAACTCCAAAATTTAATAAATATATGCTCAAAGAGTTATTGCATTTGTAACTCTTGTCCGCACAACAATTAAAAATAAATAGTGCATATGTGAAGGTAGTGAAACAATAAACCTAACTGTGCTCATATGTAAGATAGTAACCAGATTTAACGACCACTAACCCCCCCACTTCCCGATCTTTTTTCTGAATATAAATCTTTTCTTTAATTTTTAAATGTGTCATCTATTCAGACCATGCAGTAGTTAATGTGTAATGAAATTTATTTCATTTCTTGTAGTTTAATTACTTCTAAACTCACGTGGATTGTGGAATTATAATCAAATGTTCATGTAACTGTGCTTTGAAGGTTTAATTTTTTTGTTTCCGTAGAAATTTGAGATTGATTTATTCATCAATGTTAATTTGGTGTATCAGGTTTTTTGGCTTTTTTTATCCACTAAGTTAGGTTTTATAGGTAAGTTTGATTTTCTATTAATATTCATTCACTATGTATAGTATTTGTAATTTAATATGCTTTACTTTTTATTTTTGTATAGGTTTTGTGCTCCAAACCAATAATTTGAATTTATAATGTCAGCTGGTACAAATAAATGTTTTTTTTTAGCATCGATCCGTGTTCTACTTTTTTGTTGAGTTATTTATCAGTGTTATTGTATATACTTGGAAATGAAATATTTAAACTGTCTTGTTTTGTATGTGTAGTAGAAGGGATGTTTGAATTTTGAGGCAGATATTTTAAGTTGGGTTTAGCTACAAATGTCTTAGATTTTTTCTCACTTCCTTTAGATGTAATTTCTATTTTGATTTATGGGGTTTTTCTATTTTAAGGAGTTTTAATTAACATTTTCTTCAATTGATTTTTTTAATAATAAGAGATTTATGGGCATTTTAGGAAATACTATGTGTAATTGTGTTGCTTTGGGTTGCCATTTTTGTCATTTGGTTTTATTTTTCAAGGGGTCTTCACTTTACTCTCACCGTTTTCTTTATTGACTATCAACAAGAATGCTTTTTCAATTATATTATGTACATTTGTTCTTCTTGTATTATTTCTACAAGATGGAATTCTTCTTTCCTACTTGGGAACAAATTGTGTCTTTTCCACTAATGTATTGTCAAGTGAACTTTCAAACAAATAGCCATTTTGCAGAGTTTTTCAAAAGCTTCAAAATCATACTATATATTCCTTTCTCTCTTGTAATTTTTTTAGAACAGGATCCTTCCTTTCTTTTTCAAAAAACTTGATTGTTTGGGTTTTCTGGTTGAAGTAAGTTTGGTTTTGGGTAGAATGTGGTTTTGTGAGTCTATAACAAATTTGACATGATAACCTCTTTTATTTATATACAATTCTTTAGGATACAAATTTATTTGAAAATTTCCCTTCATAATAAGTTGAAAAATGCTTGCAAAACCTTTTTTCGCTTACCATTTTCTCAAATTTCTTGTAGTTTTACAAAAAAAGATCATACACAAAACATAGTCTTGTACTTTTTCAAAAACACCACTAGCGTTTTTAAGACTTGTACAAACTTACACCCTCTTTTTCACAAATTTCCCTCTTTTGTGGCCAATTTACATTACTAGTATTACCAAGTTAGCATTTTTCAATTTGGTCCCAAACTTATTGCTAACAAAATTCAAATTTTCAAAAACCTAATTATAATATTTCAACATGCTGGTAGGCACATTTAGTACACTAAATGTGAAAAAAATGATGGCAACATTGACTACAAATGCCATTGCAGATATTCTTGCAAGCATATCTGGTTTGACCCCTATTTTACAAGTTGCATCCATTGACTCCGTTCAACAGGCTCGCTCTACACTTGTCAAATACCATGTTGAAATTTTTGATGGTTTGCACACACATCATGCTTTACTTCCTGGTCATTTCAACAATCTTGTGTTGAAGGAGGCTTTAGTAAAAGGTTCTATTGTCCTACTTAAACAATATAGTTCAAAGATGTTCCACAAATTTATGTATGTCGACAAATTCCCATAAAATTTTCCTTTTTTTAATTTTCCCCTACATGCTCTTACGAAATGTTTTACTTTACAAAATTGTAGGGCTATCATTATTGAAAAATTTGAATTAATTTCAAACAATGCACAAATTTTTGGAACTCCAACTCCTCTCCTCCAATCAAGAAGCTCCCTCCCATCAAGTATCTCTCTAGCCCCATTGGGATTCTCTCAATCTACAAATGATTCATTTGAAGATGATGGTGAACCTTAGAGTCAAAAGAGTATATCCACTTTTAATCCAATTCCCATAAAAATGTTAACCCCCAACCATAAGAATTGGACCATTGAGGGTCGAGCCTTGATGAAATCGTCAATCCATGAATATACAAATGTTGGACGTACTAGAAAAGTTTTTGGATTTGATTTCATAGACATGATAGGCTCTAAAATTCATATTTCTTGCTTCAATGAACAAGTTGAAGAATTTTACCATGCTATCAACTCTAATAGTCTTTATGTTATCTCCAACAAACACATTAAAGTTGCAAACACAAAATGCAGTAGCTCCACACATCCCTACAAAATAATTCTGCATAGCTCATTAACTTTAATTGCATCAACATCCTTGAACTCCACAATACCCACACATACTTTCCACATTAAAAGCATCCATTCATTGTCCCTGTTGCTTATCAATTCCCTTGTCGATGTCATTGGAATACTTGTAGCTATCTCCCCTGCATCAACCATTCATAAAAGAGATGGTACATAGACAATTAAATGCACTACTACAATTGTTGACATGTCAGCTTGTACCATAGATGTTACACTTTGGGGTCATCATTGCTATATTGATGGGATACAAATTTTTGATATGCTTGTATAGCCAAACCCTTATGTAATTTTGATTAAATTGGGATGTATTACCACATGGTGTGGGAGAGGTCTTGACACTATTTCCCCAACTAAAGTTCTAATGAACCCAAATTTAGCAGAGACCTCGACCTTACAAACATGGTATGCCACTACAAATATTGCCAATCCCTTTAGTTCCTGAAGTCAAAAAAATAGCTTTCTCCCATATAGTTTTCCAATCTAGTCAATATCTAATCTCTAGAAGATAAAAGCATGGTTGAAAAGAAAAAAGTTTGCATAAAGGCCTCCATTTCAAATCTACACCTTGACAACTTCTATTACCATTCATGTCCTCTATTGGTGGACAATAAAATGTGTAAAAAAAGGTTTTGCAAACTTCCCCTACTACTTTTTGTTGCCCAAAGTACTCTAATGATATCCTTAAATGTGACTTTAGCTACATGCTCAAAATGGACTTGACAGATGCAAGTGGTGAACTCCTCAAAGTTACTACATTTGAAGGTCCAGCGAATTCATTAATTGGTGTTGCTACAGAGGATTTTTAGCTATTGCTTGTTGAACCTAATGCTACTAAAGACATTTTGGACCATATTGTTGGTAGCTAATTTTACATTGATATGAGCATCCAAATAATTCCCTTTGGTGGATAGGAAACACAAAGCATTGTTGTTACTACCATTAAGCCAATTTAAATTTTGCACTTCTCTCTTCTTAGCAATATTGTAGACTCCACCTACCCATATACGTAAACTTTATCAGCAGATGAAAAGATTTTTCTTTTGTTATCAAAAAAATTGCATATTCACACATATATATTTTTTTTTGCTACATTTTCCTTCCAATTTGTAATTTTCATAGCTTATGTTCTCCTTTTTCATCATATTGATCATGGTTTTTCTCAAATTTAAATGAAAAGAACATATTTAAATGAACATCAAGTCCATATTTTTTATAGCTGTATGTACATTAAAATTTCTACATACAAATTTGTATGTATGTATCTTTTATATTCTACTAATTATATCTCACAAATCTATTTCATTCCTTTTACCATCAACATTTGCTATTATGGAGGGAAAAAATGAAAGAATGCAAGAAATAACACTGAAATGTAAACAATACCATGCAAGGAAAGATGAAATTAACAAACGAAGACATGAGGCCAATCAAACTATTTTTTCTAGAGCCTCAACATCTATAATATCTCCACCTCTTACTATACCCATCCTACAAAAAATTGCACCTCCCCCACAAAATATAGTTCATCCCGACCTAGATATCGAAATGCACCCTTTGCCACTTTTCCCCCAGGAGTATTTCTTTGCTAGAAATAACTTCTGATCAAAGTTAGATAGCTTGTCAAAAATGTCAACTTGTATGGTTTGCATGGAGAGATATCCAAGAATCAAAACTACGTAGACAAATGGACTCACTACTTATTACAAATGCACATCTAAAAAGAATGACCATCGTTTCTCAAAGTGGAACAACATGGACCCTGGTGAGCAACCTATATGTTTACAAATTCTATCCCAAATTGAGGAAATGTTAATAGCAAGAGTTAGCCCAATACTTCAAGTTACCTATGCAAGGGGGGGCAATTGAAATACAGTGACCACACTATCAACTTTCCTCAAGATTTATTTGTAATTGCATCCTACTTGCCTAGGCATATTAATGACCTTGATATTCTAATAGTTAATAGGGAAAATATCGGCCAACAACCATATAGCTTCCATGTGAGTAGAGGATGTGTCCACGAGGCACTTAAATATAAGATGTGCAATGACCCATACTACAAGGATGTCCAAATAGATGAGCTTGCATTATCCACTTTGCTAGAGTGTTCTACCGATGTCTCAAACCCTATTTATGCAACATCTTCAAATCCTACAACCATAGATACAAACTTCAAGGAAACAAGCAACACTGAATGCAACCCTACTGAACACAACTTGTTTCTAACAACATCCTTCATGGTGAATCTCCTGCATGCACATACATAGGTCAAAGAGGTGTGCTCTTTGCTACAACTAGGTGTGGGATGACCAACACCAACCATTGCATGGCCACCCATTTATCCATCTCATATAAATGAATACACCATTGAAGGATTATTTGCTATGGCATTCCCTACTTTGTTTACAAATGGAAAAGCTGCATTCAAGCAATAGCGTATCCAAGAAATTAAACTACATGAATATGCTCTCCACCTACTAAGGTACCATGATCATCGGTTTGGCTAACACCCTTGGTTTAGGTACTTCATACTAAATATAATTATGCACCTTCATAGCCAATCAACCTCCTTTGTATTTTTCAACAAAATCCTCGATGGTTTCCTTCCCTCAATAGTTTATGACCCATGCCAAAGATTAAAGGACATGCCAGATGACAAACTTGTAGATTAGCTCATGCAATTTAGTTTGTCAATTCGTGGAACTTGTCCATTTTGGACCCAATGTCGAGGGGAACTTTCTAACATGATCATTCAAATTGGTTTCCCCTCACTCTTCTTCACCCTTAGTGCAACAAATACCAAATGGCTATACTTGCATGCCATCATGCCAACCAAGCCTCGTACAAATCCTTCCATGGCTTCTAGATGGAGGATCCAAAACATTGTACAAAATCCACACCTCACCACAATCTACATGCACCACAAGTTTACTACATTTCGGGAAGAGGTCTTGGAAAAACCTCTTGGTGCATCTGAATATTGGTATAGGTAAACCATTTCTTTCTTGATCTTGCAAAATACACACATACTTTGATTGTTTACTAGAAATCATCACTTCACTTTTAACAATAGACTCTTACCTTGATAGTTTTCTAAATATCATCTTTTCATAAGTATGAATGGCAATAGAGAGGATTTGCACACATCCATGGTTTTCTATGGCTCGAACAAGCTCCTAATATTAGTAGATTAGAATGGAATAACATTCAATCTATACATAATGCACTTGATTACATAGATATATATTTCTTAGCTTGGAATCCACATAGCCTCTAATTGAGAAGCCAAACAATTCACCACTCTATTCTTGATGATCCTTGCTTGCTGGACACAACAAGGATATTGTCATGCAAGCTTTAGCAGACTATTGTGAATTACTCAACCATGTTGAACGACACACAAAGTCTACTTTGCTAACATGCCTCAAAAAGAAAGGGCCAGCTATTGTATGTCACTACAAAGCACCATGGTCCATGCAAGATAATTCAAATCTTTCAAATGGTGAGACCAGTTGTCCTAAGCACACGCTAGCTCGCAATGATGATCGCTTGAACCTTCACAACCCATCTATCCTATCTATCTAGAGGGCTAATGTAGATTGCCAACATGTATTTTCAATTGTTGTTGTCCTAAAATATATTGCAAAATATGCTGCAAAAGTTGAGCACAAATCTGAAACATATCATTCTATGTTATCTTGTATCTCCACGAACTTAGAATCAGAAATGCCAACCCCAATTGCTTTTCATAAAAATTTTACTGATAGCCTTATGGATCATGATATTAGTGCCCAAGAAACTTGCCACTTTCTACTAAAATTACCCCTATCCATATCCAGTAGGACATTTGTGTCTTTAAATGTTAATCACCATAAATTTCAATGTGTATCAATCTCACCCACATCGGTTTCCATAACACCTACATACATTAATGCCTACATGGCCCACCCAATCCATCTAGAGGCAATGCCACTCATTGAACTTACCCAAAAGTGGACCTTTAGAGCATCCCAAAAAAATGAACAATGGAAGCAATTCCCTCATAAAGAAATTGTTCGTGTCTCACCTAGGTTCACTACCATCCCTGTAAGAGATGACAAAAACTTTCATGAATTTTGTTGGAGTGAACAAATTTTATACCAACCCTTCCGCAACATTGACATTGATTTTGGGTCCTCCGAACATCAAATTATATCACAATGGGAAAGGTTCTATTCTACATATAGGGCATGGCATGTACATCACATAGTTCCAACTCTAGAAAAAGCATCAGATGCAAGCAGTAGCTCAAGCGTTGACCATTCCTTACAAGGCCACAACCTAGAAGAATGGCAAGTTCTCTCAAGTTTGCACCCAAACCTTCCTATACAGCTTGATGCACTAGACATGCTCGGTTGACATGAAATTGGCATTCACCATGAATGGAAACAATCTAGCCTCACCCCAATACAAATTTATTTTACTACTAATTTCATAGACTCCAATCAAGCAACCTTTTAAGTGCACCATGTTCTCTGTGAACACACCCATACTACTTTATCTACTCAGCAACAAAAAGCATTCAATATAATTTGTTCCCATCTAAGCACACTTCTATTGCAACCACCACTCAAGCTAATTGTTCAAGGAACTGCAGGAACTGGAAAGTTACACCTCGTCAAAAAACTAAGGCTTTCCCTCATGACCTCAGCTCCAATTCACCAATCACCCTTACTACTTCTTGCACCTATAGGTGTTGCAACATTCGACATTCAAGCATCAACAATCCATTTTTCTCTTCATATTCCAATAAAAGAAATGGCCCCCCTACAAGGGCAAACACTTGCAACCTTCCAAGAAAGTATGTACTTTATTAGGTACATTTTAATTGACGAGATGAGCTTCATTAGTCCAAAGTTGCTAGAACGTATTGACATGAGACTATGAGAAGTATTCCCCATCCACAACCAATTTCCCTTTGGAGGGCAGGTATGTGTAGGATCATCATGGAAAAAACAAGCCCTTAAGTGACAAAAAATTCAGAAAAATCAGAGTTAGGAAACTTGACGTAAAAATTTGAATAAGTTATCTATATTATTTCAAATATATGTAAGAATAGGATTTCTAGAAAATTGAATGTAGTTTCTAAACTACTAGGTTTATTTAATATATATATCTATTTGGTGAAATTTTGAAATTTCAATGCAGTAGTACTTAAATTTCAGGGAAAAATAAGAAGTAGGTGTTTCTCTAACCACCCTAACCACAATAAAATGATAATATTTTTTTATAATATTTTAGAAATAAGTAGAGGACTCATGTCCAGATGTGATGCTTATTTTTTTGTAATTTTTTTCCACGTAAACAATTAATTATGAATTTATTATTATAACTTTTAAAAAATATAAAAATTCGTATGTCTGACCACCTTAACTTGGTCAAAACTTCATGAAATTCAATTTTTATTTTTGTAATCCTATAGTATGTGAAGTGTAGAATTTGATGCATGTTTTGGATTCAAAAAATGTGATACCGTTTGGAAGATATAGATGTTTTTCAATCAGCCTATCAATCAGGACTTTAGTCATAATTCAAAAAGAAAATGAATAATAATTATTTATTAAATTCAAAGTAAAGCATAATTTATATTGGTGGAAAGTTGAGAATCTCCTTTAAAAACCCTTTTCATTTCATCAATTTTGGGTTAAAACAAGTTGTCAGCCACATACCCTACAAAATACCCATCATATCACCACTTCTTGGCCCATCATGATCTTGCACACACTCGGGAGTTCAATCATACTATTTGGTGACTTGGTCCAACTGTCACCAATTAAAGATATCCCCGTGTATGCTTCTACCTCTTATGGTGGGACTCTATGGCGTAGCTTCACAACAGTGGTAACTCTGACAAGAATATTGACAAATTGGTGATGATCCTTCCCAAATTGCTTTTCGTGCACTTCTCCACAATCTACATAATGCAAATCCTACAAAATAAGACTGGAAAGTTCTAATCTCACGTTCAAGTTTCTCGCTCAATTCTACAGAAAACTCTATTTTCATGTCTTCCATGGATCTTTTTGCAACAAACAAATTGGTCTTGCTACAAAACAAACGTATGTTGTTTTGTTTAGCAATGTACATGTTGCACTTTCCATTGCAGAGCAACTAAACGGGTCAACATATACAAATCCTGATGAAGAACAACTTCAGGTTCAATTTTTTTTATCTATTAGCCAAGAGGTCATGTTATGTTCAAATATATGGGTTGAGACAAGACTCGTGAATGGTGCACTTGGTAAGGTAAAAGCTATTGTATATATTGAAGGTGAGAAACCACCTCAACTACCATTGTTTATTGTTGTTCATTTCAAGAATTACATTGGATCACCTTGGGACCATAACAATCTGATGAATGTCTGAATAACATCGCTTAGCCAAGGCCTTCACTGTCAAATTCCACTTAAAATGGCATGGGCATTGATAATACAAAAATCACAAGGACTTATGCTTCCAAGGGTGATAGTGGACATTGGCAACATAGACCAGCAAGGACTAACATTTACAGCTATTTCAAGAAGTCCTAATCTACAAAGGCTTTGCATCCACCTAGCCTTCTCATTCCAATGATATGCATGCATTCAACAAAGCCTATATGTTGCTCGCCAAATAAATGAAGAGATTCGATTGCAAGCAATGTCAAAATTAAAACTCCTCAAACACTTAAAGAGAATTTGAACTACTACAGGTATGCCACTTTGTTATTTACTTCACTACCAACCACTACTATTGTTACTTTCTTCTAAATTATATTTGTCTTCTTCCTTACCTACACAATCCTCTCATTGCCCATTTACACTATGTTCTCATTGTCTATGACCTACAAACTACTCAACCAAAGGAAACTAATATATTTTTGTATATTTCAACTTCAACATTCTCATTCATACTAATTGTCCTTCAAGATATAAATATACATTTTGCTTACTACAGATACATTGGCGTTCAAAGAGACCTGGTTCCAATTTCACTATACCTTTGTATTCAAATGCATTCATTCTTGTAATGCAAATTAAATACTTTCTTAAATCAATTGAAAAAACCTCCTCTCTAAGATCTTCAGACTCCAAATATTCATTTTCTACATGATTGAGACAATTGCTTTCATCTCGATGGTTGATTTTTGATTTTTTTCCATTCATCGTCCTTCCTAATCATCACTCAAACTTTTCACAAATATCTCTTGTATTTCTTCTACTAGTGACTTCTTTCAAAGCGCATGTACTTCTACTTCTTCGACCACAATCACTAACCTAGTAAATGTTCTCTCCAGCTCCTTCCAAGGTTGTTAATTTATGTTTTCTCTATAATTTGTGAAGAATTTATTTACCATTTGGATAATTTTGAATGAATTGATGATGATATTTAACAGGAATGCAGAGCAATGAGAAGAGATGGAGCCCCTGATCAACACTGTTCACCAACTTCTAGGAGTCCTTGAGGAAATGGAGAAACTCCTAAATATTTTGGACAACAAGACCATGGCTTCAACTCCAGTTGATGTCAAAGACTTCCCCAACTCTTATGTCTTCATAATCGACATGTCAGGCCTTACAAACAATGACATCAAGGTATTTCAATTATAAACCTCTAAAACCCTCATTTTCTCTACATCTAGGATATGAAAAAGATACAAATCACCGGCCACTAAGACTAACAAAGTTGTTTTGTGTTTGAGAACATGCAAGTTCAAGTAGAAGATGGAAATGTGCTAAAAATCAATGGAGAGCAAAAGAGGAACAAGGAGGAGGATGTTAAATTCATAAGTATGGAACGTAGTGTCGGTAAATTTATGCGTAAATTTACCCTACCCGACGACTGCAATATGAAGGAAACTTCTGCCAGCTGTCATGATGGACTGCTCACTATTACCCTTCCCAAGCTTCCTCCTCCACAGCCCAAGAAACCTAAGACAATTGAAGTTAATGTTGCCTAGCCGCCCACCTTTCTAAACTGCATTTATTTGTTTCCAAACAATATGGTTTTTTTTAGTATAAAATACCTAAACAACACAAAGCACAATAGTGTCTGGTTCAAATTTCAGTGTAATGATGACTGAATGTGCTCCTTTACTTAACAGCCATAACTTTGATGTGTACATTTCTAAAAAAGAATCTTCAGTGCTTAATTTTACACTATTTTGTATGCAAATTTACAAAACAATTCGATACTGAAAACAAATATGGTCAGTGAAATTTAATAAAGTTGCATTTAAAAATATTTATTTGAAAATGACATAAGAGACTGGCATTACAACTATGCAACAAGTGCTCAAGAATTTGCACGATAGATGAAGAACGATGAATAGCAATTTATAATCAATTTATATTTTTCTATTTCATTAAGGGTGATCTATTTCAAACAATATATCTAAACATAATCAATTAAGATAAACAATTTTTGCATCAAATTTTTTCCATTTCTACCTTTTCTTATTATGTCAATTGTTATCTATTCCAACCAAATTTTCGGCGTACCCAATTGCACACAAAAAGTGTAATAGCTAGTATTATAATATAATAATATTATTACATTATATTAGATTATTATACTATACTCTATATAGGCTAAATGCATAAAGCACGTGAATTTCCAAACGTGAGGTGCAAATTCCATCGAAGTGCACATACACAAGGAAAACAGAAAAACAAAAACAAAAAACAAAAAAACTGGTCTAAATGCATTTCACCGATCTGACAAAGAAAAGAAAATGATTTTCCCGAAGATGTTTGTCAGAATGCCTGGAACACGACTGACTTGTTCAGCTGATCACAAATTATTTATTTATTCAGTTGAAACCGTCGTTGATTCCGACTTGGACTGGTTATCGCTTGAAATGATTTTCCCACACCTCCTACACGTGCGACTCGTGCCCACTATTGGTACATGCAGATCATGCGCTCTTACAGAATATTTTCCACTCTTTTCTTATAGGTAGTGCACCCACAGTCTTAAAGAACATAACTGAATGCATAGAGCTCCTGAATGTGCAGAAGTGTCTGAAAACAGAACTACAGCTCCTCCAAGAAATCCCATACAGAGCACCGCATACGGGTGACGAGGATCATGTGGGAAGATATCCCAAACAAAGAAGAAATTCAACATATTTTCATAGTTTTGCACACCTTACATTCAAGCCGACGGAACCAGGTTTGTGCGTTCATTTTGCTTCTCCAGTCATATGTTGTGTGTAGGGCTCAGAAAGTCAAAGTGGACTAGAAATTACACACGAGAATTATGTTAGAGCACATTAGCAACAACAACCCTGCTGTTTCCTTGGCACGTAGCATCTCTGCTGTTTCGTATAGATAACCGTTGTTAACTGTTCAACTTGGCGGATATCTGCTGTTGCCTTGCTTTAGTGTAAGCTAACTAATGGAAGCTCTTGCTGTTGTTTTCTTTATTTCCCCTGCTTTCCATCGTTGCTTCATTCCTACGGATGGTTTTAACCTTGTAATTCTGCATTTTTTATGTGATAATCAGAAAGCTTTGCATTCAGTTTTTCTCTAAAATTTTCTGTTCTGCAAGTTTTGTTTTTCCTTTACTAACTAGATCAACTGTGTGTTAATTTATATAACCCAGCAACAGATTAATTGCACAATAAATTCACAGAAAGAAATCTGATTTATAACAATTAATACAACTGGGTTAATTAACAACTAATAACAGCGGAAGCAAAAATAACATGAAGCCAAACACAAAAAGACAATAACACAGATATACCCAGGAAACCCAATGCGGGGAAAAACCTGCAAATGTTGGATCTTCTATTCAGCCTAACAGCAAAACTTTTCTTTCGAAAATACAATATGAGTTTGCTACATCAATCTTCTATTTATAGAGCCTAGCTGTTTTACTTAGCGTGCAAGGAAAGAATCTTTCCTTGCTTTCTTTGGCTTTATTTACACATAAAATCACTCTAGGATTTATCTTATCCTCACAAACTCGGAAACATTCTCTTAAAGAATAAAATCCCACTCTTGGATTTATCTTATCCTCACAAACTCAGAAACATTCTATTTAAAGAATAAAAATCCTGCTGTTGCTAAAAATCCAACTCGAATTGATTTGAAGCAAATCTTATCTTGAGTTGCTTTAAAGCAAATCCATATCCCACTTTTTTAGCTACAAAAATCAACACTCCCTCTTAGCGAGGAAAGTGTTCTGCACTACACCCAACTTGTCCCTAAAGAATTCAAACTTGCTCTTCATCAAGGCCTTCGTCAGGATATCTGCTATCTGTTCATTCGTAGGAATGTAATTGAGCTTCACTATCCCCTTCTCCACACAATCTCTGATGAAGTGGTACTTGATCTCAATGTGCTTTGACTTGTCATGAAACACTGGATTCTCAGAGAGTTTGATGCAACTCTGATTATCATAGTAAATGACTGTAGGATCCAACTCCTAATTAAAAAGCCCAGCTAGAAGTTTCCGAAGCCAGATAGCCTCACATGTAGCCATACTGGCTGCCATATACTCGGCCTCTACAGAACTCAGTGCAACTGACTTTTGTTTCCTGCTGTACCAAGAGACTGCTCCTGATCCCAAACTGAAACTGCACCCTGAAGTGCTCTTTTGAACAGTTGTACTGCCTGCCCAATCTGCATCAGTAAACCCCTTGAGCTTCACTCCATCTTGCTGAATATACTTCAGCCCATAGTCAACTGTGCCTCAGAGATATCTCAAAACATGCTTCGCAGCTATCCAGTGCACACGTTTAGGTTCCACCATAAACTGACTGAGTGAGTTCACTGCAAAACAAATGTCTGGCCTAGTGTTGACCAGATACATAAGAGAGCCTATCAGCTGTCTGTATAAAGTCGGGTCCACTGCCTCTGATATGGAAGCATCAATCTTCTTCCAATTAGTCACTAGTGGCATTGACATAGGCTTACAATTTTCCATCCTGAATCGCTTCAAGATATCAATTAAGTACTTCCCTTGTCCAAGGAAGATCTCTCCCTCTTTCTGCCACAACTCCAATCCTAAAAAGTAGTGCATCAACCCCAAGTCCTTCATCTCAAACTCTCTTGCAAGATCCCGCTTGCAATGTGTTATGAGCTCCTCTGACCCTGTGAGAAATAGGTCATCAACATATAACAACAATATGAGAAGTTCACCCTTCACCTGAACATAGTACAGGTTTGAATCTGCCTCACTCTTGATGAAGCCCACACTCTGCAAGTAACTATCAATATGTGAATACCACGCCCTAGGAGCCTGCTTGAGTCCATACAGTGCTCTTTTCAACCTGCATACATGAGAATCCCTCTCATGTGCTTCAAACCCTTCTGTTGCTCTATGTAAATCTCTTCCTCAATCACCCCGTTGAGGAAGGCTGTCTTTACATCCATCTGATGAATCCTCCAACCCATCTGTGCTGCTATAGAAATGATAGCTCTTATGGATGAGTACCTGGCTACTGGAGCAAAGTCTCATCATAGTCGACTCCTTCCTTCTGTGAAAACCCCTTAGCCACAAACCGGGCTTTGAACTTTTCCACACTACCATCTGCAGCATGTTTAATCTTATACAGCCATCTCGAGCCCACCACAGACTTATTTTTGGTCTTGGTACTACCTCCCACACACTGTTCTTCATGATGGAAGAATACTCTTCCACCATGGCATCTCTCCACACTTGGTGCTTGGATGCCTCCTGAAAGCTGGAAGGCTCTACTTCAATTAATTCACTCATAAACTTGCCACATAATCTGAATAACGTCTGGGAGCCCTTCTTTGTCTGACTGAATCTTGAGGATCACCTACATATTCTTGAGCCTCTCTTAATGTTTGCTCAGCTGCCTTGTTTCTCCTCTTCTCACTAATAGGAATCTGAGGCTGAGGAATTATTCGTTCCTCTATTTGATCATCCTGCTTGTTCTGCTCTCCAGCTTGTGTTACTGAAGTTTGAGGGATTTGTGCTACCTCAACTGTGGATGATTGCTCCTCCTCATTCATCAAGTTACTTGACTTTTGAAGAGCCCTCTCTTCCTCAAACTTCACATCTCTGCGAACCACTGTTTTCCTGAGAGTAGGAATATAAACCCGATAAGCCTTAGAAGTTTCACTGTACCCAACAAGTATACCCTTCTCTACAGTAGGTTCCAACTTGGTTATCTTCTCAACAGGAATGTGACAATACACAAGGCATCCAAAGATGCGAATGTGCCCCAAATCTGGTTTCTTACTAGTGAACGCCTCTTCTGGAGTCAATTTGCCCAACACTTTGTGAGGGCTCCTATTTTGCAAATACACAGCTGTGTTGCAAGCTTCTGCCCATAAGAACCAAGGCAGATCCTGATCATGAAGCATGGCCTTGGCTGCTCCAACTATAGCCCTGTTCTTCCGTTCAGCAACCCCATTCTGCTGAGGGTTGTACGGAACTATCAACTCTTTCTTGATACCTTCCTGAGCACAAAAATATTTGAAGGCATTCGAGGTATACTCGCCTCCATTATCAGACCTCAGTATCTTGATCTTCTTCCCAGTTTGGTTCTCCACGAGAGCCTTAAACTCTTTGAACCTATTGAAGACTTCATCTTTATTCTTCATGAAATATATCCACGTCTTCTTGGAGAAATCATTAATGAAGGTAACATAATACTCATATCCATTCAAGGATATTGTTGACATAGGTCTACACACATCTGAGTGTACAAGATCCAAAATCCCTTTGGATCTAGTGTCGCTGCTTGGAAAACTGGTCTTGGCATATTTCCCAAGAGCACAACCCTTGCACACCTCATGCTTTTCTGTCTTCATTCCAGGCAGCCCTGTCACTATTTCCTTAAGAATATTAAGTGCTCCATAGTGAAGGTGAGCCATCCTCCTATGCCACAATTCTCCTATCGCTTTACAGCTACTAACCAACGCATGTGCTGGCTCAAACTGTAACCGAAACAAGTTGCCATGCCTGACACCAATCACTTTTGCAATCTTGGAATCTTTGGGACGAATATAGACTTTTCCCCTCTCAAAGGTCACAATGTAACCCTTGTCTTCCAAGGCAGAAACTGATATTAAATTCTTTGTCATTCCAGGGACATACAACACATCCTCCACCAACAAAGGTTTGCCAGACTCCCTCTGAAATTTGACGGTGCCAATACCAGTTGCATGGTACTTGGCATTGTCTCCGAACTCAATATAGAAATCCAGCTTCTTCTCCTCCAACTTGGTGAAACATTCTTTGACTCCCGTCATGTGGCGAGAAGCCCCACTGTCAATATACCATACCCTGTTGGCAATTGAACTTGAGAGACAGGCAATGAGCGAAAACTCATTTTCAAATCATGATGCAAACTCGTCCACCTCTACTGTAGCAGCAAATTGCTTCTTCTGCTTGTCCTTATTTTTCTTATTCAGACATTGACTGGCATAGTGACCCATTTGATGGCAGCAAAAATATTTAATCTTGCTCAGATCTTTCTTCTTCCCACTCTTGGAAGAAGAACCTTCTGATTGCTCTTTATTGGACTTCTTCTTACCTTTGCTTGCAAGAGCAAGATTTTCTTCATCTTGAACCTTCTTTATCTGATCTCCTCGATGAGCACCTTCACGGATCTCCTCCTGAACAAAATCATCCCAAAGTCTTGCCCAATCAGGTAGCCGATCTCTGCCGACAACACACTTGACAAACACTTCCCAGTGCTTTGAAAAACCATTCAAGGCTATACGCACCAACTCATCTTCTTTAATCGTTTCTCCAACAGCAGCAAGCTCATCCCTGACCTGTGTCAGCTTGGACAAGTAGGAGGTCACACTCTCGCCTTTGGACATCTTGGTATTATGCAATTTGTCCTTGAGCATCATCTTACGACTCTGATAGTCGCTCTGATAAAGTTTTGTGAGCGTATCCCACATCTCCTTGGCGGTGTCTTTCCCCGATAAATGAGGAATTAAATGATCTCTTACTCCATCCAGGATAATCCTCTGAGCTTTGGCCTCTTTGACTTCATGCGAATCTAAGGCAACAGGATCATTTGTTGGTGGAGTCACTTCTGTGCTAGCATAGGTCCATAGCCTGTTCTCCTTGAGAACAGATGTAATCCGAACCTTCCACTGCAAGAAGTTAGACGCACCCTCGAGCCTGTCCTCGTATCGAACACTGGTTGCCATAGCCACAAAAGAATTGGAGACGAAAATCTGATGACTTTTTTTTTTCTTGAAATCTGCGTCACAAATCTTGGCTTCGTATTCAGAGTTTAGAGCTCTGATACCATGTTAATTTCTATAACCCAGCAACAGATTAATTGCACAATAAATTCACAGAAAGAAATCTGATTTATAACAATTAATACAACTGGGTTAATTAACAACTAATAACAGCGGAAGCAAAAATAACATGAAGCCAAACACAAAAAGACAATAACACAGATATACCCAGGAAACCCCAATGCGGGGAAAAACCTGCAAATGTTGGATCTTCTATTCAGCCTAACAGCAAACTTTTCTTTCGAAAATACAATATGAGTTTGCTACAGCAATCTTCTATTTATAGAGCCTAGCTGCTTTACTTAGCGTGCAAGGAAAGAATCTTTCCTTGCTTTCTTTGGCTTTATTTACACATAAAATCACTCTAGGATTTATCTTATTCTCACAAACTCGGAAACATTCTATTAAAGAATAAAATCCCACTCTTGGATTTATCTTATCCTCACAAACTCAGAAACATTCTATTTAAAGAATAAAAATCCTGCTGTTGCTAAAAATCCAACTCGAATTGATTTAAAGCAAATCTTATCTTGAGTTGCTTTAAAGCAAATCCATATCCCACTTTTCTAGCTACAAAAGTCAACACTGTGCTTATTAAATTTTACATGAAAAGATGAGGTATATATTTTCCATCTTAGAGGGATAAAACTAATACTATTTAAGCTCATTGTTAGATAATAATTTGACATTTTTTTATTTTTTTTCCAAATTGACTCATTTTCAAAGAATTAACTTGCAATATGTAGTAACATCTACTTTGGATAGTTTAACTTGACAAAGTCCTTCAATATAGATATTTCTAACTAGACTCCCGATCCCCGTTCAAGGGTGTTGGGCAGAGCACAGGGGATGTATGCCACGTCATCTCTAGGAGAATTCTAAGTTCCGAGGCAGGCAGTTCATTGAATATCGTGGGTAAGAACATGATAATGAGAGATCAGAGGGAGCTTCCAGTTGTGGAGGGAGTGGGCACTTTCGTTTGGCCAGAGGGTATGCCTTTGCCCATATACCCACTCCATTCAAGGCCCAAATGCTGGATACAATGCTATTATCTTCCACTATGGACCTTAGATGCTCTAGACCATTCCTACTATGTGTTATATTTTTAAGCATGGGGATATTTTTAGTTTTAAAAAATGGTAGTTGAGAGTTAAGCATAAAAGTCTCTCAGGCTGTGGTCTGGTCATTGAGGTGGGGTTTTGCCACGAAAATAACTCAAGGTTTGATCCTTAAAGCCTTTTGTGTGCAGGTTGGGAGCATAGGTTTCTTCCAAGACAGTTTTAAGTTTTCTATTATCTTAAATATTAAGAGTGTTTAAGAGTTCATTTGTCAAATACTTCATGTTTTAATTTATATAGTTATAAGAAAATTTTATCTTAAAATATGAAATTTTCACAGTTCATAATGAAAATTTGTAAATTAGATTATGTAAATTTATTTTCTTTATCAACAGATCCTTCTTCTTGATCTATCATCAAGATGAAATAGTCATAAAAGAGAATAGTATTTTGATGAAACTTAAAACACACCAAATAATGTCTAGAAAGATTTCTATATTTATATAGATAATGAAAAAGATATTAATAAGCATGATGCAATTTAACATATGTTAATAGCTGTACAACAAAGCCAGGCATTATTAATAAGCATGATGCAATTTAACATACGTTTCAAAGCCCCCATGTTTAGTTCATTATCTTACATAAATCGCCTTACATTCATGCTTTGATGGATGACCATACCATTTTCCAAAGCTCCACTTTTAGCTTGAGGCAAGGAAGATGCAAGCAAAGGTCGGGGGTCTGAATTGAAACCTCCCAGTTGCATTTGTTTAAATGTTTCTAACGCCTTTTCAATTAAGTTGGTACTTGTTCTGAATTGAAACCTGTCAGTTGTATTTGTTTAAATGTTTCTAACGTCTTTTCAATTAAGTTAGTACTTGTTCTTGGAAAAAAAAAATTGATAGTAAATGGCCTATACTGCTGCTGCAATCTTTCTGGATGGCATCTACTGATAAAGAATGCAAGCACTTTAGGGATTAGTGATTGTTTCATTCAGGTCCTACTGATTACTTAGTATCAATACTTGACTTTCAGTAATAAAGAGCTTTTTGGTTTCTGTTATAATGCCTGCTGTCAACGTTTTTTCTACATTTGAACTTTGTCTCGTCTACTTGTGATTTAGGCTATTATCTTGATGTGTTACTTGTTATATCTGTTTCTTTTAGCTGCCCTATTATCAAAGTTATGTTGGAACCCCTTTTGTCTTCCAATAGCTAGTACTTTTTCTTGGCTTGCCTTATGATTTTGTCACTATAGCAGCTCTCTTATTTTGGGGGCTTAAATATCAATTTTGGGTCCCATATTTTGAATGCATATTCTCCACAGAGAATGCGTTCTTCTGGATAATTCAGCTAGTTCTTTGCAAGGTGGTTTGCATATTCATGTTGTGATTGCTTTAATTTGTTGAATTAACCTTAGATGATTGATGATTAAATTGTATTAGGAGACTGCTTGAATTTCTCCATTTTTACATAGATATGCTTCAGCTTTGTTGTTATAGTTTTGTTGTTTATGGGTAGAAATGTTTTAAGTTGATCTATGATTCTCCAATTTTTTATAATTCTGCACATATCACAATATGGTGGAAGATGAACAGAAATGTTGATAAAAACTCCACACAATTAGCAATACTACCACACAACATCATGAATTGAGAAAATCTAATATATTTAATATGACAGCCTCCCAAAAAATTTCTTTGATGTATGAAAAGTGAGATTAAGGTCTTATTTTTAGGATAATCCACGTTAAGTTCTTGTTTATGTTATCAGATTTTCCTTGTTTTGAAATGTATGCAAATATATATAATATTGTGTTCATCCTCTATTTTATTCTTATTTCTTTTGCACTCTGTTTTGACTTTATTTTATCCTCTGCCTCTTCCCTTCAGATATGAGGGTGGAAGGAAAATAGATTTGAGAGATGAAGTGCAAGAAGTATCCTGTGAAAACTCTCTCAAGCTCATGCGCTGACACTTCGGTGCGAAGACCCTGCAACTGGTGATTCCGTTTAGGCAAGCAAGATTATAATCCAAACTGTTCTACACTGATAGTTCGAAACTAAAAAAAAAGAATGAAAGAAAAAGACCTCACTTACAGATCGTTTGCATATATCAAATTGGAGGAGTTTACTCAAGAAATATTTTTAAACATTTGTTAGCTGGCTTTTTTGACATGTAGAGTACATTGTGGGGGCTGAGGAAGTCATCGATCACCATAGTGATGAAAGGACAAATATATGTCTTATTCTATCAATAGGGCCGAGAAGGTCAAAGTCGATTAGAACTATGGATGAAATGGTTTAAAGTTGAAAAGGATGAGGTATGTTTGGCATCTTATTATTATTAGATGGATGAAACTAATACTATTTAAGCTCATTGTTAAATAATACTTGCTGAAGTCTCGCAGGCCAAGCTGAAATTAAAGGAGTTTGGTTTGAAAACAAAGCTTCATGCTTGAAAAAAAACACATTTTGATGGAGGACACATTAAGAATTCTGTCATGGAGGGGTAGTATCGATGTCTGGGCAACAGACGCACTGACAAAGTTACATGTATTAGAATAGATTGTGATATTGAGAAGCTTGTTTCAAATGCAAGATCAAGCTTATCTCCATCAAAGGAGTTGCAAAGGATCAGTTTTTGGCACTCAGACATCAGAGCCTTCTAGCATCAAGGAGTAGTCTGTTGACAATTGATGCATGGAGTCGCACCGCTGCAACTACACTTTGTCTTTCATGCGCAGCATCATAACTATCATGCACAAATGTGCATCAGTAGATAATTAGATTTAGTCTTAGTTTGTTTTTTTAGGTTCGATTACCAAACTGTTTTTTACAGTTAAACTGCCAGTCTTTTAGATAATTAGATTTAGTCTTAGTTTGTTTTTTTAGGTTCAGTTAACAAACTGTTTTTTACCGTTAAACTGCCAGTCTTCTAGCGCAGCAAATAATGCATGACTGCATGTTTAGTTTTTAAATGTCCTTCATATACTATATATTGTGCATTTTTTACTATGCCTTTTTGACATGTGGGCTTACTTTTAAGATCTACCCCTTTGTCAACCTTCATGAAGTCATAAGATGGCCTCTTAAGACTGTTCTTTACTGCCTATTTTAGGGTTGCTAATGATTAATAGAGTTAGAATAGGAGTGTCACATTATAAGTCTATCCCTTGATTTGCTCATGAAACCCAACTGTCTTTTGCTCTTTCATACCTTGACTGTCCTTGACAAAGGTCTACCATAATCTTCTTATTGACTGATTCATTGTTTTGCTTTTCCCTTTGGTTTAACATATGACAACTGTCCTTGTCATTGTGTTTTCCTTAATGTGCCTTCAAATATTACTCCTGGACTGCACCAAGGTCAAAAACCTCACTAATCTCCAAACCATCCTTCATATTGATGTGCCATGACTGCTGTTCCTAGGTCTGCTATTCTTGCACAGTCAATTGTGCTAAGGACTGTCACTTCATTTCTATCCCTGAGGTTTTCTGCTACTGCCAATTTCAGTGTAAATATTGTCCTTCATGCCTTATTATGTGCCTTTGTTCATATGACTGCCGCTATGCACTTGACACCATGTTGTCTTTTGAAATGAAAAAACATCCAAATGTAGAATCTAAAACCAAGCCAAATTCCAGCAGGTTAAAACAATATGACAGCAGATATATCAAATAGACAAATAGAGCACTGAAATTAATTCGCAATTATAGACAAATAGAGCACTGAAATTAATTCGCAATTATGTATTTTTTGCAGGCTAAATAATTGTCTCTATTTTCATGCTTATATAGAAAAAAAAAGCATTATTTGCTGGAAGTTTAACGGTTAAAAACAGAGTTTGTTAATTGAACCTAAAGAAGCAAACTAAGACTAAATCTAATTATATGCAATTTGTGCATGATAGTACTCCATACATCAATTGTCAACAGATATTTGGTTTTTTGGAACGTGAGAAGCTAACTACTAAACAAGAAGATAGTCTGAAGGTAAGTCTTAATACAATAGCATACATAATTTAAATTGCATGATGAGTTTATGTTCTGACAATAAAATAGTAACTCTGGGTGTATAAAAGCCACGAGACAGCCAGTTGAAAAAAGATGATATAAAAATTGAAGAGTCCCTCTAACGAGAAAAAAGAGATCAGCAAAAATGCATTAAACAATTTTCTTCAGGGTTTAAATCAGTTTGGAATCTTAAGATGAAGAATGAATGTTATAAACGTTGGTTTTGAATATGTGATGCTGAACATGCATCCAACTATAGTCTACCTTTCATGCAATTCACCACCATGGCGAATTTGCATGAGTGCTTTTTCAAGATGCATGTATTTTTGTTTTAAAAGACAAAGCGATCTAAGTTGTCCATGTTAAATGCATGGAAAATATATTTTTAGGGGTTGTTATCTCCATAAAGAGATCCCCTAGCTGTTTAGTTCATGAGTATTTAATGTATTGAGGAGCAGAAAAATGATGTAATTGAAGACCTCTACATCGAGGTGCATCATGATGTAATCATTTTTGACAAGATGAATAGAAGAATTCTTTGTGTTAAAATAATGTTTTTTTTGTTGTAGCAGTTTTCTGTTTATTGTCTGTGTTTTCAGACTCTACAGTTGGACCAATAAAAGTGCTCCCATATGCTTCCTTCAGCAGTAGCAGCATATCGCTGGTTCGAACCTAACGTCATAATTTTAGCCTGAAACGGGAATGTAATGGCCAAACAAAATGGTGGCAGTACTAAAGGTATCAGTTGTAGAAAGCCCGACGAGCCTTTGCCCAGACAAGCTGAATATGGCGACTCTTTGGTTTCTGGAAAAGATGAAAAACCCCTCTCTTTTTTGCATTACATTTGGCTCTCCTTTACTAGGAGATGCCAAACTTGGGGAGATGATTGCTCACGAAGATTGGTCTGGAAGATTTTGTCATATGATACCTCAACATGATATTGTTCCTCGGATGCTCCTTACACCTTTTGAATTAACTTCTGAGCCTTTGAATGCACTTTTGACTCACATGAGGAGCATAATGGATCATAACTTCCTATTCCAAGGTTTCCAGACTCTTCTTAAAAATGTCTTGGACTACACAGATTCTCCTAGAAGTCAGAATCTGGTACTTGTATGTTCTACTCAATGAGTGGTGCAGCTTGTATTGATCACTCTGAATCTGTCCTGAAGATGCTACATTCAACCATGCAAGCCGACCAAGTATTGTCTGTTGATCGAATTGCAGGTGCCTGTATTTCAGAGCACAAAGATCATGGCGATGGCTTGGAGGATATAACTGAATACTTACAAAATGGAAGGCAAATTGGGAACTGTCTGAGACTCCTCTTTTGAGATGGGAATAGCACTCAAATTGGAAGCGATTGGCGTTGTGGCTAAGGTGATCTCATTGCTTCAATTTATCTTTTGAATCTTAGTTTAGAGTGATTTTATTTTACTTTTTAAAAATATATTTTTTTTATGAGTAGACTTTCTCCAAGTTTAGTTTTCACTTGTCTGATTATCCCAGTCTTCGTAAGTTTTTTTATCTGGGAGGAAAGTATAGAATTAAAAAAAGATTAGTAGATGTTGATAAGTAGGAGGTATTTTCCACAGTTTGATAAGTTATGATATTACTATCAAGATTAACTGTGTAGCTTTTGAGTTAAATTCATCGATCTATTTTTCATGAGTAGTGGTTCACATGAACTTATCTTATGAATCTTTCATAACAATGAATGGTCCACTTAATATTTATTACATCTAAGTGATGCTCATAGGGGTGAAGCATTGAGCCTTCCCAAAAAGGTCCTCATCTCAATACTACTTCAACTCAAGTGCATTTAATCATGAAGATTTCCAAAGATTAAGTCTATTTTACTTGCTATCTCATTCACAAAACCTTCAGCAGAAATTGTCCCTTCTATATCTTAAGTAGAAATGTTTTTATAGTCTATACAATAATTTAATATGCTTCTAAAAGTGACTAAATTCATTTTTATATTATATTTAATGTAGACGACACTTCCAATTTGTGGAACACAAAATATAATTGAAAAATCGATGTAACTACACTTCCAAAACATTTCTAAAAACATACTTTTGTTTTCATTTTTACTTCAATATTTATATCTATATTGGGGACCCAGCATGTTAAGATTTAGATTGAGGCTGGCTTAAATTTTGCATCTTTAACTGAGGACTCTTGCTTTTGGGCTTGTGTAGGAGAAGCCCTAAAAACGCTTCAACATCAAGTCATGAACGCCCCACAGATAGAAAGCCCTGAGAAGTTTGAAGATTATGTGTGGAGGAAGATCAAAGATTACAGTATCTCTGATGAGGTTTTCTTGGAGGGGAGTAGCTTCATGAAATGGTGGCAACAATACAGAGATCTTCGATATCAATCCTAGGAAGGGCAATCAAACTCTCCTTTGCTCAACATCTTCATAGAGGAAGATTTGTCAGAGTTCTGTTTCATTTAAACTTGTCAATTTCTATGTTTTTTCTTTTCAATTTGGAAAAAATTTGTTATGTCACGTATGATATTTCGATAAAACAAATTGCTTTTATCTATAAGGAGTTCTTTATATTTAATTATGTGCTAATGGACTAAATTTGATTGTAGTTGAGCATACTTCCATTTTAGGGGACTGTTCTAGTCTGCTTTAAAAGAAATGAGAACTTAAATTTTACACCATTCTATATTGTTCATTTGGGATGTTGTGGGAACATCTAAAGAAATGATTCTTAGTTTTATAAGTGAGTTGGTTGCATTTTATATTGCTATTCAAAATGTTGTAGATTGAAGACTTCAAGATTTTTTGAAATGTGAAATATTGCAATTAAAAATATTATATAATACTATTAATTATGATATTATATTTAAATTTGATTTTTTCTTTCTAATAAAAAATGTTTATTAATTAAAAATAAATAAATCTTTTACTGTTAAGAGAATATATTTAATTTGAACATAAAAATTAAATAATAAAATTTATTGACAATTTTAGACTTAATTAGATTTGCATGTGACATGACGATGTTTAGGTGTAACTTGCACTACTTGATCCAATCCTAATTTTGTTATGATAACCAATGTTATGGAGCTATAACAAACTAAGAAATGATGTGCACTCAATTCTAGTTCAAACATGCACCTACAAAATTAATTTCTACACATATGGTTTTGACCTAATATCTACAATTTTGAAATTTTAATATTGCCTCAATATCCCTTTTAGAAATTTATTCATCTTAGCTATCTAAAAGTGGTGGTGCTCACAATGATGTGGGGCATCCTTGGGTTAATACAATCTTTCATCACATAGAATACCTATTGTATCTCTCACATGGAAGACAAACATTTGTGTTCCATGTTATGTGGTAGCATGTCATGCATTGGCTTAATTGTGCATTTTGGTGTTGTTGTGTTGGGTAGAATTTGTGTCCGATGTGTTATTGTCTAATGGTGCATCCCCACACATCTATATTGATTGTAAGTTCTCTTTGGGCCAAAATTAGTCATTGCTTTTAGTGAAAACTCTTTGTTTGTTGTCTTGTCCCACCATGCATCCTCTTATTTACAATCAACACAATGATTATCTAATGTCAAATTTCAAGGATTTGGTCATTTTGTTAGAGTGCTTCTATTTGATTAGATTTGTTGTTGATTTGGAAACCTTCTAAGTATGAACTTATTTTTAGTACTTATATCGTATATTTAAGCACAAGTGGCATGCATAATATGATGAATTTTTTTGTTTATTTACATAGGTTGGCGGTTTGGCTTGCTAATGTTGGATCTAAAGAGGCTCATAAATCTATTTAAGGAATTAGGTTTTTTATAGAGTCACAAGTCAATTGTAAATATAGAGTCTACACACATTTGAAGAGTTGTGCAACATAGTGCAGTTGGGATTCACATATTGGTGGTTCTTTGTATTATTTATGCATTTATATAATAATTATTATTTAAATATTCAATCTCCATTGTCTTCATTTATTTTACTTCCATTTTGTGCTCTACATGCCTATTACATGGTTTTTCATTTGACCATCAAGCATGTTGTTATGCTAGTTAGTATCAAAGCTACATGTTTTAAGTCCTAGAGGTGAAGTTGTGAGAGTTTCTTTAAGCTAAGTGTGAAAGGTTGTTGTATTCCAACTAAACAAATGAGATAGTTTTAAATTAGAAAGTGTAGGTACAAGAACCAACAAGAAACCCTTGTCATAGATCTAGTAATGTGTTGAAATACATTCAATCTTAGATTGAGATTATAAAAGTTGCATAAAGAAGAGATCATGTACAGATAGAGGAAATAAAAAATGATGAGGCAAAATATTATGATACATAAGGTGACAATTTGAACCTAAATGATGTTATTGAGAATATATTACAATAGGGGAAATATTTTAATTTAGTTGATGAGGGTAGTAAGTAAGAGCTCTAAGTTTTCATCTTCCATGCTACTCGAGAACCTTAAATCTAAAATAGTTTATTAACTAAATCATTGAGCTAGAGAGATACTTCAAGTTCAAAGCCATCATTCCTACTAAACTCTAAAGCAACATTGCAATAAGCTAAAGCTCGCAAGAAAAATAATTGTGTCACCCATCAATTAGATTATTGCAAATCACCACAAATTCTCCAAATATAGAATTAGCAACTATCCATGACATCATGATCGACATCTCCCCAAAAGAATATCATATGCCCCAAATGAACATATTTTCTCCTAAGAGCATATTATCATGTCAACACTCTAATGTGTAATCAAGAGTATACCATAGGAAAATAATAACCATCCTATAAATAAGGATCCTTAATAAAAATAATAATGATATCCAACACCTCAACTAGACAATCCAAGATTCTTTTATGGTATCAAGATGACAACATCTCCAAATCACATGAAGATATTCATCTCATATCAATAGTACTCAAGATGTTAAATAAATATCATTGCATATAAGAATCATGATCTAAGATATTTTCCATGACACCAATAACCTTTGTAGAAGACCATCCATCATGAAATGATGAATCCACATCATTACCAAAGCTCCCATTGAACTGTGATACTAAGATATAAATGGCATCATGATAACCATCTCATGTCAATAGAACTCAAGATGTAAAATAAATCTCATTGAATACAAGAGTCATGATCTGGAAGATCTTTTTTATGACACTAATAACCAATTTGTATAATATCATCCATCACCAAATAAATCTATATTATTACCAAAGATTCCATTGAACTATAATATTGAGATATGCATAACATCATGATAACCATCTCATATAATAAAGATAACCCTTGGCTCATAAACACTCAACTATAAAACTAGTAGTTCTAAAGGATAGAGTAGAACCAATATCTCCAAAAAAAGAAGATAAGCCACTCCTTACAATCAAGAATCAATCCAACACCAATAATGCATCTACATAAAAACCATGTAGGGTTAAAGCTCCGAGCACACAAAGAACCTCCATGACATCATGATCACCACTAAATGTACCTACATCAAACTTTTACTAAGTCTCACATGTCTTGCACCATGTCAACAATTATACATCCCACAACATAAATGTATTAGATAACACCACTTCTTTGACACATAATGACAACTAAACTATGATCCAAGTGACCAAACTAGATCACCAAATAGAATCTACATCCATGCTAAAATATTTATGGGTCTAGATGACCCACATCTAAGTCATCTATGTAACTTGTAATTATAGACAACCTGAAAAATTGTACAATTAGTATACCTCACTATGTAATATACAAATTTAATCATACATTGGTAACTATGTTAAATAGGGATTACTAGAAAAAAAATGTAAGCTTTTAATGACTCATACACCAAATCTTCCACAAACTCATAAATTTCCACCATCAAAGGAACTAACAAATAGATCAAATAGAAATGTAAGTGAAAAATCACATATCAACATATATCCAAACCTAACCCACTATGAAGTGCTTAAATAGTTCCTTCATCACCTATGAGAAGTCCAAAATTGGATAGAATCTATTATATGTCAAAGTGTGAAAAGGAAAAATTAGCTTCCAATTGGTATTTCCTATCCAAAAAATAAAAATATAGAAAAGGAACTAATATCATAGTGCATTACTTAAAAAGATATTTTTTTCAACTATAGGAATGTGAAAATTAACTACTTGGGTGAAATTTATGCACTTTAGATAAAATCCCCTCCATTAGGAAATTCAAACTAAAAATAGGTTATTGGGAAATTGGAGGGAAAGACCACTAGAGGATAGATGGAAGTAGTGGAAAAAACTAGAAATAGTGGGGTAGCTTTGCTAGAGTCACTCAAAGACTCAAGCTCCCATTATCACCTACAAAACCAAAATATCCTTCTAGAGGAGAGAAAAGTAAGAGCATAAGTTTTCCAATAATGGATTGAAAGTAATATTAAATAAAATATGATCAATGAAAGTGCATACACCTATCAAAATTTATAAACAATACCTTTCTTATATAGGCAAGGTCTAGAGGTAGGACTAATGAAGTTGATGATGAGTGTCTTAATCCTATGTCATGTGATAGCTAGGGGATAAGATCACATTTCTATAATAAAATTATAGAAATATTTATAATTCCCTAAGTAAACTTAACATCTGAACATGTGTGCATAGGACCCAACTTATAACTAGTTATATAATGTTCCTTGTTCACAATGTTGGCACCCCAAAATATTGTGTTTCATTTTGTGCATTATCCATATTTTTCCAAGTTTATAACCAATTTAAGATAATTTTTCATGCGTGACCTTTTGCAAAATTTTCTTAATGTAGTTGTCTAGAGTATAAAAAAAATATGCCTAGTTGGCTTTTTAAGTTCTACAAAATTCTCTAAGGAAAGAAAGTTAATCCTTTACGAGTTTCCCCTTCTAATCAGCCAAGGTGCAATTCAAATGTCTTTTCCTGCATTATCTCATCTAGTTAGGTTTTCCCACAAAGGGTTGGAAAATATGAAAAATGCTAAATTGGTCTTGTAGGAATTTGTTGGTCATCTAAACATCCCCTTTTTGTGTAAGAATCCAATTCAATTATTTTTCCCTACTTTATCCAGATCACTTGGATTTTCCCGTAATTGCAAGAAAATTGTGCCCATTCAATTTTATGGGCATTTCCATGTTAATTGTCTCATTTACATTTTCCTTTGAATTTTTTGTATTTCTACTTGCTGATAGATTACTTGTAGATATAGATAACTATGGGATAATGTTTTAGCCAATGAGATGGAGCCACTTGTCACCTTGTGATAGGTTGAGGAATGAGCATATTTTGGTCAATGTGCCAAAGAGGGGGAGATTTGAAATTTGAATTTGAGAGTTAAATGTTGAGTTCGACCTTTGCAAAAGACATGTAAGAGACAAGTAAGACCTCTTAAATGCTTTGTTGGATGTACATGTCAAATTGGGGGAAGATTCAAATTTGGAAGAATCTTCTCTTTTTATGCCATGTTGAAAGAAAATGATGAATTTAATAAATCAATAAATTGATTTATTTTTGCAAGTGGGAAAAGCTAGAGGATGTGATGGGTGATTAGATTAGATTAATCAGGATTAGATTAATTTAGATGATGTTAGGTGATTTTGACCCATTTGACTTAGATTTAGGGATTTAAATCAAATCAAAGGGAGATGAAAGGTGATTTCAGATTTAATTAAATAAAGGTTTGATTTATTTAATCAAAGAGGGATAATGATAGGCTTAAATTAAATAAAGTTATTTATTCAATTTAAATGGATGATCTTTAGAGATTGAATTTAATGAACTTGATTTACCTAATGAATGGGTGAATGTGAATTTGATTTATTTAATGATCGAATGAATATGAATTAATTAAGTGCACAATGTTAATTTTGCATGAATTATCCACTCAAGGAAACCGGTCAGATAGAACAGAATATTTCAAAGTCAACAGAGCATCCAATCGAAATAACATCATCTACAGTGGTCATTTATCAAAGAATGTATTCTAAACAAGAGCTCTCAGAACAAGCAAAATCAAAGAATGAAGGAAATATTTCCACAATATTGGGGGCAACTATGTCTCAAGAAAATGTCAACATAGGGAGCACGAAGAGTCCTTGTGGTGAAACCAATGCCAATACTACAACTAGCCACGTCAAGAATCTTCATCCACCCATCACCCCATCCACGAATTGGGACCAACATCAAAAGAAAGATTTGAATCAAAGCACAAAGGATGTTAGCAAAGCAAAAAAAGATAAGAATCATATCGAAAAAATAAAATACATATGGATACCAAAAAATACAAAGAAAGATTATCCCTATCGAATTCCATTAGTCAAAGAAACTATGGGGAAAAATCAAAAAGGGAAATGTATCCATCAAAGACGTTAACAAAAGAAAAAGTAGGATTTTTAAGTGATGTACAAAGTGTATCAAATAGTTGGTCCTAATTCCACGCACACTTTCATATCCACCCATCATTGATCATCTTCCCAAGTTTGGAGAGTCAAAAATTCCAAACTGTCAACCAATCCATCTTTTATTCCTAAACAAACTCCATCCTCACCTCCATGTATGACATCAAATTATCACATTGGCCATGTGTTGGCAATGACCCTTCATCATAAGGATTCAGAAGGAACTTTATCGCGATATGCACATAAAGACAAAGTTAACTCTAGTATTGACAAAGCATATCATGAATCCCAAAAGCTACATCCAAGTGCACATATCTTATCAAAGCAACTTCTTCAGGTAGGATACCAATGGCACATCATGACAGAAGCATCTACATCAACACCACCAGGTGGGTCAGCATGAATCTTTCAAAAAAAAATCAAAAAATCAAAAAATGTGAAAATCTAAAAAAAATAGAAAAAGGATTGAAAACGGTAAACAAAAAAATTTCCATCTAGTGAAAACTGCATAGGTGGCGCTTTGGACAAGTACCATGATGAGAACCTGGCAAACAGGCATCATGTGTAGAATCGAGCATCTATGTGTGCCCTTCAGGAGAAAGCATCTTATCGCATCCATAATAAATCTAGCACCCCATCCATCTCAGCCATAATAAATCCATGCATCCATGAACCATTTACGCAACCCATTTTCATCCATCTACATCCATAGTCCAAAATTATCTTGACCTTGATGAAAGTTTGGTGCACACTTTACACTTGCTTATGGTAAACATCTTAACATGGGTCGTTTTCATTGATCCTATCCTATGCAACATTATTTGAGCCATGAAGCATTATCCAAATGAGCATTCTTTATCTAAACACTATATCTTATCGCAAGATAATCCTTGGCATCCTTTGCATTCTTGCCATATCCATAATCCATACACTTATCTAAGCATCCACCCATCAAATTCCATACATTGCTAGAAATTGGGGGCAGATATTTACATCTTGCTTTAGGAATAAATTTTGATCATATATTCTCCAACTTATGTGGTGATCTGAACATTGATAAATGTGAAATCAAACTGGTCAACCACTTATGAGCAAAAAATCCAAATCACTAGCCCATGGCATATTTTGACGAGAACATGTTCTTTATCAAGCTTCATCTTTCATCGAACATCAATCCAAACAATCAATATCAGTCGCATCTAACATGTGCTCCAACATCACATCAAATCATTCAAACATCTTTTGTTCCAAATCAAGCTTCATCAATCTTGATCAATCAAATCCAATCAAAAAATCATCATCTTGGGATATCCTTGTGTTGCTTAACACTATCCTTGCATTGTTGTGTATCCTCGACAATGTTATCATCATCAATCCCTCATCATCTTGGGATATCCATCCTAATCCTTGTGTTGTGTAACACTATCCTTGCATTGTTGTCCATCCTCAACAATGTTATCATCATCAATCCATCGATCTAATCAATCAACCTTAGCTTGGTTTTCAACAAAATCCCAAAACAAATCACTGATATCGTCACACACATCCATATCCAAATCATCAA
This sequence comes from Sequoia sempervirens, assembly GCA_007258455.2. Taxonomy (NCBI): domain Eukaryota; kingdom Viridiplantae; phylum Streptophyta; class Pinopsida; order Cupressales; family Cupressaceae; genus Sequoia; species Sequoia sempervirens. The sequence goes on from VDFB02193867.1 coordinate 547,665,048, forward strand.
AATCGTGCGAAAAATCCAAAAACATCCAAATCATATCAAAATCCAAAACAACAAGTCAAAAAGTCAGAAAACATCAAAAACATGGAATCTAAACTACGTCGTCTCTAAGGTTAAACATATGCAAGGCTAATCTTTGATTAGTCCCTGAGACATCAAAATCCAACAACATTAAAAAAATCACATCAAAATCCAAAAACATTTGTAAAATCTTAGAAAACTCCAAAACATTTGAAATCATATCAAAAACCTAAAAACACTCAAAAAATTAGAAAAACATCAAAAACATGGTTATCTGAACTACGTCATCTCTGAGCTTAAACGTAGGCAAGGCTAATCTTTGATTAGCCCTCGAGACACAAAAACATTCAAAAAACATCAAAATCCAAAAACATTCATAAAATCTCATCAAACCCAAAAAAACATCCAAAAAAGCCAAGAAAATATCAAAAACAACCTCAAAACATTTCAAAAACTCCATCTGTCTCATCTCGCTTTCACTCAAAATAATCAATCATCCATAATAAACTGATCGTCACCTTCATCCTTTGACAACACAAACAAAAACAAGCACAACAATCAGCAAAAGAAAACTCCAAACGCAAAATCAAAATTGAAACAACAAACCATTAAATGTAAAACCAAACTCTTGATCATTGTCAAACATGTAAGTCAACCTTATATCCACAACCTATCAATCAACTTATCAAACCATCATCATCCTATACAATGCATGTCTTAGGATGTATCGTTCTAACAATGGGCATCATTTTGGATATCACTTGGATTTGTATCCTATCAAAACACATCCTTTTGGTTAAAGGTATGAAGGACATTGACTTGTTTGTGTACTTTATCTTTTATTTTGATTTATCTTATTGTGCTCATTCCAATGACCTCTCGATGATGTATAATCAAAGCGATTTAGAGAGAAGGAATGGGGCATCGATCATTATCCTTTTGTCTGTTGTGCTTGTTGGACGTTCTTGTAATATAACTTGGCGAATACTTGCTTTGTTAGGTACATCCTAGAAATGTTTCCATATGTCAAGTGTGAACAAGGATACTCCTATTTGTTTGTCGAGTCAAATTCCATCACACTAGGTGCAACACTATCCTGGTTCTTTATACCTTGATGCATCATACCTACGTGTGTTATCAAACATAAGGTAAGTAGCCCTTTTAAAGTCCCAATCCTTGATAAGTGAATCATCATCTATTATCATCATCATCATCTCTAATAAAGTTTCGTCAGATCATGGACTTGTTGGATCCTCTTTTCATCATCTCATTTCTTCTTTCTTCTCTCTGCACTAACATAACATCACCAATGCACCCATCTTGTACCCATCTTGCATCCATCTTGCATCCACAAATCATTAGCATACATAAATCTCATAATCATAGCATATCACATCATCCATCTCATCCATCTCACATGCATTGTATCATCATTTAAGTTGTTTAGGATAATATAGACTGGTTATTCTAAGCATCTTAAAACCATCTCATTTGCATCATCATCATAACCATCCACATGTCTATCTTGAACCTCTTTATCGTGAGATCGACCCTCAAATCAAATATTTTTGCTCGATCTCTCAAGGTGGCAATGTACTAGTGTACTTCTTTCCATTGGGGCATCCGAAAAAATAAAAATAAAATTCAATTTTGATCGCAGCAAGTTTATTCTTTGAACCAATGCATCAAGTACATTGCTTCAAAGAGGCGCAAAATGTAGACATGCAAAATTAGCATTGTGCACTTAATTAATTCATATTCATTTGATCATCAAATAAATCAAATTCACATTCATCCATTCATCAGGTAAATCAAGTTCATTAAATTCAATCTCTAAAGATCATCCATTTAAATTGAATAAATTAACTTTATTTAATTTAAGCCTATCATTATCCCTCTTTGATTAAATAAATCAAACCTTTATTTAGTTAAATCTGAAATCACCTTTCATCTCCCTTTGATTTGATTTAAATCCCTAAATCTAAGTCAAATGGGCCAAAATCTCCTAACATCATCTAAATTAATCTAATCCTGGTTAATCTAATATAATCACCGATCACATCCTCTAGATTTTCCCACTTGTACAAATAAATCAGTTTATTGATTTATTAAATTCACCATTTTCTTTCAACATGGCATAAAAAGAGAATATTCTTCCAAATTTGAATCTCCCCCCAATTTGACATGTACATCCAACAAAGCATTTAAGAGGTCTTACATGTCTCTTACATGTCTTTTGCAAAGGTCAAACTCAGCATTTAACTCTCAAATTCAAATTTCAAATCTCCCCCTCTTTGGCACATTGACCAAAATATGCTCATTCCTCAACCTATCACAAGGTGACAAGTGGCTCCATCTCGTTGGCTAAAACATTATCCCACATTGCTCTCTTTTTAACACTCTTTCAACTTGAGAGTCTATAAACAGAAGCTTCATTCTTCAACAAATCATCCACAATCTTCATGCAAAGTTACTCTCTTAAATTGAGAGCTAATTTTGCCCACTTCATAGCATCTTCAATAATCTTCATCATATCAAGCTTTTCAAGGGTTGGGAAAGGGTCACTTTTCACAACAAAGTGACACCAATCCACTATGGGATAGGTGTGCATCATGTCTCTTTCATGCTTCTAAGTAGTTTTATCTTGTTATCTTGTTTGAGAGGCATCATGCATTATTTCATAGGAGTATTTAGTGAGTTTGCATGAACTAACCCATGAAATAGAGTTTAGGTTGTGTGCAGATTTGTAGGGTGCTCACAATAAGTTCAACAATTGGATAAGTAAATTCATTGTGGATAGATGGAGCCCATCTTCTTGCATCCACCCCTTATAGTTCCATCTTCCTTTTGTTAGCTTTTATAAGTCAAATTCTCCTTTTTAATGCTTTTATTAGGTTCACTTCCATTCTCCTGCATATTTCCTTTTGTGGACTTCCTCTGGACTCATCTTAACTTCTACTTCCAAAGTTCATCTAGTTTAGATGCCTTTGTTCACAAACCTATTTCATCCCTTCTTCATGCATCCAACCTTAATGAAATTGTATTGAAATCATCCCATGTTGTTGATGTCATCAACAAGACTTTGCATTTGAACTCGATTATTTTTAGTGTATTATGAAGTTGGAAATCAATATCCTACATTTGGAGTTTTGTGGGGACTCAAGGGTCTACAAGACCTTGAAGGGGTTGTCATGACATCTGGATAAATCCACCAAGGACTCCAACTTCCACCATAGCCATATTAGGATATTTTCTCCACTTGATACATATGGGGTCTCTTGCATGAACTTGATTCTCATGTTACATCCAGATCAATGTTATTTTTCACATCCTATTGGGGGTCAAATTTTAGCAAAAAGGTAAAAATGAAAATATTAGCTCTTAGGTACCTCCATTAACATTTAACCTATTGTAAGTATGTGTGGTTGTTGTTGTCATTGATGTCAACAAGCATTGGTGTTGTCATTGGTGTCAACTATATGAGAAGGAGTTTTTTTGCAAGCATGTGCAGTTGGTACTGAGTTGGTGTTTCCTCTGATGATGCTTTGATTAGTTGCATTATGTTGTCATTAGTAAGCTATTGGTGTCAACCTCTAGTGTTGATTTGATAAGCTTTTATTTATGGATGTATGGTTGAGTTGTTATGTTGCAGTTGGCTTGGTGGTGATGAGGAAGTATTGAAGATGTTGATGATATATTTTTGGTGCTTGGTTTCCAAGTGCTTTTGATAAAATTGAATAAAAGAGGAAATAGTGTATTGGGTTGTCACTCAAAGACTCAAGCTCCCATGATCACCATGGAAAAAATGGATATGAAAAAAGAAAGGTTGGGAAATAAGCTAGGAGACCTAGGACAAGCTTTCCAATTGATTTTGCATTTAACCCATATTTTGTAGCAAGGCATTCAAAACAGGGTAAGACAATGAAATAGGGCCAATGGAACCACCACCAAAGCCACCAAAAATGACAGAACCACCAACCCCCATTTGGCCAAGGATCCTATCACTTAAATGAACATTTCCCTCATGGTTACCATCAGGAGCATTAGGAGGAGTGGTGTTGAACCCAGGGCACCTTGTTTACATTGATGGTAGGAGGTGCTTCAAGAACGGGGATGGTATTAATGGAAGGGCCTATCTCGATGATGTATACTGATATCATGGGCATCGAGACTCCTATCTATCTCTTAGAGGTCTCAATTCTGAAACTTTAGGTAACACCCAATCTAGGGTTGTACGAAGGGACATATACCTCCATTATGTTGGTAAGGCCCCAAAGGAATTCTAGTGCTACCCAATCCTTGTCTAACATATATATTATATCATTGAAAACCCTTGCAGCCCTAGTTGTATTTTGTTCTTTTCCCAAATAATTCTCAAGAACCAAGGTCCAAGAGCCTCCTATCTAGAGCGAGAAGGTGCTCTATAAGAATAACAAGAGCATCATCGTCATTCAGAGGTGGGGCTAAAGGAGAAATGTTAGGAGTAGGGACATGAGTGGTCTTCCCGAAGCAACTTGTCTCTATCCTTGAAACCATTTTTTGAGAAGCGAGACAAGTAGTGACCTTTGAGAAATCCATCTCTAGATGTCACACGCTCCTTATGACAACATACGTGGAGGTTGTATATTGAGTTGTAAAGCTTATAAAGCTTCACAACACCCAAGTCTATAATCCACGCGGGACACAAGAGAAGAAATATCGACACAAAGAACAAATGCTATGATGTTGCAAATTACTTCTGAATTTTGATTGTGTAATTTTTTTTGCATCAACATTTTGGATCACACTCAGTGATCCATCATCAGGATGAAGAGTTGAAACAAATATGAAAATATTAGTTACAGACCCAACAAATTTAAAAGGAAAGAAGGAAGGTGAGAGAGGGGGGTTAAGGCACAAAATTCAAGGTAAAGGAATAAAAAACTATGAATAAAGAAAAGAGGGGGGAAAGAAAATAAACCAACTAAAACCAAAGGAAAGACAGGAGACACCAAGAACCAAAGAAAGAAGAAACACAACTAAATGACAAAAAATAAAGAGAACACCTATAAAAATAAGAAAGGGGAAGAAGAAAAAGAAACAAATTTGAAAAAGAGTGCAATATATATATATATATATATGACACGAAATATATATGCCATAAAATTAAATATTCAATTACAAATTGTGATAGTTACATATTAATAAACAATAAAAAAAGAAAAATAAAACTAAGGATAACAACCAAACAAGCAAATAGACAAGAATAGACAATTAATAAAATAAAATACAATAATAATAAGGATACAAAAAACAAATAAACAAAACATATAAAATCAAGAAAAAGGAAAAAGCAACAATACAAGCAAATATATGTAAGTGAAATTACATATTAAAAATAAAAGTGCAAGCATATATCACAAAAATATGTAAATATGTAAAAGTAAATAGTTACATTTGGACCTTATAAATAGAAGCATAATGCAAAATTGTAAGCAAATAAATGGAAGAAAATAAATGTGGGCAATTATTAAAAAATTAGAACAAAAAGAATACAAGGAAACAAACATACAAACACACAAGTAAATGCAATAATAAAGTAAAATCAACATAGAAACAAACATATATAAGGAAATGAAAATACAAAATAAGAAGGAAAAAAGTAAACATCAACAAACATAAATAACAACAAATTGTAACTATGTATAAAATAGTTACATATTTAAAATAAAGGAACAAATAAATAGAAGCATATATGCAAAAAAGAAGGAAATAATTGGACGAATAAAAAATGACAAAAAATAAGATTAAAAAAAAAATTCAAGCAATAATTTTGCTACATGAAATTAAAAAATGCCTAATTACATAGTACATCAAATCAAATACTAATACAAATAAACCACATAGAAGAAGCTATAGCAAACACAAATAAGGAACACAAACAAATATGCAGATAAATATATATAAAATGAAACAAGCCAACCTAAATAAAATTAACTCTAAAAACTAAAAATAAAAATGAAGAAAAATAATAAAAAAAGAAGAGAAAAAATGAAAGAAGAATCAAATTATAAATACAAAATAAAAAAAGAAAAAAAGAAGAAGAAATAGCAAGACACTAACTCGAACCAACAAGGGAGAAGAGGAACGAGACAGGGGGGAAGGAGAAAAAAGGGGGAAAAGGGGGAGGGGGGGATTAAGAGTTGGCTTTATGGTGGATAGAGAGGCTAGATAGAAGAGGTTGCCAAGATGGGCTAAGACTCCACCCTTCATCACGATTAAGATTGGTGGGGTCATTGAAGATTTGGATGGATTCCTTAAGCTTCCTCTAGTGGAAGTTGTCTTCTTTACACAAGACTTGGGTGCTTTCAAGGAAAATATGATGTTTGGTTGAAGTGGAGTGCTCGACAAGGGCTAATTTAACAACCCGATCATGTAAGATGTTAGCACTATGCTCTTTGATTCTAATGTTGAATGAACATCCAGTTTCTCTGATGTAAGGAGTACCACATGAACAAACAACTTTGTAGACCCCCGGGTCAAGAAAAATATCTTTGGAGTCTTTAAGAGAAGGGATACAATTTCTTATCGTGGAAAAAGACTTGAAAGCACAACGAAGGCCTTTTTTAAGAAGGATTTTTGAGATTTTATGGGAGATGCCTTCAATAAAAGGTAAGGAGTCGCAAGGGAGAGAAACTGATTGGGAGGAAGTAGAGTAGGACACAAAATGAAACCAGTGTTTGGAATGGTGAAGGGATTTGGAGATTTGCTTGTTGGTGTACCCATTCAACTTAAAGACCGAACGAAAATGGTCCAATTCTTGGTCTAAGTTTTCACGGTAACAAATGTGGTAGGCTCTTGTGGTCAAAGTTTTGAGGATACCAAATTTTTGGCTCAAGTGCTGGTGGGAAGATGAGTGGAAGTATAAATCAGTGTGGGTAGCCTTGCGAAAGACCCATCAGCCTAAGGAGCCATCAGATTTTTTTAGGATTAACCAATTGCCTTTCCTGGATGTGGAGGTATATATTTGCTTGTATGTTTTTTTTTCCTTTTTCTTGATTTTATATGTTTTGTTTGTTTGTTTGTTTGTATCCTTATATTATTATTGTATTTTATTTTATTAATTGCCTATTCTTGTCTATTTGCTTGTTTGGTTGTTATCCTTAGTTTTCTTTTTATTTGTTTATTGTTTATTTATATGTAACTATCACAATTTGTAATTGTATGTTTAATTTTATGGCATATATATTTTTGTCTATATATATATATATATATATATATATATATTTATTGCACTCTTTTTCAAATTTGTTTCTTTTTCTCCTTCCCCTTTCTTATTTTTATAGGTGTTCTCTTTATTTTTTGTCATTTAGTTGTGTTTCTTCTTTCTTTGGTTCTTGGTGTCTTCATGTCTTTCCTTTGGTTTTAGTTGGTTTATTTTCTTTCACCCCTCTTTTCTTTCCAGTCATAGTTTTTTATTCCTTTACCTCGAGTTTTGTGCCTTAACCCCCCTCTCTCACCTTCCTTCTTTCCTTTCAATTTTTTTTGGTTTACAACTAATCTTTTCATATTTTTTTCAACCCTTCATCCTAGTGATGGATCACTGAGTGTGATCTGAAACATTGATGCAAAAAAACTTACACAATCAAAATCAAAAAATAATTTGCAACATTCTCTATGGATTGTGGAAATCTACTGTCACTAAATGCTATGATGTTCACATTAGGTGAACACCAAAATGTAGAGGAGAGGGACTAAATGGTCTAAGACAGAGGTCACGGGAGAGTCCTGAGTAACAGATTTCCTTGATCTACCTCAAGTTTGCTAAGTGATTGAAAAGGTTAAGGTGATAAGGTTGAAAAGGAAGAGCAATCTAGTTGTTTCTATCCTTCTACTAACCTAAATGTTTCAAAGGCTCAGACAAGTTGATTTTAAGAGTTCAATCTACTTCTTAGATACCTCACTGTCTAAGGATGATAACACATGTTACAGACTCTAGTGCGATGCATTGGTGTCTGCACAAACAGAAGGTCTCAGAGATAGACTAAAACACAAGAAACCCAACTAACAACCTGACTAATGAGATTTTATGCTATGAAAAAATAACAAAAAAGGTAAAAAATAAAATATTTTAAGAAGAATACTTTAACTAGATTATGCTCAAATTGACAAAGGGTGAGAGAGTGATACCAAACTCCTTTCAACGTGATTCTTCAAACAAATCCAACTGAAAAACATCTACACACACAAGACCAAGGAAAAATATTGGGACTGTGTATAGAGGACTACCTTAGTCAATCCCCCACTTTAGTGTTCCCACCTCCACGGACAATCAAATAGCAACGAGCATAGAAAATGATAAGATATAGAAGTAGACATTCCAAGCAATAACACAAGAAATAATGTGTTACTATGTAAATACAATGATGCAAAAGCAAGTGATAATGGAGGATATCACCTTCATAGCTACGTGCTCTCAAAGAAAGTAGAGGAAGAAGTGAGCTTGCAAGCTCTCCAACAACAACATTGTTACAATGAATGGAGTGTGGGATCCAAGAAACTATGCTCAGCTTGCAGCTACAATGGGGTGGTGGTGAAGCTTGAAGTGTGAGAGTTGGTCAAGAGAGCATGAAGTGTCAAGAACTATGAAGAAGATCAAGAGAGTGAAAGAATGAAGAGTTAAGCAATTTGAATGGAAAGGAGGCAAAAATCCCATTTGGTGTCGGTCAAGGGAGTAGGAAGCATTACAGTTCATTTCCAATGGAGAAATGTAATGCCTCTGTAGATTTTAGAGGAAGGAATCTTGTCGGGACAACAACGTAGTGTGCAAATGTCCACGCGGCACATGCATGTCTCCAACAAAGATTCCTCCACCTACACATAAATGAGTTGTCAAGTGGATGGGAAAAGGTGGTAGATGTGGAATTACATCATCGAATTTCATTTTCTAAGGTAAGGGTGATGTAAATGTGGAATTTACCTAGGGGTGCAAATTCGCTCCATTATAGAAATCAAAATTAATTATTTTTCATGCTTAATTTAACATCTCATCAGGGTTCGAGGGATATATACTACAACATGTTACACCCAATGATGTTATGTTCTAAGTTGAGTTTCCTCCTAAGACAAAGGTGCCCTATAATCCTTTAATATACTTATATTTTGGCAATAAACATTGACGAAAACCTTGCATTATTCAATCATATAATTCCCTCAAATTTGTGCATACTATTGAAACCCTACCTTTGGACACATAATCCATGGGAATGCATAATTTTTTGGTGGTGGTAGTGATTAAGCTCTCATGTGAGATGAATATTTACCATGGTGTTATGGTTACAAGCCCCATGAGACTTGTGATGTTGTATCTAGGTAGTAATGAAAAATAATGTGAATTAACATGTGAATTTGGACCTATTTCCATAATAAATTAGTTTAATATCACTACTTTGATGAGTTTCTTAATTCCAAGGAAGGAGGTATTTCTATTTGCACTAAGCTTGATATAACATAAGATGATGTTGGGGATAATATATATTACTACAAATTGGGTCACTCATATAGAAAATGAATATGAATAATTCATCCCATTTTAAAATAAAGAATTTGGTTATCAATTTTACTTTTTTTATCATAATGTGGATATGACTTTTGAATTCCAAGAAGCATAAAGAATAGTTGATAACAATATAGTGATAATATAATACAATTATATAAAACTAATAAAACTCCATATAATATTATATATAATACAATAGGTACCTTAACAATTATTTAAATATAATATATATTATTATTGTTACATATAATATTATTTAACTGTAATATAAAAATCAATTATATTTTTGACTGTCATATTTAATCTATAATAATATTATTTATTTTATTTTAATATTACAAAATTATATAAAAAAAATATTTAATTTAAATAATAATTTTGATTATTATTTTGATATAATTTAATGGTATTATAATATAATAATATTATTGTATTCTATTATATTATATTATTATAGTGTATTCTATTATATTTTACTTATAAAATTATATATAATTTAAATATAATATAATTATACAATAATTACTAATTACTTAGTATTTATTTAAATATTATATACTTTTAATATTAATTAAAACATTAAATATCATTTAGCTTAGAAGTTAAAGAGCAAAAGTTCGAAGTTATAAAAACTCCATAAAGTACGTAAACGTGAATGGTCAAATTCAATCGAAGTGCACCTACACTCGAATATTTACAAAAGAAAAGAAAAAATAAAAAAATAAAAAATTATAGAAACTGATCTAAATGCATTGCACTTGTCTAACGAAGAAATGTACAACAATTAGGTATACAGAAAATGTACGCTATGACCATGAACTTCTCAGAAAATGTACGCTTCTTTGGGTCCCATAGGCTGCCTGGCCTCGTGGACGTGATTAAAAACATTCATTCATTCAGAGCGCATGCCTGAAAAACTACTGACTTGTTTTGCTGAACAAAAGACATGAATTAATTCGCTGGAAACAATTCACGATAAGACAGCTGACAAGTAATTTATTCGGAAGATAATAGAATAGCGTTTAAAGCACTGTTGCAAAGATCGAGGAAATATTTGAAGACGTTTTCGCTGTGTTCTCAGCACACCGACTTGTATGTTAATCTCCTACACATGCGACTCGTGCCACTAATTGTTCATGCAGATCATGCGCTCTTAGAGAATATTTTTCACTTTCTTATAGTGCACCCACAGTCTTGGAACATAACTACAGCTCATCCAAGAAATTCCAAACAAAGCACCGCATATGGGTAACGAGGATGTGGGAAGACATCCCAAACAAAGAAGAAATTCTACATGTTTTCTCAGTTCTGCACACCTTACATTCAAGGCCGATGGAATCAGGTTTGTGGAATTTTTGTAGCTGTCCTTGCTGGACTGTCATGTTTTTGCTGGCTGCCACCTCTCGCTGCAATTTATTTGATAATTTCTTGCAGCTTTGGCTACAATTTATTTGTAATATCATTGTAATCTGCATTTTCTATCAATGGACTCTCATGTTTTTTCTATTTGTAATATCTTTGTAATCTACATTTTTTATCAATACATAGCTGTCCCTTGCCGGAGTGTCATGTTTTTTCTGGCTTTTCTTGCAATCTATTTGTAATATCTTTTTGTTATCTGCATTTTTTATCAATACCCAATAAAAACAGACATTCCTGAAATACTTAATATGAAAGGAGGTTAGTGTGATTCTCACGTCTCCTACTATTGTGGGACCATCATATTGTGGAGAATTTGTACACCTGAGTTGGTCTAATGGTGGAGAACTTGTATTCTTGAAAGAGAGGTCGCAAGTTCAAATCCTGCAGGGGGTAAGGTATGTACACCTCGTATTGTGGAGCACGAGTTAGGTGCCTCCCTCATATTGGGAGTACGAGGAGTCCCATATACTGTAAGCCGTCTATAGATCCAAAAACAGATCACCTGGGACTATAAAAGAACCTTTCCTTTCCCTTCCATCGTTAGTGCTTTGCTTGCCTACATCTACTGAAAAGGGTGAGTATTGACTTTGAACAAGACTGGTTTTAAATATGCACATCAACACTTTCCCTCCGGTGTTTCAGAGTTTTGTTTGCAATCACCAGCAGACATGGGAAACACTTGCCAATGTTGCAATTCTCCGCCTGCTGTCATAAGCCCTTCTCCTCGGTCACCCATTACACCTTCCTCACCTCTTTAATACCCACTACATCTGCGCTAAACTCCCTCATGCTTAGCATTCAGCAACTTAATCCATATGATCAAATGGATCCGCTCATGAAGTTCATTGAAGATCAAGGTAATCTCCAACCATTCAAACAATGCTCAACCGCTATCGGATATTGATTCATTGATAGTGTCTAACTGATAAGGTGTGTGTTGACAAGAAAATGTATCTACCTCCTCTTCTCTATTCAATTCTGTAGCCTCCATGCTAAAATTGTAGGCACTGTTTTAACAGAAGCTGAAAAGGTAGAGAGCACGGTACTTCTCGTAGTTTGCTCTAAAGCGTTACTTGAATTATAGGAATTTAATATTATAATTGACAATAACTTGTTTCTTGCAGCATATAGCCAAGGAAACGGGAAGCTTGGCTTTGAAACGGGAAGCTTGGCTTTGAGTGGGCTGAAGAAGGTGGGAGAAGCACACATAATTTCATTTATCATAGTCGTTCTCTAGCGTGGAGCGGTTCCTTTGAAAAAATGGAGAATTAGCCTTCAATACTGCCTTGCCTCGACCTTTGAGAATCGCACCACAGACATTTCTATGGGAATACCTGCGTGTTCAAATTACTTTCCGTTCACTTCACACTGTATTGCTCGTTGAAAAATCTAAAAAAAATCATCCAAAATCATCCAAATGGTTCCGAGAGTCATGGCTACACGAAAGTTACTGTACATTAATGGTGTTGAGATAATTTCTATTGTCCTCGCACCTGAATCCATCGATTCTCAACTGTATGCACGAGAGCTCGACATTAGTTTAGATAGATGAAATGAATTTTTAGTTCAAATTCTGCATCAATCTCCAATCTACTGCCACTTTATTAGATCACATTCGAATTTTCTTGATTTCTTGGGAGGTACGTAATCTCAATGTTTTTTTCTGTTCATTTGTAATTTGATGTGTGCAAGGTATATGAAAAAATAGCTTATAATCATAAAATTTACTTTTATAAAAGAAACATTATAAATAATTTGCATAATTTTATATTTAACATCATATTATGTTTTATTTGGAAGATAAATACATTTAAGATTAAGATTATTTTATTTTAATTAAATTATTGTTGTTATTTATCTATGTTCTTTTTTATTTAAAAATGTTTTAATTTTTTAAATTAGATGGTGAGATTTATAAAGAATTTCATCCAAGAAAGGTTTAAGTATAAAAGTGGTCAAGACAATCCAAAAGAAATAGGGATAATGATTAAAAAATGTTAACATAAGGATTTGGATGTAAAAGTTTCTTAACATTTTATCTCAAATTTAGATTCCTTCAAAAATGACATAAAATTGTTTTAGGTTTAGGTTCAAGGGAGTCATAAATTTGTAAATCATGTGTTTATTGTTAAAATAATTTTTTTTTTTTTATCATGTGCATATATTTTAAAAGTAAAGATTTTAATTTCATGTTTACAAAAAGTTAAGTTGGATGGAAAATTGTTCATTAATGATTTTTAAAGTCAAATTTAAAATATATAGTTATGATAAATTATTTAAAAATTGTCACATTTACATATATATCATTTACATTTGTACATAGTTTTTTGAAGAATTTATTTTTTAAGAAATAACTTGATGGAATGACCATCATTTTTTATGTCTCACTAAAATTTTAAGTTGTGGCTCTTTGAAAAAAGAAGAAATTATTCAAGAAAAACAGAAAGTATATTATAAACTACATTCAAAATGCTACAACTTCCATTGTTTTAGTTTGTAAAAAATTTGTGGATAATTTTGGTTTGATTCATTATTTGAAGTTTTCTTATATCTATTTTCTCAACATTTTCATTATCACTTAAAGATGATTAATCTATTAGTAACTTGCACTAACCTTACCCCAAATAAAGAGGTCCAAATGACCTAAAAAACCCATAAGATCAAACTACCAATCCTAACACAACACCTAACTACCACCATTGTTTGAGATAAAAACCATCAAATGAAAACCAAAGATAGATATATACTAGACACCATTGTCTACTCAAAAACAACCTAGCCACCTATACCATTAGTTGGATCTACACCCATCTATCCAAATTGACAACTACCAATGTGTCTTGTTAACATCCTTGACCATTTACAAAATAAGAAGCATCTACATAAGTTGAATCAAGTGTAGGGAATTTAACCTTATAAATCATTTCCAATCACCTAATACAACTTTCATTCTAGCTATGAAGGTGGGGTGAAGAAACTCAAAATCTCTAAATAATCCTGCAAGCGAGTCACCATGAGATTATCAAACATAGTGCACAAGTCCAAATAGGAAGATTTAAGATCCTTAAACTCTCAATACATGGTAAGAATTTATTTTTTCACAAAAATACATCCCATTATTTAGTTAGGGATTTTATACCATCTTGCACCATTAAAGGCTCCTCTAGCTCCTTAAAATATGACAATATAGTTGCAAGCAAAACAAGATGGATCAAATGTAGAAGCAACAACTAATGCTACATCATAAAGAAAATAATCTCCAATTTAGTAATAAAATCCTTTGTTGATGGATTCATTCAACTAGGGAGAGATAAGAACTACAATGTGATTCAAACCCATTAACCCTTTCATATAATTAATAAATGCATTATTTGGGAAATAAAAAATAAATTATTCATTTATCAAAGATCCTCCAACTCAAAAGGGGTCTATAAGTTTATCATAACATTATTATCAAATAATGTTGTCCAAAAAAAGACTAAGTAATAAATATTAGTTTGTAGGTGAATAAAGACACAATGTGCCAAGCCCCACATGCATTAAAGCAACCACAAACTACCTAGAAAAAGGGAATATAATATTCAAGATAAATTCACCTCAAATATATCTCATATAAAAGGAGATAGTAGAACCCTAAGGTCACATTATGCAATCAAATAACAAAATGGTACTAGCTTACATGAGCTAACAACTCTTTGCACCAATTGAAATAATACAATTATCATGCTAACCTAGGATTATAAGACAACAAAAATAAACTATACCAATATGCTATAAATAGGGGCTCAACCAGCCAACATAATAATGAGGGTTTAAAATTAGCCATTCTAGCCTCAACCAAGCGAAAAAAAATATGCTAAAAGGATTGAAAATGGCTCTTGATCAACATTTGCATTAGAAATAATCTCTCATAGATTTTGATTCCAAAAAATAATGAGAAGACTAGATTTTATAAAATGAATCACGCATGGCCAATGCCTCATCCTAAAACATACCATCCAAGATTTTAATTAAGATCAAAACCCTTATGAAGACCAAGGTTAGTGCAGGATCATGGGGGTCCAAACTAGGCCTTTAAGTGGCAATGAAAATTCAGAAAAATAGAGTTAGGAAACTTGATATAAAAATTTGAATAGGTTATTAACATAATTTGATAAATATGTAAGAACATAATTTGTAGTAAATTGAATGTAGTTTCTAAACTACTAGTCCTTTTTTGGAAATAAATAAATCCGTTTAGTGAAATTTTGAAATTTCAATGCAGTAGTACTAAATTTTCAGAAAAAAATAAAAAATAGGTGTTTGTCTGACCACCCTAATGTGGAGAATTTTTTAAAAAAAAACTTAAATATTTCAATATAAGTAGAGACAAGACACATGCTCGGATGTGACACATATATTTTTAAGTTTTTGCAAGTAAATAATTAGTTATGAATTTTCTAGTAGGAATTTTTTTAAATATTAAAAACCATTTGTTCGACCACCCTAACTTGGTCAAAAAATTATGTAATTTAATTTTTTTAAACTATTATTTGTGAAGCATAGTGTGTGGTCCACATCTTTTGGATTTAAAAAGTGTTTAATCGTTTAAAAGTTATAGTTTTTTTTTTCAATCAGCCATAGTAGGTGCTTTCCTTGGAGGCATATCTCCCATCAAAATGGTGCACTTCCTCAATTTAGTGATCTAGCTACAAGGTTGCAACTTCCTCAAAGTCTACAATTGGTTGACAACACATGCACTCTGCCTCAAGTTGGTGGTTTGTTCACCACCAAGAATTCCTTTAGGAATCAAAAACTCTCTCTGATACCACTTGGTACAGTCACAATCAGAGGGTGCAGATAGAAAAATCCAACCATGCAACAATACTTGTCAACACAATGGAAATATACAAGTAAATAGTTCTATACATCTGATATATTATCAGATTGGAAATATTACATGCAAATTATTCCTCAAGGGTAGATTACAAGGGCTCATAGGCCTACCTCAATAGCTTCCAAAAATACAATTGGCCAAAAGCCTTATTACATGCCCACGAAGGGTTGATGCAAAAGCCTAACACCTAATGACGAATTCTAAAATTAATTGATCTTGAATGTTGCTTCCTAAATGATTACAATGCTTATAAATATGCTTTCTCAAGCTCTAATAAAGGTCCACATTGGCCACAAGGCTTAATAACTTGATTAATGATCATACATGAATGTCAGCCTCAAAGATGAGTTGCTATGGCTTGTGAATCCTCAAGGTAGGTCCCAATAAATCCAAGATTCTTTAAGGTGTCCCATTTAACTCCACACGATCTAGAATAGGTTCACACTAAGGAAACTAGACTAGGTCAGCCCAAAATTCTCTGACTAGTAGTTATAGTGAAACTTTGAGAGCAATAACTTTTAATAGACGAATCCAAATGATGTGAAATTTGGATATGTGATGTCAATGTGTAGATGCTATATCCTACTCCACGAGCTAAGAAACAATAATGTGGTAAGATTCATAATGAAACTATAAAACTTTTATTGAATGCAATGTAATAAAATAACTATTTTTGGTTGATACATGATTACTTTACAACTAGGGATGCTCCTACATCAATAATACTAATATCAATATTAATACTAATATCAATATTAATATTAATATCAATATTAATATTAATATTAATATTACATTAGTATATATAATATATTAATACATATAATATAATATATGGGCGGGTGCAAAAAGATGGGGGGCCAAAAAAAGGCCAACATTTTCATTTTTTTTAAAAGGTTGTAATGTGAGCACATTATAACACACTTGCATTATGGATTGTTGTGATCGAGTTGAAGCCATAACATGCTTGCATTATAACTTGAGTGCATCATAACTAATTATAACACACAAGAGAAACATTCTTCATTTTCCATTTATGCGTTTTTTCTCCAAATCCACAACCTTCAAACCCTCGAGAGCATGCTCACATTAATGGAGAACAATTTCTTCATCAAATCGTTGCTTAGTCTTCACCAAAATGCTGCCACAACATCAAGGAAGTGTTAGGAGTGATTTTTTTTAATTTATTTTTATGAATTTGTTTCTAAATAGATAGATTTAATAGGTTTTTTATGTAAATTTATTTAATTTATATGAAATGATAATCAACTTCCCAATCCTAAAAATCCTCCTTCACCTCAACCTGAAACGCCTGCTGAAGAATAACCCCAAATCCAATAACAAACTCCTCCAAAAATTCCTCAACATCCTCCTGGAACTCAACAAAATTTAATGAGGGAAATTGAAAACAACAAAAAAAATTGTGTTAATTGTGAGGTTGAATGATCCTGTAAGTTCAACCTTGCAAAGAACCATACTTGCACATTCACTTCAAGCTATGTTAACACATGTAGATGCAATTAGCAAGAAATTAAATGGTTAGGAGGAGAAGAGACAGGAGTACAGAGAACATTATGTAGATAAAATATCCTACACATAAGTCAAAAATAAAAAAATTACAAAATTTGACTTGTGTTCCCTTTTCACAAACCCATGAACAAATCAACCTCTACACCCTACAAGCAAGAGGTTCCCTATCCATTGGTGCAACCACCAAGGGATAATGGACCATTTTTGGCAGAGGTGGTTGATGGTTTTTTACCATCATCCATTTAATAATAACGAGGTCCCATAATATTTATTAAGCAAACTCTACTACGAGTTTTTCCTCAACAAAATCCCCAACTATTTTGATATGCGGGACTTCTAGGGTAGAAGGGGTGGGTCTGCATAGGATAGAACAGGGACACATCTTGATCCACAATGGCCAATGAAATGAGCACTCGCCAGACCATCTTATGAAAACATGGCTATCCCTTCCATTGTGAAGGAGAATGCTAAGGTTGAGACACCATAGTCTATTAGTTCCTTGACCCAGAGCATCATAGAGTGTGCCAGTCTTGCAGTACATAGTGAGTCGGGGAAGAATTTGATGGGTAGGGTTCCACCCCATACTTGTAAGGCTTGTGATTCATCCTATGGTTATGACCCCATAGATAGTCAGGAGGTAGATGCACAAGCTACATCTGCAACTGACTAGTTGGTGATGATAGATTCCCTCTTGAATGAGGCTTTCAAAAGTGATACTCAGGTAAATGTTAGCAATTTCATTGAATTTGATTTAAATTAAATTTCATTTTTGAAATGCAAGATTAACTAATTTAATTTAATGATTATAATGAAATTTTAGGGTCATAGCGTTCATTCATTTTTCAGCTATCCTCCACCTCTGTATTATGCTACAACATGTACTATCGAGGTATGTAACTAGTAAATAATTATAAATATTACATGTGAATAGAATTTTTATATGAATGGCATTCTAATATGTGATTTTGGATGTTGAATAGATTAATCTTGGAGATTTTACAACAACACCTCCTAGTGGCAGCGGAGTTCAAAGCTTCACTCAAGTAATAGAATAATGAGTTTAACTAATGAATTGTACTTAATATATTTATGTATTTTATATTCATATCATTGATTACATTGCATTGCACATCTTTCAAACTCAAAGCATTACTTCACATTGCATAACTAATAACTAGATGTTGATAGATTGACAAATTTTCAATTACAATATATTTTTTAGAAAGTCAACATAAACAGTGATGAAATTACTTCACATTGCATAAATAATAACTAGGAGTAGCTTCCAATTGCATTTTATTGTCATGGCATACCATGAGACCATATTTTGTTGAGGCATGTTTTCAAATAGTTCACTGCATTGTTTATGCTATGGATGCTTCGAAAAAATCTATCAAAGCATAATAGTAATCAATAACATAGAAAAGGAAATGAGTTGTTTGAAAAAATGCCTCAAAGAAATGTGGTCTCATGGTGATGTCCATCACCATGAGACCACATTTCTTTACATCACCATGAGACCACATTTCTTTGAGGCATTTTTTCAAACAACTCACTACCTTGTTTATACTACCACATTTTCCATACATGTCTACCAAAGAATTTTATCAAAACAGTTCACTTTATTGCTGCTATGTCTTAAAGCCTAAATCAAGCACTTCCAAAAAAACTATGGATGCTTGGAAAAATATATCACAACATAATAGTAAGAAATAACATATACAAGGTATTGATTTGTTTGAAAAAATGCCTCGAAGAAATTTGGTCTCATGGTGATGGAATGTCATTCCATCACCATGAGACCACATTACTTTGAGGCATGTTTTCAAATAGCTCACTGCCTTAAGAATTGATAATCCTCTTTAATCAAATCAAATCATTTTAAGGTCTTGGATTTCATCCCAAAATATAATCCCATCCTCTATTTTTATCCTTAGATCCTATTCTTTCAATCCCCAAGTTCATTTCTAATCCATCATCCTAAATTCCATCCTCATCCAAAATCAATAGCAATATTTCTTCCAATCAATCCTCCACTGTGTCTAACCATCTAATCTATATCCTCCATCTAACCCAATCTATTATAATCCACCTTCATCCATTCCAACCAACCCCAACCATATTGATGATGATGAGGATATCCCTTTTGAACGACTCGAATATAATCTCAATGATGATAATAAGAGCATTGTGGATCACCTGGAATCCATTTTCAATGGAAAGAATGCTCCAATTTTCCACCAATCTCCCATCCAAAGCTCCCCTCAAGTCCCATCCATATCATCCCCATCCACCACCAATAATTTTATCCTCACCTACTACTTCCATATTTATAAGGATGTCATACTTAGATGTCTCCTTGGCATTGATGCTAAACTTCTATCCTCCCAACCTTCATCCAATCACAATCCATCTCCTCTTGCTTATCCTTCCCCTTTGAAAACAGAAACCAAGCCTTTAGCCAAAATTCCCCTCCAAATCCTTTCCAAGGTCCTCATCCTCATCCTAAATTTACCAATCCATGGAAGCTTCCACCTCTTATTCCACTTGGTCATAACCCATATCCTTAAAATCCACATCACCCCAATATTACCAAGAAAAGTCATCCCATGTCTCTCATAATAACTTCCTCCAAGAACTATTTGCAAAGGTGGTTGTTTCCCCATCTAAAAATCAAAGTGGTGCAATCTTCCCATATCATGCATCCACCTACATCACCCCTAGATGAAGATAAACCCTAATACCCTAAATCTTATGAATCCCCTATCAATCCATCTATCCAAGTTGAACAATCTATAAAACCTTCCTCCCTCATCACACCATCCATATCAAATGAGCTATGTACATCTCCTAATCCAAAGCATGATAACATAGATTCCCCTTCATATAAAGATCAAGGAAACCCTTCTCCTCCATCATATGATCCCCTTCCATCTCATGATCCCATTTTCAATCAAGAACATATCCCTTCCATCTCATCTAATGATACATTTCCATATCAAGAGAAAGAAATCCCTTCATCCCCCTCTCACAATCCCCTCTCCCCCACTTCATCTAATGACATCCTTCCATGTCCAGATCAAAGTACCTCTTCCACTCCATTATATGATCACTCTCAAAATGTGGTCTCAAAGTACACTTTCCACCCCATATAACTATCCTCTTCCCCTCATGATCAAAACACCCCTTCTTCTTCATGTCATGATCCCCCTCCATCTCATAACCAAGAGCACACTATACCATCCACCCCATCCTAGCATAATAGCATATACAAGGCAATGACCTTTTTGAAAAATGCCTCAAAGAAATGCGATCTCATGGTGATGAAATGCCATGACAAAAAATTGTCATGGAATTCCATCACCATGAGACCACATTTCTTTGAGGCATTTTTTCAAATATCTCATGGCGAGTGCATCTTGGCTTGCTATACAAAATGATCATATCTCAACTTCTTCAAAACATGCTCACAATATGAAAATGATGATTTTTTGAAGGCTTCCTAACTCATTGTCTCATTACCCACCCCTTTCTCCCTATGTTATAGGTCTCTCACCTCTATACCTCTCAAATGGATCTCTAGTTATTCCCCTTCCTCTCTTCCTCTCCCCCTCCTCCTTACCCATCTTTCCCTCAAGTTGTCAACTTCACTCTCTAATTTTATTCTATATATCCCCTCACATCTCTATCTCTCACCTCTATCTCCCCCTCACCCTAAACCCTATCCATAAAGCATCAATTGTCAACCATTAAACCTTAAATCCTAAACCCTATATGTTTCCCTCAACCCTGGAAACTATTCCTTAAACCCTGATACCTTAACCCTAAACCCTAAACCATATCCCTAAAGCCTCAACCCTTAACCCTTAAATTCTAAACCCTATCCCTAAACCCTCAACCCTAGTAACTATGCCTTAAACTCTAATCCCTTAACCCTAAACCCTATCCCTAAAGCCTCAACCCTTAACCATCAAATCCTAAACCCTATCCCTAAACCTTCATCCCTCGACACTATACCTTAAACCCTAATCTATCAACCCTCAAGCCTAATCCCTCAACCCTTAAACCCTTAATACCTCAATCCTTAAACCCTAAACCCTTGACCCTTAAACTCTAAAGCCTTAAACCCTCAACCCTTATCCACCCCTCTCCTCCCTTATCTCCCTCACCACCATCTCTCCCTTATCTCTCTCACCCCTCTCTCCATAAACCCTAAACCCTCAACCCTAGAAACTATGTCGTGAAACCTAATCCCTTAACCCTAAACCCTAAACCATATCCCTAAAGCCTCAAACCTCAACCCTCAACCCTCAACCTTCAACCCTTAAATCCTAAACCCTATCCCTAAACCCTCAACCCTAGACACTATACCCTAAACCCTAATCTCTCAACCCTCAACCCTAGTCCCTCAACCCTTAAACCCTTAAACTCTCAACCCTTAAACCCTAAATCCTTGACCCTTAAACCCTAAATCCTTAAACCCTCAACCCTTATCCACCCCTCTCCTCCCCTATCTCCCTCACCCCTATCTCTCCCCTATCTCTCTCACCCCTCTCTCTCTAGGTTGTAGGTCTCTCACTTGTATCTCTTATGGCCCTCTTGATATTCCCTCTCTCTCCACCTCTTTCCCTAGGTTGTAGGTCTCTCACCTCTATATCTCTCAAGGCTCTCTAGTTATTTCCCTTCCTCTCTACCTCTCCCCTCTCTAGGTCTCTCAATCACTCCTTGTATACCTCTCCATCCCTCCTTAGCCATCTAGGTCTATCACTCCTTGTCTCATTTCCCAACCCTCTCCCCCTTCTTGAGCCCCTATCTCCCCCTATGTTTCTCACCCCTCTCCCTAGGTTGTAGGTCTATCACCTCTATATACCTGATGGATCTCTAGTTATTTCCCTCCCTCTCCGTGTCTCTCCCAACTCCTTACCCCTCTTTCCCTCAAGTTGTGAACTTCTCTCTCATTTTATTCTATCTATCCCACCACCTCTTTATCTCTCACCTCTCTACTTCTCCATCCCTCCTTAGCCATCTAGGTCTCTCACTCATTGTCTCATTACCCATGGGCCTCTCCCCCTCTATCTCTCTCACACCTATCTTTCCCCTTATGTATCTCACCCCTCTCTCCCAAGGATATAGGTCTCTCACCTCTATATCTCTCAAATGGATCTCTAGTTATTTCCCTTCTTCTCCACCTCTCTCCCTCCTCCTTACCCATCTTTCCCTCAAGTTTTCCATTTCTCTCTCTCATTTTCTTTTATCTCTCACCTCTATCTCCCCCTCACCTATCTACCTTTCCCCCCTCTATCTCTCTCACACATATCTCCCCCTATGTCTCTCACCCCTTTCTCCTTGGCTTGTAGGTCTCTTACCTCTATATAGATCTCAGGACTCTAGTTATTTCCATCACTCTCTACCTCTATCCCTCCTCCTTACCCCTCTTTCCCTCAACCCTATACCCTCAACCCTCAACTCTTAAACCCTTAATACCCCAACAATCAACCCTAATCACTTAGCCCTTAATCCCTCAATCCTTAAACCCTAAAACCTAATCCCTCAACCATATACTCTCAACCCTAATCTCTCAACCCTATACCCTTAACCCTAATCTCTCAACCCTTAAACCCTCAAACATATACCCTCAACCCTATACCCTCAACCATCAAACCTAATACCTTGACCCTCAACCCTAATCTTTTAACTCGTAAAAAATTAATCCCTCAATCCTTAAACCCTTAATTCATCAACCCTCTTACATATACATTAAGCCAAGTCAACCCTCAATTCTCAAACCTCTACCCTATACATTGGACCCTCAACCTTAATCCGTCAACCCTATACCTTAAGCCCTAATCCTTTAAGACCTCAACCATTAAACCCTAAACCCTGGATGCTTAAGTTCCTTAAATCCTTAAACCCTCATCCCTTAAAACCTAATCCCTTAACCCTCAACCATAAACCCTATCCTTAAAGCCTCAATCCTCAAGCCCTCTACCTTGTACATTAAAAAACTTAACCCTAATTCATCAACCCTATACCTTAAACCCTAATCTCTTAGCACTCAACCCTTAAACCCTAATCCCTTAACCCTTAAACCCTAAACCCTTGACCCTTAAACCTTAAATCCTTAAACCCTCAACCCTTAAACCTTAATACTTTAACTCTCAACCCTAAACCCTATCCCTAAAGCCTCAACCTCAACCCTTAAATCCTCAACCCTCAACCCCTCTATCTTATACATTAAACCCTTAACCCTAATTCATCGACCATATACCTTAAACCTTAATCCCTTAAGCCCTCAAACCTTAAACCCTAAATCCTTGACCCTTAAACCTTAAACTTAAACCCTCAACCCTTAAACCCTGATTCCTAATCCCTTAACCCTAAAGCCTTAACCCTTAACCCTTAAACCTTAAACCCTAAAGCCTTAACCCTCAACCCTTAAACCTTAAACCCTAAACCCTCAACCCCTAGATACCCTTAAACCCTTAAACCTTAAACTCTTAAACCCTATACCATATACACATAACCTTGGACACTCAAATTTGAACATTATCCCTCAACGTTAAAACCTATTCCCTATACCCTATGTCGTCAACCCTATACTTATATCCTCAACCCTCAACCCTCATCCATATGCCTTATACCCTCAACCTTAAACCCCAAACCATATATCTTAGACACTCAACCTTGACCATTATCCCTCAACTGTAAAATCTCAACCATCTACCCTATACCCTCAACCATATACTTAAACCCTAATCCCTCAATCCTCAATCATATACCTTAAACCCTAAAACCTACACCCACAAACCCTCATCCCTATACCCTATAACCATTATACCCTAAACCTTGAATATTGTGCCTCAACCCTATACTCAAAACCTAAACCATCTCAATCCAAGTCACCCTATGCCTAGTTATACCTTCAATCTATATCATAAACCATAAATTGAATATCTTAAACCCTAATCCCTATACCTTACACACTCAATCTTATACACTCAACATGTTGAATACTATCCCTCAACTATAACCATCAACCCTCAACCCTCTACCCTCTACCTTGAACCCTATAACATATACCCTCAGGTCCTTATATACCTTAAACCCAAAGCCTTTACATACATACATACAAGCATACAAGCATACATACATACATACATACATACATACATACATACATACAAGCATACATGCATATATACATATAGGCATACATACATACATACATACATACATACATACATACATACATACATACATACATACATGCATACATGTACATACACGCATACATACATACATACATGCATGCATGGATGCATACATATATACACACATACAAGCATACATGCATACATACATACATATAACCATACACACATACATATAGGTATACCTACATACATATAAGCATACATACATACATACAAGCATACATACATAAATACAAGCATACATATATACATAGCATACATACATAAATACAAGCATACATATATACATACTTACATATAAACATACATGTGTAGATACATACATACATGCAAGAATACATACATACATGCATACATACATACATGCAAGCATGCATACATACATACATACATACATACATACATACATACAAGAATACATACATACAGGCATACATACATACATATATACATAAACACAAATATATATACAAACATACATACATCGAATATACTTGACATACTTGAACATAAAACATTCCTTGGAAGTGACACATAACTTGAGCATGTTATAGTGCACTCATGTTATATCAAGCATGACAAACACACACCAAACAATGGAAAAAAAAAAAGAAAATGCAAAACAAAACATAACATGAGCATGTTATAACGTCCTCACATTATATGTTGCTTTGGGAATCCCCAAGCCTTTGCTTGGGATTTGTTTTGGATTTCCAACCCAAAGGCTTGGAGTGCCTTCCTAATGTCCAAAGACGTGTTTTTGCATATTCTATAGGATTTCACATATTCTCGTTCATGCTAACCAATAGGTTTGCATTTGTTTCAAGGTCAAACAAATCAAACACCTGGGTAATGTTAAGCTCTCTCTTAGCTATTTAACGATATAATTTTTCACATTTTGACTATTTTAAGTCTTTGATCTTTAATTTATTTTGTTTGTGTCTATTGTTTGGTAAAAAATAGTATTTGGTATTTTTCTTTATAAATTAACCGTTCATTGAAATTTCAAATAAATTAGATTTTTTATAAACTAGACTCCATTCTACACATTACAAAAAATGATTTTCAATTAGTTTTCAAAATTTGTAGGGGTAGCATGGCCAAAATTCTATTTTTTAGGATGTGTCCACTTTTTTTTTTTATTAAAAAGGGGGTAAGAACTTTTATTAATCAATGAGAGAAGTACAAAGCATTAAGCAAAAGAAAACCCGAAAGGGCCAAGAAACAACAAGAAAGAGATCAAGAAACATTAATGCAACAATTCACATCCTCAGTAACCCAACCCTCCAAATCCTGGGCAAGGTCCCTCGGTAAACTGTCTCAATCATCCACCAACCAAGTCCCATTCTTCTCAGAAGCCCATTTAGCCAACCCATCAGCCACCTTATTCCATTCCCAAGGTATATGGGAGAAAGTGACTGAATCTAGTAAATCTCCAAGGCTAGTGATTTGTTTGACCACCACTGCAAGTTTCCAACTAACATCATCAAAGTGTCATCTATTTATCAAGTCTACCACCACTTGAGAATCAGATTCATAGATAATTTGTTTCCAGCCAAGAGCATATGCCCTCTTCAAAGCCAAAAGAATTTCCAAGGCCTCCATTAAGTTATTAGAGTGCTGCCCCTTATACTCCAATAAAAAGAACACAACTACCCCAGAACTATCTCTGCCCACCCCACCAACACCAGTGTGCCCAGGATCACCTCTTGCAGACCCATCAGTATTGATTTTCAAAACCCCGATGGGAGGAAGCATCCAATTCCCTCCCCTAAAGACCTTCCCTCTAGAGCACCTGCCCCATCCAACCTTGGGCCTTCCAGTACTACCAACAAAAATCCCCAAATTATGAATTACTCTGTTATCCCTAGGGTCCACCGGTACTAAAAAATCAGATTTAGCATGCAAGGTCTCTTGTAAAGCCCCAAGAATGCAAGCCCAAACTTGGCCCACCAGTAACTTCCTATCCAGAAAGATCCTTTAGTTGCACTCCAACCAAATCTACCAAATAATTAGACTAGGACCAATGGTCCGGGCCATGTGCAAAAACAAAATATTTGCTGGAGTAAGCCCAGTATTCAACCAAAGCTCACCAAGAGAAGAAGGATGCCTACACTGCAAATTCCATGCCCCCCACCAGAAGTGCCAAATAGTCCTAGCAAAGGGGCACTAAAATAAAAGATGAGAAACCTCGATTTCAGAGGTTGTCCCAAGTCAAACACCTGCCATACACTACTAGCCAAGAGAAAAAATTGCATTTTTTCCAAGAGAATTTATTCCAAATGATTTTCCACCATGGACCCTCAAAACTACCTAAAGCTTGTCTGTCCAAAGCAAGATACCCTAAAGTAATAGAGTACTTCCCTTTAGGAACTAGACCCCAAGCTAGCATGTCCCTCTCCAAAAGTGAACAACACACTCTATTAGCTAAAATGGAGGACAACTCTCTCCTTTCCTCCAAAGATCCACCCAAGGCCCACTCCTGCATATCCTTCCACTGATAAACCATAGTCCACCCCAATGCCTGAGGGGCTTTGAAATCCATCACTCTGCTCCAACCAGCCTAAACAAAAATCCTACATAAATTCTCCAAGTGAGGATGTGAGGAGAGGATAGGTGGGAAACCATCCCAAGAGTCATGCCAAAAGAGAGCATCAAAACCTTTGTTGCAGATCCAGAACAAGCCCTGCTTAACCAACGGAGCTCCCCTCTTGAGAGTTTCCTAGATCATGGAGCCTCTTCCCAAAAGACTGAAGTGAGGAACCTCAGTGCCATCCACTTCCCCAAGATACTTGAAGGTAAGGATCTTATCCTATGTATGATGTTGATGTGAACACCACCTCCAATACAACTTAGCAGCCAAAGCTTGTCCATTCCAATCTGCTCTACAAAATCCTAAGCCACCATCTTGCTTCATCTGACAAACAAATTCCCACTTAATTAAGCTCCACTTCCTCAAGAAAAGATTACCCAACCAAAGAAACTACCTACAAAGCCCCTCAAAATCCTTGATGAAGCTTGAGGGAGTCGTCACCACAAAACATCTATATATAGGTAGAGCTTGCACTATAGACTTCAACAAAGTGACTTTTCCAATTGTAGATAACCATCTATAGGTCCAATGATAGACCAGTGCCCAGAATTTATCAATCACCTCCTACCAAAAATGTCTAGGAGGTGGGTGCACATCCAAAGGAATACCCAGATAGGTAAAGGGATGTTTCCCCACCTAAAACCTTAAGATCCTAGCAATAGGTTGTTGTATAAGCCTGGGGATATTAAAGAAATAAATGCAAGACTTACTTTCATTAATGCTTTGTCCAGAGGTAGCCAAGTAACAATCCAAATTCTAATGAAAAGAAATTGCTTCAGCCACCTTAGCAACCCCCATCAAGCCCGAGTCATCTACAAACTGAAGATGGGTTTGAGGAGAGAGGGAATTGTTCCAGTTCCATCCTTGAATGAGCCCAGCCACAACCTAGGACTTAATGAACCTCCCAAAACCATTAGCCATCAAAATGAAAAGAGATATGGGGATAAGGGATCCCCTTGCCCAAGACCTCTAGAAGCACTAAACTCAGAGGACTCTCCATTTATGAGAACAAAAAAGGAGGGTGTCTTCACACAACTCATGACCCAGTCAATCCACTCACTATTGAACCCAAAGGCTCCAAGAATTTTGATTAGGAAACCCCATTTAACTCTGTCATAAGATTTAGTCATGTCAAACTTTATGAACATATCCTTTTCCCTCGAAGAGGCCATGGAATGAATAGTCTTTGCTACAATAACGACTCCATCTAGAATCTTCCTACCTGCTACAAAGCCCCCTTGTTCCTCCGAGATTAGCTTATCCAACCAAGGCTTCAAGCGCTCAAAAATTAGTTTTGTGATCATTTTATATACTACGTTAGGATGTATCCACTTTGAAAATTAGTAAAAAATCAAATATTCATTAAAAGATATCAAAAAAATCATGCATAAACTACATGTTGCTAGCTAACTTCTCACCGAAGCGATATTAAAAATACCAAAAAAAGTTAACCTTTTGAGGGAGCCAAAAAAGACGCTATGTTATGTTTTTTGACAAAAAAAACACCAATTTATATGGCTCCCTCTTTTGAACCCCTCAATCTATACCATTTTCAATAAAAAATGGTAGTTTAGAAAGAAGACTTGGAGCACATGCTGCATTATTTTTGTTGCATCTTAAATTTTTGAGTGTAACTATCTTTAATTTCTCATCCAAGGTCAATATTTCCTAATTTCAAAAAAAGTGGCCACTTAGGACCCCTTTTTGGCTCCCCATCTTTTTGCACTTACCCATATAATATATATAATATAATTTATTCATATAATATATTAATATTATATTTATTATAATATTGTATATATTAATATTAAAATTACAATAATATTTATATTTAATAAATATTAACATAGAATATTAATATTTATTGTATTTATATTAATATATTATATATAATATTATAATATTTATATTAAATGGAAAAAAAGGCAGAGCTACGTGAAAACTGCAAAAAAACATAGAAGGTCATAGCAAACTCGCATGGAGCTTCAGCGAGGCTGAGGGATAAAATTTCAGACGGTAAGTCGGCTTTTGGAAACAAGTCCAAAGGTGGATCTCCCTCTTGGGGTGAGGAAGCAACGAGAGAAATTTCAAACAAGGAGGTGCAAGATCAAGCCAGAGCGGAAGACTAGTGTACCAAGCACTGAGGGCATCCATGGAAACTTCATTCGAATGATGGTTGGTCTAGGCGGCAGTGGCAGGATCGGGCTTCCATCCCTAATCAATCCAGAAGGCGTGTTGCTTCTAAAGGTCATTCGTGGGAAAATAATTCAAATTTTGGCAATCAAAAGAGAACAGGTTGAGGCAATAAGGGAAACCCTATATCTTCTAAGGTCTTTCCTAAAGATGAATTTGGATGATCTGATTGGAAGACCATGGTTTTAGGCTCAAAGTTCTCGGCTCCATCGATCAAGAATTTGGAGCATCAAGGGTTAATCATGAGATGGTTTGGATCAAACCTAAACTAGTATTGCGCTGATCAGATGGTGGAAAAGTTGATGGGGCTCAAAAATGGGCTTCAAATACTTGGGAAATGGTTTTTTTCTTAGTAGTCGGCCCTTCCCCCTCTGTTCACAAGGACATTCTAGAAGGATTTTGGTTGATGGATGGTTTTGGATTTTACATGAAGAAATGGGAGGTTGGGTTTGATCCTTTCAAACATTAGATGTCATATATCCAAGATTGGTATAGTCTTCCTTGTCTTCCCTTTGAATTTTGGAAAGAAAACATCCTAGAAGAGATTGGAAACAATCTAGGGAAGTACATATGTGTGGATGAATGGACTGGGGATGATGGAATAAGCACTCATGTGTGCATCTGCGTGGAGAATCCCCCTTCGAGTACCAGATGGAAGGAGGTCAAAATTTACACAGAGTGGGGAGTTTTGACTCAATCCTTAGTCTTTAAGCCAAGACCTAGAGGCAGTTGGGTTGGTACTATGGAATGGTGTTCATGGGAAGATTCCATTGTCCTCAATCAGAGCAAAGCAGATACCTCTTCAAGCCCTTGCCCAGTCGTCCCTAATGAAGGGGATTTTGGGACTCTGAAAAATCCAAAAGAAGACATTACTCCACAAACTTTCCAAGAGAATAAAGATGTAGATGCTCGAGGATAGGTGATGATGGTCTTGCCAAGAGCAAGCAAGGATAGGAGCCAATTGCTAAACAATAAATTAAGTGATGCATTGGATCTCATAAACAAAAATTTTAGGGAAGACAATTTAGACTCCCTAATTGAGGTAAGCACATAAATTATGGAATTGGCAGAGGAGGAAAAGGTTGCTTCAAATGATCACCTCATTGGGGATACAGAGTCAGAAGATGATTGGATGGTGGATAGTAGTATGGAGGAATTTAGGCTAGCTTTGACACTGGAAGAAGAAGATCAGTTCATTCCTGGAGCTGATAATCTAGGAATTATGCAAAGATAGGTTGAGAAGTCCTCTCCTAACTGCAGAGAACACAAAAGAAGGGAACAAACTCCAAATGTGGAGAAGTTAAAGGTGGACGGAGAGGCAATTGGGCAGAAGAAAATCTCTGAAATGCTTAAAGTAGGGAAGGGGGATCCCCTTCCTAAAGGAAAATGAAACTCCTTAGCTGGAATGTTAGGGGCATCCCCTAACAAGCATCGTTTGGTAAAGGATTAAATTTTGTTCTCCAAGATGGATCTTTGTATCCTCCAAGAAACCAAATTAAATCTTGGGGAGGCAGATTCTTTTGAAAAAAGAATGAGATCTTGGAAATCTTTGTCAGTTTCTGCAGATGGGGCCACTGGTGGTTTGATGACTCTTTGGCGTCCCAATAAGGCATTAGTGGAGAAAGTGGTGGAAAGAGGTAGATGGCTCCCTTGCAAAGTTAGGAGTTTCTCATCAAACCTTTGTTTTCTTCTAATTAATGTGTATGGGCCGATTTCTTGCATTGAAAAAAGGACTTGGATGGAGATTGGGAATTTTTTTTCCACAGCCAGCTTGGAGTTTTGCATTGTGGGGAGAGATTTCAATGTGATTTTGCGCTCTAAAGACAAGCGAGGCGGTGTTTTGTGAAGGATACAATCCCAAATTGATTTTGAATATTTTGTGGAAAGAAACCATCTTTTTGAAATTCCAACAGCCAATGGCACCTACACTTGGACTAATAGGCATCTGGGCTTCTAGTCTATTGCAGAAAAGTTAGATAGACTCTTCTTCAAAGGAAACATGGGGTCCTTTCCATTTTCACTGGAGTGCATGATTCTTCCAAGCTCAAGGTTAGATCATTTCCCAATTCTTTTGGAGCTTTTTGGGGAGAATCGACCTGCCAGCTGTCCCTTCAAGTTTGAGTCAATGTGGATGAAGGATCAAAATTTTCTCCCATTGATTGCAGCATGGTGGGAGGAAATTGGCGAAGTAGGCTAAAAAATGTTCAACTTGGCAACAAAACTAAAGAATGTTAAGCACATATTAAAGGATTGGAACAAGACATGCTTTAAAAATATCTTTCAAGAAAAAAGTAGAATTGAAGGAGAATTGAAGGCTCTGAATGAGGAAGTCATTCAATGGGGGATGGATAATGAAAGGTTCCTGAAGGAGGAGCTGTTGAAAGAGCTCAATGATATTGTCTTGAAAGAAGAATTTTTTTGGAGATAAAAATTGAGGGAGGTTTGGTTGAAGGATGGAGACAAAAATACAAAAAAAAAATCACAATTCAACCAAAGTAAGGCGGAAGTTCAACCGAATTTCTCACATTACTTTTGCTGACGGGTGTTCTCTAGTTTATCTAGTCCAAATTGCTGAAGAGGCGGTATCCTACTTTCAAAATCTCCTCAATGATTATGAGGTATCGAGGCTTACTACTCAACAACATCTCCTAGAGTGTATCTCGAAGTTGGTAATGAATGAACAAAATCAACAATTATTAAAGTGCTATACAATGAGTGAAATTCAAGATGCACTTTTCCAACTCCATCTAGATAAGTCCCCTGGGCTCGACAGTTTCCCTACCTCCATTTTTCAGCATTGTTGGAATATTGTTGGACCGGATGTTGTTGCAACCATAGAAGACTCTAGGGCATCAAGGAGAATTTTAAAGGAATTAAATAACACATTTATTTCTCTAATCCTAGAAAAGGAGAAGCTAGATAAGATGGCGGATTTTTGGCCCATCTCTTTATGCAACACCATTTACAAAATTTTGGCGAAGGCAATGGCTAATCACCTTAAGGAAAGCTCCTACCAAGTTTAATCTCAGAGGAACAAATAGGCTTCATTCCAGGGCGTTCAATCTATGATGGTGTTATTATAGCTCAAGAGGCTATTCACACTCAATCACTAGAACTAGGAAGCAATCTATGATCATGAAACTGGATATAAAAAAGGATTATGACAAGGTAAACTAGTGTTTTCTGCTAAAGGTATTGGAGAGTTTTGGTTTTCATAGAACATGGTTGGATTGGATTTTTAATTGGATTGCTAGTCCAAGATTTTCAGTACTAGTAAATGGCTCGCCTTGTGGATTTTTTGAAGTATCTCGTGGGCTCAACCAAGGAGACCCTCTCTCCGCTTTTCTATTCATTCTTATGGCAGAGACTCTTGGCAGATCCTTTGAAGTAACCTTCCTCTGGTGACTCATCAACAATTTGTTGATGATAACATGTTGCTTGGCAAGGCTAGGATAAATGAGGCCTGAACTTTCAAAAGAATCCTTTCAGATTATTCTCGAGCTTCAGGTTAGGAGGTAAGTTTGGAAAAATCGAAAGTTTTTTTCTTTTTCACTGACCCTGCATTAGAAACCCGTATTCTCCATGTTTTGAAGTTTCACAGAGGAAAACTCCCATGTAAATACTTGGGTCTCCTTTTGGCCTCGGGGGTCCAATCTGGAAAACTTTGGGATCCGCTAATTGCAAAAGTGGAAAGTAGGCTTTCATCATGGAAAGGCAGGAGGTTGTCTTGGGTTGGGAGGTTAACTTTGATCAAGAGAGTTGTGGCAGCCTTGCCAATTTATATGCTTTCTTGCCTCCCTTTCATAGGGAATGCATGCTCCAGAGTTAACCAAAAAAATGAGAAACTTCTTCTAGTAAGGCAACTCAGAGCAAAAAAAAATTCCTCTGATCAAATGGGAGAAGGTTTGCAATGTGTGTAAGGAGGCTGGAGAAAGATTAAAGAATCTTTCCTTGAAATCCTTGATCCAACAAAAAAAAAATTGAATTTTGATACATACAAATAAAGTTACACATTATAAGGTTGTGCTATGTCTGAATTTTAATTGGTTTGACTTTGAAACTTGATTAAAGAAAAAATATTCAATAAAAACTATCTAACCAAGTGGAAGCACTAGATATTAGAGTTACAAATATAAATTCAAAAGAATTATAATTTTATCCTTAATGGAAAAAAAATTATGCGTTATACAGTGAGCGTCATTTTTTAAAAATATTGTTTTTGGAAAAAACTAGTTTTCGAGGGAGATGGAAAAAGAAGTGCAATCTGATTCCAAAAAATTTTGAAAAAAATATATTTACAATCTACAGATAAAATTTCATGAAACTCTAGTTTGCATCATCTTCAAATTCCTCACGGTTTAGCTGCTATAGGTGCTCGAGAGTGAAGATTTAGTTAAAAATAATAATTTGTGTCTAGTTTGGCCAAAAATTGTAAACCACTATTGTGGGATCACCTATCATGGAGGTCTCCAAGCATATTTGGGGAAGTCATGTGAAAGACTCCTTCACATCTCAGGTGGATGGTATTTTAAGGTGGACATGGAAGGATCCCAGGCAATTGGGTTTCAGTATTGAGGAAGCGAACGCTTTTGAAAGAATTCTTAAGGAGCGGTCTCTAAACATCAGGGATGGGAAAAAAAAAATTAAGTTACAGGGCCAAGGATGGCTATAGAGAAAGTTGTAAATTGATCAGGGAGAAGCTTTGGGGCAAGATCATTTTATCCCAGATAAATTATATTGGAACACTTGTTGCCTTCCCAAGGCTGGAATCTTTTCATGGGTAGCTATTCAAGGTAGAGTGCTAACAACAGATAGATTGGAAAAAATTGGTATTCTTGGGCCTTCAAGATGCATTCTTTGCAAAGAAACTGAAGAATCAAGTGATCATCTCTTCCTTAGTTTTCCCTTCGCAGCCAAATGTTGGGATTGGTTGTGTGTCAAACTAAATTTGGTGACTATGCGGCCAAACAAAATCTTGGATTGGTTCAGAAGTTGGCTAGTTTTGGGTAGCAACTCAGTCTTTGTGTGTTTGTGGTAGCTCTGCCCATCAATGGTTCTTTATAAAATCTAGAAAGAGGGAAATCGCCAAATATTCAAGGACGAAGCAATGTTCCTTCCATCATTTCTCAACAAACTGGAAGCCTGCATTTAGAGTTAGCAAATTTAAGAGCGATAGGGGCTGCATGTGCCAAATCCATTTTTTCCAATTGGGGCTCACAAATGTTGAAGGTTTGGGGCGGTATGAAGGTTCCTAGCATAATAAATTCTAGGGAGCTCCCAAACACAATAATAGAGAAGAGACTAAATGGTATCCACCTCCCCAGGGTTGGTATAAGGTTAACTTCGATGGCGCTTCAAGAGGCAATCCTGAGAAGTCTAGTGTTGGTTGTATCATCAGAGATTGGCATGGGAAGCTGGTGGGAAGATTGGCTCATCCCTTAAGCAATGGAACAAACAATGCGGCATAGCTTCAAATGACGAACCTTGGTATCAAGTTTTGTAGAGAGCTAGGTGAGTGGAAGGTCATAGTTGAAGGAGACTCATCAGTGATTATAAATGCTTTGAGATCAAGTCATCTAAAGAACTAGAAATTGGATACAATCTTGGAAGTCACTCTCTCCCATTTAAGCAACTCTCAAATCTTTGAAATAAACCACATTTTGCGCGAAGGAAATTCTGAGGCGGATTCTCTAGCAAACATGGGAGCTGATGGTATTCATAATAAAGAAATTTGTATCAAGAACTATCTCTAGAGATGTGGTGTAGTGGGAGGTAGGGAGGGCGCCACCCCATCCTATGTTTGCTAATGTGGTGTGGTCAAGTGGCATGTGTTGGATTGATGAGTGAGTTTGGCAGGGGTATGAGCTGGCTGCACATCCTTAGAACTCTCTAGTTGGAGTTAAAACCATCATGATGCACTGACACCTTGTGACTTGCTATGTCCTTTCAAGGATGTTTTCCAAGTTGCAATGGACGGTGGTCAAGCATGTTTTCCAAGGCCTTTAATTTTGATGGGTGGTGTTTCATTTCCATAGCATTCGGTGGTTTGGTTTCTTATGCCCTGTGTGTGTGATGAGCAGGTTTATTCTTTTAGTTTCTGTGAAAGAATTGGAAATGGGAGGGATGGTGATGCCAGTGCAGTTGAAAAGCTCCAAAAGGAAAATTCCCTTTGAAGGCTCGATTTCCTCTCTTCAGCTGCACCACATTATCCGCCATCTAGATTATTTGCCTTTTGCAGCTATCAAATGTTTGGCTAGGAAAGAATTCATGGAGGATTTTGAAGGGTATCATTTGGATTCAGATATTTCTTCCCGGGTGTTGGCCAGATTACTCGATGTTGGGGTTTCAAAATTGGATGCATGGGTGATCATGCAGGGCCTCTTTCGCAAAGATATGTTGGTTGGCTTGGATAAAGCCTTTGTTGCAACTCGACTTGGCAAAGGTATTCCATGCTCGCAGGATTTGCATCTCCTAGATGACCCATATGCCTTGCTAAGCTAGTTTCCTTTCATTTTGGATGTTAACGACTTGGCTCTCATTGAACATAGACGTTTGGCCATAGCAGGAGCAGAGTTTTTGAAAAATAAATTTCGTCTGGTGCCTGTAGCAAACTTGGCATGAAAGAGGGAATTCTAAGTTTTTGCTCAACAAAATGTGTGGTGATAGGGGCTTGGTTGGGTTTATTTGTTGGTCTACGGGTTTTCAAGTTTCTGGGGTTTAGTGGTATGAATGGTATTATATGTATTTGGTACTATAAGTGTCAGGTGGGTAAAGTTTTTTTGGTGAAAATGCTACTCAATGGTGAATGCATCCACTCAGTCTACAAATTTTGGTTGGTGTCCAGGTCTAGTTTGTCTCTGTTCAAGTCATGGTGGATGCCTAGTTTGGGCTTGAACAATGTATTTCCTTTTCTAAATATTAATACAATCATCTTGCTTACCAATCAGAAAATAAATTATATTAATATAATATATATAATATTATATTATTGTTACCTATTTTTCACTACGAGCTCAAACAGGTAGAGCTGAATTGAATTCATCATTGATAGGTACAGAAATTTCCAAATTCTTGCTACTAAGTATTCATTGTTCATCATAAAGATCATATTACATTTTGATTACAGTTTTATTATGTAAGTATTTGAAATAGAAAATTGGACATTTGCATAATAATGCTTTTTATTCATTTTGAAAAACTAAAATACCACACAAGTCACGAGAGTAACTGAATTTGATTGTCTTAATCAAATAATGAATACAAAATGGGATGGAATACTACACTAATGAAGATAACGTAAACACAAAGGATGGAAGCAATTCATCATTTCCTGTGATGATGAACCGCTTTTGCTCAATGTCTTCAATTGTTGTGTCTCCAAGCTACAATAATCTCGATTCCACGCTCCATGAACCTGCAAGATTGTAAAAAGAATAATATTAGAGATTTACTCTAAGCAATGATAAATTACATTCTACTTCATGTCTATGCTACCAACAAGAATGTAATATATGTCCAGTTAGGCATTCATCAGATGATTAAAATACAAAGGCTGACAATCAAGGAAACCAAATTCAATGGAAGCTTTCAGCTTCGATTAGTTTTACTAACTTGTTTGTTTCAATGTGCAAGAACAGGTTCATTATGTTCGTGATTATTTTCATCAAATTTGTGGAATAAAATGGGCTCCCACAAGGTTTGAGCCCAGCATATTAGAAAAACATCCTCTCATTCAACATTCATACATGAGAGTAGGACTGTTATCAAATAGGGCTGCTATAATAAAGAAATTCATAAAGCAGACTCTAAATTCATTATGATGCAAATAGTTTGAGCAATCATTTTTATTGATCATCATGTTAAATAATGATTAGAATATATTAATGGATCACTAACCTCATTTTTATCATGAACAAAGAAAATCACAAAAACTACAGGGGTATATTCAACAAAAACAAGGTATCATCATCAAGAGAACAGTCCACATGATTATAGGACAACATTATTACATCATGAATTCAACAGGCATCATTCACATATCAACTTTATAAGATATCATTATCTTTGTTTTCCTACAGAAGGATTGAAAAGGACCATGCTTTATACATATTTACAAATAAGAATATCATGAATCAGGCTACTTCATATTGCTTATGAATGATTTTATGATTGACAGGCATAATAGAGTAATTTGTAACAGCAAAGAAGGCGACAACCATGAATGAACAAATGCATATATACAAAGCATGAGTTACTTTTGATGAGCAGTCGAGCCATTGACAATTATTTCAAAAGGAGGAGTAGCCTTAGTTTTTATGAGATTCAGAATTAAAAGACAGTCACTAAGGTTTACAACAGTCATAGGAACTAGGAAAGCATCCTTGACTGTAAATAGGGCAGCAAGGTTATGAAAATGTAGAATCATCTCATATCACAGTGGTTCATACACAATGATAAGTCACATAATGACATCAGTATTTTCCTTACACTCTCATAGGAATCATTCCCGAGGATTCAATAATACTACCTTATCAATAGTTTTGTGCCAATAGGAAATTGCTCTGCATTAAAAAGTGCCCAAGAACAACGTATGGCAATAGATCACAATTAATTTTCTCATTTCCTTCATGTTATAATAAGAATATGAGAATCCAATTAAGCACGAGATATTTCATAGTAGAATGCAATCACTGGTAATTGTCTTAGATGATATGTAAAGAAGAAGTCACTTTTTTTTTTAAAAGGAAAAAGAAGTATTCAGAGATAGAACTGCATGAATACAAATAAGGTGACAGGTAGTGAGCCCATTTACCAGTGATGCAATATATATAGTGACAAGTCTTCTTTATGAAATTTTTAAAAGGATACACTTCTACAGGAAAATATTCGAGTTACAGATTTGTATATACAGTCAAAACATCAAGAAACAACTACAGGCATTCATTTTTTATGGAAACAACAAAGAGAGGAAGTCATTTCCTCCTATTCATCGTTCTCAAAGGGTTTTTAGAATGGCAGCTTCAACAAATGTAATAAGTACTAAAAGAGAATACCCAAAATGCAAATATGAGGCCGCGACTTTCAATCAAGAGTATAAGCCAAAAAATCTTTGTGTTTCTCAAAACTAGCATCAGATATGGAGTTATCTACATATAGAAACTTCCTATTGTTTTTGAAAGTAAGATATATACAAAAATGTAGATGGGTTTTCTTTTCTTTTTTGTAGAGATGTTGCTAAATTTTTAGAAAAATAAAAATGTAGTGAGGTTTTCTTTTTATTCAAAATGGAGGAAACCCAGAAGACGCCATGAAGAAAACAAAAACAAGAGAGAACTTACCATCATGCACCTAAGGGAGAAGAGACAAGTTTGTGACTAAGCTCTCCTTGAGCTTCAAAATTCATAAGTCAAGCTTGCACAACAACAAAAATATATAAAAAGCTCAAACTCTTCAATGGCTGCCCAAAACAATTGAAGAACAACAAAATAATAGAATCAAAAAATATGTTAGATGTTATGCTATAGTCGCGGCTTAAAAGCCTCAGAAAATGCCATGCAATGGAGTCAAGGTACCTCCAAATTGTAACTAAAGAACTTACCCTATGAAAATCAATAAGATTCAGCCCAGAAACAACAAGGTATGGTGGATTTTCAAGCTCCAAATCAAGCAAATTCTCAGAAAACCTACCCAGCAGCATGGCGGCCAGCTTCTTCATGAATCTTCTCTCCAAAAAGTCAAAGAGGAAATGATAACAAGTGATTAGGGTTCGATGGTTTTTCCCTTTTCCATTCACGGACTTGGTAATTTTGGTGAGACTTTTTAATAAAAGAAAGACAAAATGATTATGTCTTATTTCCTCATGGGCTCCAAAATGTTACATAATTAGGTGGTCAGCTTTTCCCATTAGACTTTATATGCCAAGATGTGGTCAGCTAGTATTATTTTATGGTGAATGCATATTCACCATGTTACATAATTAGGTGGTTAGCTTTTCCCATTAGACTTTATATGCCAAGATGTGGTCGGCTAGTATTATTTTATGGTGAATGCATATTCAAAATATATGCTAAGTGTGTGTATGAAGCTGTGAGGTGGGAGTTAGGCTTTTTTAACATTATTCTTTTTTTATTTGCATTGATCAATGTAGGTTAATTAATTAAATGATGGATTTTAAATTATTTAATTAATTAGCCATTTTAAAATGCAAATAAAAGACAGCATGTGAAGTTAAGTTAATTGGAGATCCATGCAGAATGCAAGTAAAATTAACTAGAGGACGAGTTAATCATGCAAGTTATGAAGATTTTTGGCACTTTACTTCAGTTTCAAATTAGATTATCAACTGAAGATTGATCATGCATAATGCAAGGATGGAGTTCAGTTATCATGGGCGAGTTGACAAGAATGAGTATTTTTTGCATGCTTGGACTCACTATTTACAGATTTATAGTTCAGTTTGAGCTGCTTTTCAGTTAGACTTGTTGTGACTATGAGTTTGAGACCAAGTTCACTCATTTTTGCATGAGTTTGAGCTCTTCTTTTGGAGGTTTTTTATTTTGCTTGGGATTTTCCTTGGAGTTATCTTTTTATACTGAAATTGACTTTTAGTTTCATTTTCATGCACTTTGGAGTTTCCTCTCATTGTATATATTGGAAAAAGTTTATCCTTTTCCTCTAGTTCTTGTTTTTCAACCTTTGCATTCTGCAAAGTGAATTATCTTGTAACTCAGCTTTAATATTCAGATTAATACAGCAGTAGGTTTACAGGTTCAATTTGTGTCATATTTGCAAAGATTCCTTCAATTTTAGTGAAATTAAAAGTCTGCCTTGTCATTGTGGTGTTTTTTATGAATGATTTGATGAAATTTTATTGTGTTTAATATCAGAACCTTTAAAATTATTGTCTCATTGGTATTTTCATGCATTTAAAATAGTGAAAATTATAGGTCTAGGGTTGTGTAACAGAATAATCTAGATTCTTCTTTGCTAAGAAAACTTTGTTTTCCTTCAAAGGTGGTTTATTCACACATTCCTTAGAATCATTTTTGTGGTCAAACTGTTAAAATCAACTTGTGTGGATGGTTTTTCTGAAGTTTATCATGAATCACAGTTGCAGATCTTTATCAATTAGGTGCATCACCACTAGTTTACAATTTTACATGCATTCATTATACATTTCTATCCCTTTTCTAGCACAAGTTACCTAGTTATTAATTTAAGAATCATATAGGAACCAGCCTAGAATCTGGAGATCTATCTTCGCCATAGGAACACCCACAACCTAAAGATAGTTCCCATGTTTCAATAGATTGCTGAATTTAGTCATTCAAGCATTCAAGTGGAATCTGATTGACAACAATTATTTAGATATATTAATATATTAATTTTAATAAACAAAGTAAAAAAATATTTACACAAAACGAAATGTGTACTCGTGTTGTCAATAACAGCTATCCATTATGTGTAACTTAAAACAAAATGAACATAACTCTAGAAGTCGTCCTACACAAAACGAATCTCTATTTTTTAATAAAAATATTTGTTATTTGAAACTTAAGAAATATATTAAATATTAAATATTATATTATATATTATGATATATGATATATTTTATATATATTGCATATTAGTAATTATTTTTTAATATATATTTGTATTAACAAAAAAGTATCCTTTTTTCTTAATTTCGAATAACTAATAATAAATGAGCCTAAAGTTGCCTTGATTTAGTGTTGTAATGTGTTTTACACATTCATATTAAATTTAAGACCCTTTTTAATAAAATGGACTTAATGATGCCTTATTTAGGGTGTCGTAAAGTGTTCCTTTACACTTTCACATTAATCTAGGGCTTTAATGAATTAATTGAGCTTAATTGAGCTTAATTGGCCCCTTAAATTCAAATCCAGGCCTTATTTATTGCATTTTCTGAAGGATAAATCCCTACACCCATTAATAATGCTAGGACCCCCTTTTTACATGTTATTTCATATCCTTGAAACTTATCCTAGTTGAGTGTTTTAGAACCCATTCAACCTATGGTGAATGGGTCCTCCTTAACTTAGGACACCCCTTTTTGAACTTATTCTTGGCAGGATTTTAATGATTTTAAATACTAGATCTATTGTCGACTTGTGTTATTTGAATTTCAAGATTAAATCTTAAGTTATTTATAAATATAAGGTTATTTTACATAGTTTCATCTAATAATTATTATGCAAGCATCTTAAGAGTTCACAAGAGCATTATAGAGAATTTAAGAGAAATTATAAGGAATTCAAGAGCAGGTGATTGAGGTTTTATTGCAACAATCAAAGGTCATACCATCATGTCAAAGGCATAGTGCATCATGCATGTAGTTGAGCTAAAGTGATCTTGTAGCATTGAATATCCCTTTACAAGAATTGTTTCATATCCAATTTCAAGATCAAGATCTACATTTTTCATAACCACTTCATGTTAGATTGTTGATTTGACATCCAAGGTATCATTGTTTCTTGTTTTGAATGTTTCATGTTTTATGTTCATTTTTCATTGTTTTTTCATAAGGTTTAATTACCAAAATGGGGTTTGACCAAGGAAACCCCTGTTCCTTAACAATCAACAAATTTTCTTCTCTCCTGATGTGTGATTGCAAGTTTTAGATTGAAGATCAAGTGGAGAATAAAAGTTGCAAATTTGTCAAAACTGCAATGTTGTAAAAGTTGTCATCTTGCTTGCAAGATCATGGTTCTAAGCTACAAGATTTTTTCAAAATTTCAAGAGCTAAGCACTTGGGATATGGGAGTGCAAACATTGAAGAACAAGATCTCGAAACTAATTTTCTAGAACCCTAACAAATGACCTATTAGCCACTAGGTGAATGAGTCCTCAGTGAGTCCTTAAACAATATTTTTTCAATAAGGTACACATCATTTCAACATATGAAAACCTTCCTATTTGTTGTTATAACAATTAGGATTGATTTCTGATTGTTAATATTGATGCATTTTACTTCTCATAATTGAATGAAACACTAGAAAAATTAGGTTCATCATTTTATTAATTCATTATGGTGAACCTCTTTTTCTATGTTTCATTTTGGTGAACTCGACCTTTTGAACATACCAATTTCTGATTTGGAGTGCTTTAAAACCCTAGATCTTAGTTTGCAATAGTTTGCATTATATTTGCATTACTTTCATTGCATTTAACATTCTTTCATTTTGCATTATTGAGCATTGCATTTAGGGTAAATTTGCATGAAATTTGCATGTTTGCATTGCTTATATTCACTAAAAATCAGAAAAAGTGCATTAGATCTGACTTTTTCTTGCATAGTGTTAACATTGACATCATCATTCAACCATTTACATCCATATTGCACATCAAATTTAGTCACCTTATTCATCATTCAACCTTAGTCAACATAGCATTCAGAGGCCTAAAATCTAAAAAATCTATTACAAAGTTCACTATTATAGAATTGAAACAAAAAACACATCTAATCACTTAGAAATTGCTCTTTTCAATCTTAAAAAACCCTATACCAAGACCCATTCACCATAGGGTGAATGAGTCTCTGTTAGGGATACCAATGCAACAAGTTTTCACAATCCCTAAGCTTCAATATCAAATTCAGAGTTTCCCAAAAAAGCATACCAAGACTCATTCACCGTTGGGCGAATGAGTCCTTGGAGGCCTACAAAACCTAACTTTTTTGAGCTTTTTGGTGACTTTTTATACTTCCTAGGCTTGCTGGTAACCTATAGTATCAATCTAGAAAGTTTCAAGAATTTTTTTTTATGCATCTAGGTCAAAATCATCGATTTAGTGTAGTGATTTTTAAAGCATTTCAAAAATCATTACAATAATAAAAATCTTCAGATCTGTAGGACAATTGTTGACATTTGAGAAGCATTGCATAATTTAGATAACTTATTTTTTCATGTTCTAAGCATATTTTATTTTCAAGCATTTAGTGTTCATAGAGTATCACATGGTTTGTATGATTCTATTTTCCCTACACATGGGCATAATCTAGAAAAACAAATAAAACCTTTGACAAGCA
The DNA here is from genome assembly GCA_007258455.2 of Sequoia sempervirens. NCBI lineage: Eukaryota > Viridiplantae > Streptophyta > Pinopsida > Cupressales > Cupressaceae > Sequoia > Sequoia sempervirens. The sequence continues at coordinate 547,708,482 of VDFB02193867.1, forward strand.
TGTTGGCTACCCTCCTAGTATCTATCAGATTTGTAAGAATGTCATAACACAAGAGGATGCAAGCATCGGCAATCATAGCAATCATAATTGTTCTTCTCCTGATACCTCTCCTATTAGTGACAAAGGTATCTTGGTGAAAGAGGATGAAATCATTGAGAATCATGAAATTATTATTTGTCCCTCTCCTTCTCCCCTTTGGGAAGATATTATGATACAAGAATATAAGATCATTGACACTACTTTATCTACTCCTCATTCATCTCCCAACACCTTCCCTACTTGTGAGAAAGCTATAGTGAAAGAGGATACAATTGTGAACGATCATGAAAAATGCATTTGTGAAGAGGATAGGTTGGTTTAAGAGATCCAATGATTGAGAGTTATATCATTATTTATCTCTTTCCTAATTTCCCTAACAATTGGAAAGGTCCATTTGAACAAAAGGATCCAATCATTGGTAAGCATGAAAATCATAGTTGTTCTTCTCTTGATGCCTCCCCTATTTGTGATGAAGGTACTTGACAAAATCTAGCCAAGGAATGTGATGAACAACTTGTTTTATCCTCTCCTAAAAGATCTCCTACTAGGGTAGATATTATGGAACAAGAGAATGAGACCTTGGAAAACAAAGATGAAATCATGGAAAATCATAATAATCTAATTTGGACTATTTGTGAAGAAGACCTTTTTGTGTTAGAAGATCCAATCGATGAGAGTCATGAGAACCCTATTTGTATTTTTTCCCCTAGGGAAAACTTTATTGAACAAGAGAATTCCATTATTGATAACTCCCTTACTTGTGATGAAGCCATTTTAGAAGAACCAACCTTTGAATGTCATGAACATCTAGTTTGTAGCTCTCCTAAAAGCTCTCCTACTAGGGAAGAGATCATGGTGCAAGAAAATAATAACATTGACACATTTCTTTCAAACAATAGTAATGAGGCTTCCTTAGATAAAGACGATGAAGTGACATTAGAATCCCCTTCACTAAGAAATCATGAAAATAAGGATAAGTGTGTTGAGGTTATGAACAATAGGACTCCCTCAAGTCCTCTAATTCTTAGACCTCCTACAAATCCTTTAATCATTTGACCTCCTAAGCCTTAACTTATCATTTATCCACCCTCACAACAACCGCAAGTTCAAAATAAACCCATGCTTATCTTAGAACCACCTAAAAGGAAATTCGATAATGATAATGTTTCACATCAACCAAGTTACAATACCATTGCTCATATATATAACAAAGTGTATACAATCAAAGCTAGCCCTAAACTAGATAGTTTTCTCATTGAGAAGAACAAGGGAAATCCTTTGAAAACATTGACACCAACTATACAATTGGAACTCATGCAAGAGAAAGCAAAAGAAAAACATATTGAAGAAGTCACAAAGTTATTGGAAGATGCTTGGGGTTCCTTTGATTTCACACCTACATTCATGGGAGAATGCAAGATCATAACAAAAGAGTTTGAAAGGGGAAAATAAAAAGTGGCAATTTAAATACAAAATTCAAAAGCATCCACTTCAACCACTTTAGAAGAAAAGACAACATACACAACAAACTTTGATGAAGTTGATTATGAGCAACCACCGAATCCAAAAGAAATGAAAAATATTTATGGAAGAGGTTATGAACTTATGAAACAACTTGGTTATAATGGAAAAGGATGTCATGCTAGAGAACAAAGTATCTATGTCCCTAGAGAGCCTCACATGCAAGAAACAACTAATGGTCTTAGTTATTATCCTTCGAAAGAAACAAAAGCATCAAAAAATCCTTCACTCAATATTAACACTCTTACAAAGGATTCTTCTAAGACAACTTTAACTTTGGCGCATCCTAAACTAATAGATACTACATGTGGGAATATCTCATTAGATGGGCATCAAGTCAATACTTTTTCTACTCATTATAATCAATAACATTAGGTATTGCTCCTTGTCGTGTAATAGTTTTAGGATCATAGCATATTCACTATTGTATGTTTTACACTAATTTTAAATCATTTCCTTTTTGCAAGGAGAGACATATAATCATTCATCTCAGCTCATCCTTGTCCTGCACTTATTGGGGGCAAGGGGTTAGTCCTTGTCCTATGTTTGGCATGTGTTGTCCCTTTGGCTAGTTGTCTACCTTTGATTTATACCGATCGAGATTGGGATGCAGACAACCTACTATAGGTGGACTCACATATTCCTTACTAGTCTTTTTCTTTGTTTTTTTTTCATGTTTCTTTATGTGATTGCATGTGGGTATGTGCAAGATCATGATGGGCCAAAAAGTGGCGATATGATGGGTATGTGTAGGGTATGTGGCTAACGATTTTTTTTACCCAAAATTGATAAAATGAAAAAGGTTTTTAAAGGAGATTCTCAGCTTTTCACCAATATAAATTATTTTTTACTTTGAATTTAATAAATAATTATTATTCATTTTCTATTTGAATTACGATGAAAGTCCTAATTGATATGTTGATTGAAAAACATCTATAGCTTTCAAATGGTATCACATTTTCTGAATCTGAAACATGCATCACATTTTATGTTTTGCATACTATAGGGTTAAAAAAAATTTGAATTTCATGAAGTTTTGACCAAGTTAAGGTGGTCAAACATACAAGTTTTTATATTTTTTAAAAGTTGTAATAAAAAAATTCATAATTAATTATTTACTTGGAAAAAAATTACAAAAAAATATGCATCACATCGGGACATGAATCCTCTTCTTATATCTAAAATCTTATAAAAATATATTATCATTTTATTGTGGTTAGGGTGGTCAGACAAACACCTACTTCTTATTTTTCCCTGAAATTTAAGTACTAATGCATTGAAATTTCAAATTTTCACCAAATAGATTTTTTTTTAAAATAAACCTAGTAGTTTAAAAACTACATTCAATTTGCTATAGATTCTATTCTTACATATTTTTGAAATAATAAAGATAACTTATTCAAATTTTTACATCAAGTTGCCTAACTTTGAAGTTTTTGAATTTTTCGCCACTTAAGGGCCTATTTTTTCAATGATGATCCTACACATACCCATGTGTGTAATGTGATCCCTATGATGTTTCATTTTATGTATCTCTATCTCTTTTTGTGCATTCCTCTATATGCATCTACATTCTTTCCTATGTCCTAAATATTTTATCTTTTTCATTTGTCCTTTTTTTTTCATTTTGGGGATGATGCAACACATCGAGACATTTAGGTCTCTTCCATGTAGACCCAAAAGGCTTTTTCTTTGTTTACACTCTCTTGGTGTCATTCTTTCAGTTCTTTGAGTATTTGGGGAATGGTGATAGTTCTGAACTCTATGAGAACATTGTAGCAAATACATACTTACCTTGAATCCATAGATGCCCTATGTATTATTGGGGGCAACCCCTCCCTCCTTATTCATGGCATAGATTTATTTTGGAAACATATGACTTGGCCCATAGGGATTTTCGAGGAAAGCTCTCATGTCTTAGGAGAAAACATTGGCTATTTTAAAGCAGTTGCTCATAGCGATGACATTAGCAACCGCTTTAAAGTGGGGGCATACATCAATAACATCTTTCAAGATTTTCCATATTTCATGGTATGATTTTCTTTCTTACATGTCTTTTTCTTGGTGGTGTCATGGGGTTTGATGTCCTCCAAGAATGTGATATTTCTAAGTGTACAATTTCCCTTAGTGGCATTATGTGAAACGAGGCATCACATAAGTGGTAATCTAATATTCTTTATATTTCCTCTCTTGCAGACATTAGGCACGATGTTTTCTAAGAAGAAGAACTTGCACGAAGCAAGATCCCCTTGAACAAAAACCTATAGAAATAATATTCATAAACATTTAACATTGCAGTAACTTATCGAAGTTGTCAAGAGCATAACTTTTGTGCAGTATGAGAGGCTAATATGATTCTCTCATTTGCCACCTTTTCGGGATACTCACCTAGTGGATGGCCTGAGGTTCCACTACCCCAGAGTGAGCATGCATGTTATGGAAAAACAACCTAGACTTGGTCCACATCATGTTGGACAGATTGTCAAAGCTTGATCCTTGTTTCAGACAAATATCTGTGTTCCACATTGCGTTGTAATAATTGATGTTTGATCCTTTATTTTCCTTTATTTTTCTTGGTGTTTGATAGGGTATGATTGTGTATATTTTTCATTGTTGCATACATAAGTGCCTTGAATGTCTACTTTAGTGTGAATTTTTCATGGGGGAAAACTCTCACTAAACTGGGGGCAAAATGTATTAATGAAAAAAGTATCCCCTTTTATTAATTTGGAATAATTAATAATAAATGAGTCTAATGTTGCCTTGATTTAGTGTTGTAATGTGTTTTACACATTCACATTAAGTCTAGGACCCCTTTTAATTAAATGGACTTAATCATGCTTTATTTAGGGTGATGTAAAGTGTTCCTTTACACTTTCACATTAATATAGGGCGTTAATTAATTAATTGAGCTTAATTGAGCTTAATTGGCCCCTTAAATTCAAATCCAAGCCTTATTTATTGCATTTTTTGAAGGATAAATTCTGACACTCATTAATAATGTTTCATAATACTTAAATTGGCAAGGTTTAAGTCCTAGGATAGTGACCTAGGAACCATTTGCCACCTGGCTAATGGGTCCTTTCTAGGTCCTAAGACCCCCTTTTTACATGTTATTTCATATCCTCAAAACTTTTCCTAGTTGAGTGCGCTAGGACCGATTCACCATATCGCAAATGGGTCCTCTTTAACTTAGGACACCCCTTTTTGAACTTATTCTTGGTAGGAATTTAATGATTTTAAATCGTAGATCTGATGTCAACTTGTGTTATTTGAATTTCAGGATTAAATATTAAGTTATGCATAAATATAAGGTTATTTTACATAGTTTCATCTAAGAACTATTACACAAGCATCCTAATAGTTCACAACAACATTATAGAGCATTCAAGAGTAATTACAAGGCATTCAAAAGTAGGATATTAAGGTTTTATTGCAACAATCGAAGATCATAACATCATGTCAAAGGTATAGTGCATCATGCATGTAGTTGAGGGGTATGTGCAGGATCATCATAGAAAAAATAGGCCCTTAAGTAGCAAAAAATTCAAAAAAATCAGAGTTAGGCAACTTGACATAAAATTTTGAATAAGTTATCTATATTATTTCAAAAATATGTAAAAATAAAATCTGTAGCAAATTGAATTTAGTTTCTAAACTACTAGGTTTATTTAAAGAAAAAAAATCTCTTTGGTGAAAATTTGAAATTTCAATGCAATAGTACTTAAATTTCAGGGAAAAAAAGGTGTCTGTCTGACCGCCCAACCATAATAAAATGATAATATTTTTATAAGATTCTAGATATAAGTAGAGGACTCATGTCCTGATACGATGCATATTTTTTTGTAAGTTTTTTCCAAATAAATAATTAATTATGAATTTTTTATTACAACTTTTAAAAAATATAAAAAACTCATATGTCTGACCACCTTAACTTGGTCAAAACTTCATGAAATTCTTTTTTTTTTAAATTTTATAATATGCAAAGCATAGAATGTGACACATGTTTCAGATTCAAAAAATGTGATACCGTTTGAAAGGTATAGATGTTTTCCAATCAGCCTATCAATTAGAACTTTACTCATAATTCAAATAGAAAATGAATAATATTTATTAAATTCAAAGTAAAGCATAATTTATATTGGTAAAAATTTGAGAATCTCCTTCAAAAACCCTTTTCATTTCATCAATTTTGGATAAAAAAAGGTCATCAGGCACATACCCTACACATACCCATCATATCGCCACTTTTTGGCCCATTGGCCCATCATGATGATGCACATACCTTGAGCTAATGTGATGTTGTAGCATTGAAGATCTGTTTACAAGAATTGTTTCATATCCAAGATCAAGATCAAGATCTACATTCTTCATAGCCCCTTCATGTTAGATTGTTGATTTTACATCCAAGATTTCATCCAAGGTATCATTGTTTCATGTTTCATTGTTTCTTCATAAGGTTTAATTACCAAAATGCGGTTTGACCAATGTAAACCCCTATTCCCTAATAATCAACATTGTTTCTTCTCTCCTGATGTGTGATTGGAGGTTTTAGATTGAAGATCAAGTGAAGAATAAAATTTACAAAGTTGTAAAATTTGTCATCTTACTTGCAAGATCATGGAAACTAAGCTATAGGAATTATTTCTGACTTTGGGGAGGTGAGAACCTGGGATCTAGGATTGTAGACATTGAAGAACACAATCTTGAAACTAATTTTCAAGAACCCTAACAAGGACCCATTAGCCACTGGGTGAATGAGTCCTCAATGAGGCCCGAAACAACACATTTTCAATAAGGAACACATCATTTTAGTATCTGAAAACCTTCATATTTGTTGTTATAAAGTTGTGATTTATTTCTAATTATTATTGATGCATTTTACTTTTCATAATTGAGTGAAACATAGTGCAACAAAAATTGGGTTCCTCCATTTGATTAATCCCATTTGGGGTGAACCCTTTTTTTCTATGTTTCAATATTATATATTATAATTGTATATATTAATGTATTTTAATGTATATTATATATTATATTATTATTAAAAATATCTAGAAAAATAAATGGAGATATGGAGAGAGAGGTAGAGAGAGTTAGGGAGGAAGGGAGGGGTAGGTGGAGAGAGATGGGTAGGAGAGTTAGGGTAGGAAGAATAGAGGGAGGGAGAGAAAGATAGGAGGGAGATAAGGATTGATAAGGTGGGAGGGAGAGAGAGGGAAGGAGGGAGATATGCCTAGCTCTCTCCCTCCCTCTCTTCCTAACTCTCTATATACCTATCCCTCCCACCCTGCCACTCCCTATCTCTCTCATTCCCTCTTTCTCTCCCTCCATTTATCCATCCCACCTTATCACTTTCTATCTTCTTCCCTCTATCTCTCCACCTACCCCTTCCTCACTCCATAAATCTCTCTATACCTATCCCTCCCACCTTGCCAATCACTCTCTCCCTCTCTCTCTCTGACCCTACCAATCCCTATCTTCCCATCTCTCTCCCCCTCCTACCCTACCAACCCTTATCTCCTCTCTCTCCCTCAAACCCTACCAATCCATATATCCCTTCTTCCCTATTCCTCTCTTCCCTTCTCTCTCCCACCCTACCAATCCCTATCTCCCACCCACCCTACCATTCCCTATCTCCCTCCTTCCATCTTTCTCTCCTTCCACATGTCCCTCCCACCCGACAAATCCTTATCTCTTTCTCTCTCCCTCCCACTATTGGGGCTGCCAAATTTTGCAAATTTGAAGTGCCCATATTAAAAAATTTGGCTTTGCACACTCAAAAGTGCCCCTAAAAAATATGCCCAAGTGACCTACTTTGGAGGGTCATAATTCGGAGCTAGTTGATTTTCAATCCAAACCCCTTAGTGAGCATATTAATTTGGCACATGTGAACATGTATGTCCGATTTCAGCTTCATGTGATGAGTTTTGACAGGGTTTTGAAAAACAAAGCTAGAGGGTTTTGGGACTGTTTTGTTGTTTGCAAACTCTCTAGCTTGCAAAGTCGCCTCCTATTCGAGCTAATATTTCATAGCTAGATGATGGTCATGATGAATGGATCGTTGCCCTGCATTCCTCCCACATTCATATACTCCTTGGTCCAGTTTCAAAGCCTCATAATCTCATTTAGTGATAACTTAAAAAAACCCCTTCAAAAAAGGATATAAAATCTTGGAAAATCTTTCATTTTTTTAGGAAAAAATATTATTTTTAATTGGCGAATCTCTCTTTTTTTCTAAAAAAAATATTAATTTTAATGGCGATTTTTTTACATCACTAAAATTTTGGTGAATCTTGAAAAATAATAGGAAAATGCATTAATTATAATGGTGAATCCATTCAATCTAAAAATAATTCTCATGGAAAAGTAGGGGCCCGATGGTGAAAATTATCGATGGGTTTAAGGGGTAGACTGTAATATTTACTTGCTACCATTCTTTTAAAATATAATATAATGGCCCTCATTGTATTTTGCAAGCTAAAATGTACCTATGATTTTTAATTCTCATCGGGCTTGAAATTTCTTTTAGATCATTGATCTAACGACCCTCATTATACTCGATGAGGTAAAATTTACCCACAATTTATAATGCTCATAAGACCTGAAATTGTGGGTCCCATGAACATTATAGATTGTGGGTACATTTTACCTCATGGAATACAACAAGGGCCATTAGATTATATTATAAATAAATTGTGGAAACTAAAGATAAAAATATGGTCCTAAAGCAACTAATAATTATGATATACTATTGGAAAATTAATATATATTTCTACTATAATTTATACAATTTAGTTGAATATGATCTAATCATGTATTGAATATTGTGGCAAATTTTTGAGTTAAATTTTTTAATAAAATAAATTATTTGGCAATTTAAATAAGGCTATAATAAAATTTTGTAAACATGTGGCAATTCAAGTCACGTTATAGCTCAAACTATTAGCCAATTTTGGATTCCCAAATTTCAACTATTAGCCAATTGACGAATATTAGCCACTAAAAAAAATCACTAATCTCTTTTGATATTTTTACCAGGTCAAAAGTAAATGAATTTTGTCATATTTTGACATTTGCATTTTCAGAATGTTTCAAGGTGGTCAACTTTGACCCCTAATATCTCATGAAAAATGTAGATTGAAGGAAAGCCCTCTTGCACACATGGTCAATGGTCCTAAATGAGCTTGTGTTTCCATTGGCAGCTTTCTAGGAGATGGTTTGATATTTTTTTGAAGTGGTGACTTGGTGAGCCATAATTGGTTTTGACAAAAAAGTCTAATTGAGCCACTTTGGGTATTAATATTTTGCATCTTAGGATGAATTTTTCCATTCCGTTCATTGCACTAGATTTTTGGTTCAAATGGTAACATGCATGCTCAGTTCCGCACCTCCCGGATGATTTTTGATGGGTTAACTAATCCTTTTCTAACTACAATATGGTCGAAATTGGTGTTCTAAAAAGTTTCAAATTTTGAAAATCTAAGCACAACCCATGTTTCTTTTTTTGGTTTGAAATGTCTAAAACTCCATTTTCATGAAAAGCAGAGGTCAATTGATATGTTATTTTAATGCATTTCAGGTGTGGCGAACACGTCCTGGGGTCCAGTTTACAAAGGAGGTCCTAGAAATCTTTCAACAATGCAACTTTTGAGGAATTGGGTTTTCTCTAAATAATTGATAATGGCCCTACACAAACTCTTACGGCTCCAGGCATCTCGGTTTTCCTGCAACAAATTTCTTCATTTGCCCAGGCGTAATTATAAGTCACAATTTTTCTAATGTTTCAAATGTTAATATTTAAAAAATTGTGACTATTTTAAATATTGTTAAAATGTAAAAGGAACATGTAGGGAAAATATAAAGTGCATTTCAATGATGCAGTGTTTCCAGCCATAAATCCATGAGTTGATAGGTTTCTTTAATGTTTCCTTGGCTTGGCATAGTTTTCAAGGTATGACAAGTCTCCATCACCTATTGCAGAAAGGCTTCTCCATTTCCACTAAACTGCATCGATGAGTGGTGGACTTGCTTTCCATCGCCTGTTGCGGAAATTCTTTTCCATTTCAATTGATCTTTAGTAATGGAGTTTCTCGATCTTGTTTTATTTTCTCGTTGCAGTAAAATGTCTCATGTTCCTTCTATTTCTGTGATGTGCAATGTACTAAGAGGAAAGGACTTTGGTGGTCTGTGAAAGGCTTAAATTGCATGGGTAAATATAAAATATTTGAAGCCCTCAGAATTTTAAAGTGAAGACTTTAAAATATAAATTAAAATAAGAAGGGGCATGGGTAAATTTTTGGCCAAGGCATTTTAAAAAAAAAAGTCTCCAATATTAACGGGGAAAATATTTCAAATGAAATATTTGAAATATTGTAAGCACGGGTAAAATTTTAGTTGCCCAGTAATATAAATATCTTAAAGCCTTCATTTTAAATTAAAGACTTTGAAGATAAAGCAAGGTAAACCTTTCTTTGTTGGAGATAAAAATGTAATGTGCAACATGGCAAAGGGCAGATTAAACAAAGTTTTCATAGAGAGTAAAAAAATTTCACACTACGTGGTAAAATGGAGGTGAAAATTATTCACGAAGAGGGGAATTTTCTATTGAAGAATCATGATGAGTGCAAGCAGATATTTTCTCAATTGCAAAGGCAAAGTTTGTTATTGCAAAGGAAGAGAGAAGAGAGGATTTTTTTCAGTTTCTTGTTGTTGATTAATGAAGGATGAAGCTTCTAGGTGTCTTCAACGGATTAATTTTAGGGCTTCTCCCGTTTCATCTTATTCTCTTTCTTTTCTCATTGTAAAGGGTTCTAAGTTTTTGTATGAGGCTGGGTAGATACAAAAATGTTGAATTTGAGTCACAAACATAATATGCAATTGTAATGTTTTGATTTCATGAGTAAATATCAATCAATTTGTGCAAATAGAGCATGACTATCATCAAATTGTCTCTAGATTTTTATGCTTTAAATCATATGAATTTTAAATACAAAGTATTTTCAATTTGTCTGATCTAGGGGGATACTTTTTACCAAAAATTGAAGTGTTCCATATACTCTAGAATTCACCACCATGTCGAAGAGCTTAGAAAATTGAATCCAAGGCAACTTGAATGGGGTCCAAAAGAGCTCGTATGCCCAAGTTGTGCTCACTCAAAGTTGGGTCAAACTGGTATCGAGGGCTGGTTAGGAAGGTGAAAAAATTGATTGTCTTAAAATTCATCAAAAATGACATCAAAATGAAGGGCTTATCGAGACGATTCTGATGCCACTTTTTTCGCGTCAAACACAATCCTTATGAGCGAGATATAGCTGATCAAAGTTTCCAAAAAGATGGGTTGACCAAGCTATATGGATGTTGATGTTGATAGACCATATGATGGCATGGCTGGACACTGGAAAATTCTTGAGGTGACACTTGGCAGTGACGTGGTAGTTCGTACATGATGTGGCAAGTGACTGGTTGCTGACAAGGCATGTGGCGTGTCTATTGAGCAATCTTCATCGACTAATCAGAGCTTGCCACATGGCCCAATCACCATGTGTCATGTGGCACCAACTCATAACTCCCCTGAGCTCAGGTTTGTTAAACAGTTTGCCAAAATATATTGGATGGTGTTTGAGCCCGTGACCTCATCCATACCGTTCCATGTGCCTACCAATATGCCATAATTCACACCTAACATTACATTGGCGTCGGTTTCTTTTATCAACAACAAATTAAAATAGTAGGGGCAGGGGTTGACCCCACAACCTCCCCACCCCTAATATCTTGCATAGCCATTGCACCATCGATGGTGTTGAATATATGTCAGGGCTTGACCATTCTTAAACAAACTTAGTTAAAACCGAAAAATGCCTTAAAAATCAAGATTAAACCTCTTTAATTAAAAAAAATCTCCTAAAACTACTGAGATTCAAGGTAATCTGTAAAAGCCCAAGAATATAAATTTAAAGGGCTTAAAAGAATTTAAAAGATATTTAAGAATATTAAAAGATTATAAAGGGAATTTTAAATAACTTTTATATTGTAAAAGGGGATATTATGAAGATTATTTTTGCAAATAAGGGAGATTGGCAAAATTGCGTGATGTAAATAGGAGATATACAAGATTTTTGTAATCATGTGGTTATGGGCCATATGGGTAAATTTTGTGTATAAAAATAGGGGGTTAGGATGTGAGTTTGGGAACCAGGTGGTGACTTATGAGAGAATTCTTTTGGAGAATTGTGAAGAGAATTTCCTTTGTGATAGTGAATTGTTCATCTCTGTGCATTGGGAGCTTGAATTCAAGCTTGTTGTACTTGGGAGAGAAGGAATTTTTGTAATTCATTACCAAGGAGACGTGAGGAGGCTCTATAATAGTTGAAGCCTTGTAAACCAATTTCTAGAGCATAATCAGGGATCGGTCACTCTTTGGAGAGGGACCCAAAGATGTAGCCGTTTGGTGAACTTTGTTATCAACTTGTTGTTTCTTGTCTTCTCTTCTTTCTCTAATTCTAATTCATTGTTTAATCATTGTAATGTTTGTTTAAGCATTTCAATTATGTTATTATGTTTTTAAGACCTTCAATTTAATTGTTGTAAAAGTTATTATTCACATGCAACAGTCCTAGATCCTAACATCAGATCAGGTGGTATCAGATCTTTGTTGTGACTAGTGTTTGCAAAAGTGAATGATAACTAGAGCCAAGAGCCAACAAGGTGTAGGCACGCTTACAGAATACAATCCTGAGATCGGTAAATGAAGAACTTTTCCAAATATGGAAGAATCGGAAGTTGGAAAAAGTCTGGAGCTTGATGAGAAGAGCTTTCAACAATCTTTTCTTGAAATGTAGGCAATGGTAGAAGTACTTTTTTTGGAGAGGCAAGAACAAAAGCGACTTGAGAAAGAAGGCTCTTCAAAGCAGGAAGATTGGAAGGACAAAGGGAAAAGACTAGGAGGTAATCATTAGCTCCAAAAACACCTCCAACTCCATCTTCTCCTTCTTCTCCTTCAAGTTCTACTTCTACTAATCCTTTTAAGGGTGCACATAAGCCTAAAATTAAATTGGATGTAAAATTTGATCTACCTAAGTATTGTGGGGAATTAAATGTTGAGAAATGAGATGATTGGGTTCAACAAGTAAAAGTGTACTGTAGAGTTCAAGGTCTCTTAGATGATGCTTCTAGGATCCCATTAGCTACTCTTCAGTTGGGAGAAATAACTCTCACCTGGTGGGAGAGTAGAACTCGGGAAAAAATTTCACAACATGGTAGTCAATTTAACTTGGGCAAAATTTGTTAATGCTCTTAAGAAGCAATTTTATCTCCTAGGCCATATGCAATAGTTAATGATGGACTAGCAAACTTTTAGGCAAGGGAAAGGTCAAACTATCGAAGAGTACACCCAGGAATTCAAGAAAAGGGCTATTGGATTGAATGCCCCATTGTAAATCCAAGACACATTGCTTGAGTTCATAGGTGGTCTTCACTCTTATATAAGACATTGCATTTTGGTTTTAAAGCCAAGTAATTTGGATGAAGTATGTGTACAAGCCACACACTTAGAGTCAAGAGGTAAGAATAATTTCATTGATAAGTCTAATAAGAAGCCGTCTAAGTTTGAAGGTAAATCCAACTATATAGGAAAGGGGAAGAAGACAACTACCATTAAAAAGTAGGATGATAAGCTCACATGCTCTCATTGTGGTAGAAAAGGCCATGATGAAGATCACTGCTTGTAGCTGCATCCAAAATTGAAGCCAAAATGGGCTCGTAAATAGAAAGGTAAGAAGGAGGCCACAAATGTTGTTATGGATCTTGGTTTAGAGTCTGAAGATGAAACTAAGATAACAACAATGGGATTGAAAGGTAAGGATTCTCTCCAATGTTTTTGTTGCTAGTTGTGCTTTACTTCTCAAGTCTATCATGTCCCTAAAGATAAGAAAAGAAATGAGCTATTTCACATAAGGGTTGTTGCTAAGCACACTAAAATTGATACACTCATACATAATGGATCTCAAATTAACTTAATCTCAAAAGATGTAAGGAATTTGGGATTGCAAACTACACTGCATCAGAAACCTTGTCCACTAGGTTGGGTTTACGAAAATAATGAATTGCAAGTAACAAGACAATGCACCTTAAGATCCACAATCACTAGCAAAAATGTTGATGAGGTGTAGTTTGATGTGGTTCCACTAGATGTTTGTGGGATAGTGTTGGGTAGCCCATATTTGTATGATCAAAAAGCTATTTTCTACAAGTAATTTAATCATTATCATTTGTTTAAAGATGGTATCAAGTATATTGTACATTCTCACAGGATCAAGACTGGTAGATCTTTTGCAAACATAGGGTAGTTGAAAAGGGCGATTGATGAAAGTAAATATTTGCCAAGGACCTTATGTCTGTCAAATCAGGTGGTTCTAGACATGAACTTGAGGTAGTCAAGGCTAATCATGATCAATTGTCGCAAGATACACCAATAGTACGACATGAGGAAATAGTAAATGAAAGCATTGATGGTCCAAGTCCGCAACTTATGGTTGGAAATTTGGAGATTCCCTTGGGTAAAAATGTTCCTATTGTGAAAGATAGACATTTTGTTGCTTCATCCGTGTTTGTATCTGCATTGTTATTCAACTTGATATAGCCAGTGGTTATTGGTTAATAGCTGCAACAGTTGATGTAGATCCTTATGGAAGTGATAGAATGATGCATATGTTTAACAATTTTACTGTAGTCCTAATTGTGGTGATGAGCTAGATCCGTAGATGGATAGATGATATAGGACAAGTGGGGAGGCCATGCCCTCACTTAAATTATGAATAAATGTAACTTTAGGAGGTCCAAAAGTTCTCTAGTGGGGAAGACTAATCCAGGTGGATACTTTTTACCAATAATTGAAGTGTTCCATATGCTCCTTAATTTAGTGCAATGTCGAAGAGCTCAAAAAAAATGAATCCAATGCAACTTGAATAGGCTCAAAAGGAGCTCGTATGCCCAAGTTGTGCTCAATGAAAGTTGGGTTAAACTGGTATCATGGGCCGGTCAAGAAGGAAAAAATTTTGATTGTCTTTGAATTCATCAAAAATGGCATCAAAATGAAGGGCTCGACAAGACAATTCTAATGTCACTTGTTTTGTGTCAAACATATCCTGTATGAGCGAGATATAGCCTGTCAAAGTTTCCCAAAAGATGGGTTGACTAGGCTGTATGGATGCTGATGTTAGTAGACCATATGACGTGGCTGGAAACATGGCAGATTCTTGAGGTGACACTTGGCGGTGACATGGTGGTTCATACATGACGTGGCAAGTGACTAGTTGTTGACAAGGCATGTGATGTGTCTACTGAGTTGTCCTCATCAACTAATCAGAGCGTGCCACATGGCCCAATCACTAGGTGGCATGTGGCACCCCCTCGTAACTCCTTCGGGTCCAAGTTTGTTGAACAATTTTCTAAAAATATTGGATGGGGTTTGACCCCGTGACCTCATCCATATCATTCCATGCACGTACCAATATGCCACAATTCGCGCCTAACCTTACATTGGCGTCAGTTTCTTTTATCAACAACAAATTAAAATAGTAGGGGTGGGGGTCGACCCCTGACCTCCCCACCCCTAAGATCTTGTATAGCCATTGCACCATCAATGGTGTTGAGTATATTTCAGGGCTCGGCCATTCTTAAACAACAGTTAAAACCGAAAATTCCTTTAAAACCAAGATTCAACTCCTTTAATTAAAAAAATCAATCTCTTGAAACTACTGTGATTCAAGGTAATTTGTAAAAGCCCAAGAATATAAATTTAAAGGGCTTAAAAGAATTTTAAAGATTATAAAGGGGATTTTAAATGACTTTTATATTGTAAAAGGGAATATTATGAAGATTACTTTTGCAAATAAGGAAGATTGGAAAAATTGCATGATGTAAATAGGAGATATGCAAGATTTTTGTAATCATATGGTTATGGGCCATATTGGGTAAATTTTGTGTATAAAAAGAGGGGGTAGGATGTGAGTTTGGGAATCAGGTGGTGACTTATGAGAATCCTTTTGGAGAATTGTGAAGAGAATTTCCTTTGTGATAGTGAATTGTTCGTCTTTGTGCATTGGGAGCTTGAATTCAAGCTTGTTGTACTTGGGAGATGACTTTTTGTAATTCATTATCAAGGAGACGTGAGGAGACTCTGTAACAGTTGAAGCCTTGTAAACCAATTTTTGGAGCATAATCAAGGATCGGTCACTCTTTAGAGAGGGATCAGAGACGTAGCCATTTGCTGAATTTTATTATCAACTTGTTTCTTGTCTTCTCTTCTTTCTCTGATTCTAATTCATTGTTTAATCATTGTAATGTTTGTTTAAGCATTTCAATTACGTTATTACGTTTTTAAGACCTTCAATTTAATCGTTGTAAAAGTTATTATTCACGTGCAACAATCCTAGATCCTAACATCAGATCATTGTCATCTCAATTTCCCTGAGATTGTGTTGTTTGTTCATGGTTCTATGTCAAGGAAATAGTTAAATTACTTTGAGTAGATAGTTGTGATTTTCAGTGTGTAAGGTGGATCTGTAAGAAGAATTTTGATGATAACAAGAGTGGACCTATTAGTGTAAGGAATTAGCGGTTTTGAATCCATTGGTTGAAGTTTATTTGTTGATAAGGTTTTCTTTATGATTATATATTTGACTCCATGGCCTTGAATTAGGCACTAATTTATCATTCAGCTAAATGCATTTCAAAAACAAATTCAAAATTCAAAATCATTTTTTTTTTTTGTTGGGTTTAGGTTTGTTGTTGAGATACCAAAAATATGGCCATATTTTAAGTTTTCAAGTCTTTCCTTGGTATAATTTAATTGGGAATTATCTACTTTAAAATGCAATGTATATGCATAACTGAAATAAGTCTTTAGGCATTGTGAAGGGTCACCCCCTACGTCCTGCAAAGCCTAAAGTGCATGGGAAATGTGTTCTAATCTCATTTCCTATTAGTTGGCCAAATCCACCTTTGAGTCTGAGCATTAGAAAGTGGCTATTCTATAGGACTCATTTGTTCTATCAATTTGGGGAACCAACAGAATCGTGAATGTACTAGGGACAATTTTGAATCTCCAATTGTAGACTATTTTATCACAAAGTCAAGAATTTGGTGAATCTGAACATCTAGTTCGGATATTGAGAAGTTTTCAAAACTGGAAGTGATTTTGTTGTAGCAGATTTCAAAGAATTTATGTGTGACTCTGCTGTTGGAGAAGAACCAGAAAGAAATTCATCCTATGTGACTCTGCTGTTGGAGAAGAACCAGAAAGAAATTCATCCTTGAAGTAGTTTCATATTGCTTGAAGTTTAGTCCTCTGTGAAAAGAGGTGGCTATTGTATCAAAAGAACCTGATGAAGATGTGAAGAAAGTTTTAGATCTACAAATATTTCCAGTCAGGAAGGGAAATTTGCAGCAACTACAATATATCCAGGTATTTCTCATTTTTTGGTTTTCAAGAAAGATAAATATGTAGATGAAAACCACATTTGAAGTCCTAGAAAAATTTGGTTCCCTCATTTAGTGAAATTGAGCACTACAATCAAAGGATGTTTAGTATTGAGTAAGTTGTAGAGGGAATCAATTTTATTTGCAAATATGTATTGATGTTCTAGTTCTTCCTCTATATGTTGTAATATCATGCCTAGAACACAACCCTGTCATCAAAAGAAAGTGTTCACTAGTGAGAGATATGACCCTTTGGATTTTAGTAAAATTCAAGGTTACCCACATTCTATCCCAAGAAGAATTAATGAATGTTTGCCTAAGTTTAGAGGAGATCTTGAAGAATCAACATCATAACATGTACAAGGTTTTCTTGATGTGATGGAAGACTATCAAATAGCAGAGGAAGATGTTGTCATGAAGTTTTTTGTAAGAAATTTAGAAAATAATGTTGAATATTGATTTTCTAGTTTACAAATTCATTCCATATATTCATGGCAAGAGCTTGAGGAACAGTTCATGGATCAGTTTGGTGAAGTGAATGATGAATGTTTGACTAAAAAAAGAAATCTGCATACCCAAGAAGAATTTGAAGAGAAAACTGCAAACAAGCTTGAGTATGTATCATATATTGATGCAATGTGTGGTATGGAAAGATATAAAGATTGATCACCTTTGAATTTCATCATAGATTCATGAAATTCCTATTTGAAATACCAGAATCAGAAAGGCCTGATGAATTATTTTGCATTGATTTGTTTTGTGAGAATTATGAGCCAAGTCTGAGTATTATTCCAGCTCACTTGAAGCCCCCTAATCTTAAATGTATATATCAATAGCTTTCAATGATTGAAGAAATGGTAGAGAAATATGGAAGTCATATATTGGCTGGATTATGTGATGGTACCTTTCTTAGACTTAATCATATAGATCTAGATGGTATAGAAGACAAGAATGATGCATTGTTTGGTGATGAGGAAGTCATTTTTGAACAACCTACAGAAGAAATATACCCAAATGAAGATTGTAGCCATGATGGTCATGAAGAGATAAATGAAACATGTCAAGTTTCTTCTATTTGCTTTGAAAATATTGAAATAGAAAGTAGATTTTTTGTGTTAGATGAAGGCTGCAAGGATGTAGATGATAATGAAAGTATTTTCTCATCTATGTACTTTGAATATACAGTTGAATCTATGTTGATTCTAAAGTTTCATGTCTTCATGATGAGAACAATGGTGTTGTAGATGGAAGTTTGCAACCAGCTGAAAAACATTCTTGTCTAGGAGGTCAAGATGATTACAATTCTATTTGCAACCCTAGTGACTATGATTCCTTTTAAGAGAAGGAAGCAGAGTTGTTTTCTTCAAGTGAAGAGTGTTTCAACAAGGAAAATGATGACAACATTTTTGAAGCATCACTATTATATGATGATGGATGTGAATTGGGTATTCTTTTTGAAGAGGTATGTAATCAACAATGTTGTGGTACACTTGGACCTACTTCTTCTCCAAATGAGTGTGGTATTGATACAAGCTCTCTTGATGATGAGACAAAGGGGTTTTCTGATTTAGGGAATTCCCTTGAGAATGTCAATGCATCAGATGCAAATGACAAAGTGTGCAATGATATTTAGTTGGAGACATTATCTACAAGTAGCTATAATGAAGAAACACATGATGGTTTTCAGCTTGACAGTGAAGAATATGACCTTTCTAGTTATTGTAGCAGTGTGGACAAAGAAAAAGGTATGCATGCAGGAGATTCATTAGATGAATTAGTTCAGTTAGTTGATTATGAGGAGCATGTATATGTTGGTAATGAAAGTGATGAACAAGGAACTCTTTTCTTGTTTGATTCTTCACCTTTTTCCATTCCTTTTACTGGTTTTGAAGTTATCATTGAATGTTTGCATGAGAATAGCATTGGTGTAATTGTACATAACAGTGGAAATGTAGAGATAAATGCTAGTACAACTAATGATATTTTCTATGATGAATTTGCACATGAAGAACGTGATTGTGTTTATCACATAGATGCATATGAGAACCTTTTTTCTATATCTACAAATCATAGTTCTTCTCATGAGCAGTATGCTTCATATTTTCATGTTGGAGCAGCAAGAGATAATATTGAGTGTCATACTCATTGCAATAGTGAATGTGTTTTGAACACTCACTATAATGAATTTGTTGCAAATGAAAGTTTTGCTTCATATGAACCTGTACTTGAAGCTTCCCTTTGTGATAACATATTGAATGTTGATAATCTTGTCTTTGAACTTGAGATGGAAAACATTATTTGTGTATGGGATACTGACAATTCTTCTGAATTCCATGATTTGAATGAAGGTGAAAGTACTTTGGGTGTTGATGAATCTAATTTTTAAAACCTTGAGGCATGTAACAATGTGTTTGGGTTGTGTTGTTGGTTTTAAAACCTTGAGTCATGTAACAATGTGTTTGGGTTGTGTTGTTGGGATGAAGATAAACTTGTGATGCAATTCAATTAAAGAGGTCACAAATGTGTGAGCATTTTTTGCTCAATACTCAAAAGGCTTGCACATTGTTTTGCAAGCATGATATCTTCTCTCAGCAGGATCATTGTGAGGAGGTTAATAAATGTGATCAGGCTATGTTTTTATATGGTCTTGATCATTATCCTCAAATGTTACCACTTCTTGTAAAATCAGAAAATAAAGAGTTTAGCAATAATATGGTCTATGTGATTTGGTTGCATGTGACAACAAAGCTAAACAAAGAGCAAGTTTCCACATGTACAAAGGTAGCTTGACACTAGTGTTTGTAGAAATACAGTCACTCATGTTGTTGTGGTGTGATAGAGGCAAGCATGGATTGAGGGGGATCAACTTCTTTAATAGATTGGTGTTCGAGAAAGGTGAGAATTGACTCCCCTTTTTCATTTGGTGACCTGGGGTCATCGAATGAAGTAAAAAAAAAGAGGTTGAATAAAGGAATAGTTTTAGAGCGCTTAATGGACTTGACATTTGGTCTACTCCCCAGAGATCTGGATTCTTGCTATGCCCGCAGGGGGCATACATCCTTTTCAGAGCCACTGTTGGGACTGTCAAATTTTGCAAATTTGAATTGCCCATATTGAAAGTTTTGGCTTTGCACACTCAGAAGTGCCCCTGAAAATTTTCCCAAGTGACCTACTTTGGAGAGTCATAATTCAGAGCCAGTTGATTTCAAGCCAAACCCCTTGGTGAGCGTATTCATTTGGCATATGTGAACATGTATGTCTGATTTCAGCTTCCCATGATGAGTTTTGATAGGGTTTTGAAAAACAAAGCTGGAGGGTTTTGGGACTGTTTTGTTGTTTGCAAACTCTTTTTCCTGCAAAGTCGCCTCTAATTCGAACTAATATTTCACAGTTGGATTATTGTCATGATGAACGGATTGCTTCCCTGCATTCCCCCCACATTCATATACTCCTTGGTCCAGTTTCAAAGCCTCATGATCTCATTTGATATTTTTACCAAGTCAAAACCAAACGCATTTTGCCATATTTTTTGACATTTGCATGTTTAGCATGTTTCAAGGTGGTCAACTTTGACCCTTAATATCTCGTGAAGAATGTGGATTGAAGGAAATCTCTCTTGCACACATACTCAATGGTCCTAAATGAGTTTTTGTTTCCATAGGCAGCTTCCCAGGAAATGGTTTGATATTTTTTTGAAGTGGTGACTTGGTGAGCCATAATTGGTTTTGAACATGTGCAATTGCAAAAAAGTCTGACTAAGCCACTTTGGGTGTTAATATTTTGCACCTCAGGATGAATTTTTTCATGTTGTTTCTTGTACTATATTTTTGGTTCAAATGGTAACATGCATGCTTAGTTTCACACCTCCTGGATGAGTTTTGATGGGTTAACTAATCCTTTTCTAACTACAACATGGCCGAAATTGGTGTTCCAAAAAGTTTCAAAATTTTGGAAATATAAGGACAACCCATTTCTTGTTTTGGTTTGAAACGTCTACAACTCCATTTTCATCAAAAATGAAGGTAATATGATATGTTATTTTAATGCATTTCGAGTGTGGCGAACACACCCTGGGGACCAACTTACAAAGGAGGTCCTAGAAATCTTTTGGCAATGCAATTTTTTTTGGAAATGGGTTTTCTCTAAATAATTGATAATGTCCCTATGCAAATTTTCATGACTCTAGGCGTCTCAGTTTGCCCACAATAAATTTTTCCATTTGGCCTGCAAGCGTAATTAGAAGTCATAATTTTTCTAATGTTTCAAATGTTAATATTTAAAATATTGCGACTATTTTAAATATTGTGCAAATGTAAAAGGAACATTTAGGGAAAATATAAAGTGCATTTCAAATATTTTTGGATCAAAGCAAGTTTAATTCTTGCTTCTGATTGGTCCATACATGGCTTTCACGACTTTCATGGTTGCATGGAAAACCTCATGGACAGTTGCGGAAAAGTTTTGTCTTTCCCATTTGATTTCAGCGATGCAATGTTTCCAGCCATAAATCCATGATTTGACAAGTTTCTTTAATGTTTCCTTGGCTTGGTAGAGTTTCCAAGGTACAACAAGTCTCCATCGCCTAAAGGCTTCTCCATTTCCACTAAACTTCAGTGATGAACGATGGACTTGCTTTCCATCACCCATTGCGGAAATTCTTTTCCATTTCAATTGATCTTCAGTGATGGAGTTTCTCAGGCTTGTTTTATTTTCTCATCGCAGTAAAATGTATCTCGTTCCTTCGTTTCTACGATGTGCAATGTGCTGAGAGGAAAGGACTTTGGTGGGCCCATGAAAGGCTTCAATTGCACGGGTAAATATAAAATAATTGAAGCCCTCACAATTTTAAAGTAAAGACTTTAAAATATAAGGTAAAATGAAAAGGGCCATGTGTAAATTTTTCCTCGAGGCATTTTTAAAAAAAATGTCTCCAATGTTAATGGGGAAAATATTTCAAATGAAATATTTGAAATATTGTAAGCACGGGTAAAATTTGAGTTCCTCAATAATATAAATATTTTAAAGCCTTCATTTTAAATTAAAGACTTTGGAGATAAAGCAAGGTAAGATTTTCTTTGTTGGACATAAAAATGTAATGTACAACAAGGCAAAGGGTAGATTAAACAAAGTTTTCACAGAGTAAAATGTTTTCACACTACGGGGTAAAATGGAGGTGCAGATTGTTCACAAAGAGGGGAATTTTTTGTTGAAGAATCATGATGAGTGCAAGCAGATATTTTCTCAACTGCAGAGGTAAAGTTTGTTATTGCGGAGGAGAGAAGAGAGAGGACTTTTTCAATTTCTTATTGTTGATTAATTTTAGGGCTTCTCATGTTTCTTCTTATTCTTTTTATTTTCTCATTGTAAAGGGTTCTGAGTTTTTGTATGGGGTTGGGTAGATAGAAAAATGTTGAATCTGAGTCACAGACAAAATATGCAATTGTAATGTTTTGATTTCATGAGTAAATATCAATCAGTTTGTGCAAACAAAGCATGACTGTCATCAAATTCTCTCTAGATTTGTATAATTTAAATCATATGAATTTAAAATACAAATTATTTTGAATTTGTCATCTCAATTTCCCTAAGATTGTGTTGTTTGTTCATGGTTCTATTTCAAAGAAATAGTTCAATTACTTTGAGCAGATAGTTGTGATTTTGAGTGTGCAAGTCGGATTTGTAAGAATAATTTTGATGATAACGAAAGTGGATCTATTAGTGTAAGGCATTAGTAGTTTTGAATCCACTGGTTGAAATTTATTTGCTAATGAGGTTTTCTTTATGATTATATATTTGACTCCATGGCCCTGAATTAGGCATTGATTTATCATTCAGCTAAATGTATTTCAAAAACAAATTATTAATTCAAAATCATTTTAATTTTTGTTGTTGGGTTTAGGTTTGGTGTTAAATTTTGCTTCTCAATTGTTGAGTGAGTGTTGAGATGCCAAAAATATGGCCAAATTTGAAGTTGTCAAGACTTTCCTTGGTATACTTTAATTGGGAATTATCTGCTTTAAAATGCAATGTTTGTGCATAACTGAAATAAGTCTTTAGGCATTGTGAAGGGTCACCCCCTAGGTCCTGCAGAGCCAAATCCACCTTTGAGTCTGAGCATTAGAAAGTGGCTATTCTATAGGACTCATTTGTTCTATTGATTTGGTGAACCAACACCCACCATACCAATCCCTATCTCCCTCCTTTCCTCTCTCTCCCTACCAATCCATATCTCCTCTCTCTATCTTCCTCCCAACCTACCAATCCCTATATCTCTCCTTCTCTCCTCTCCTCCCACCCTACCAATCTCTCTCTCTCTCTCTCTCTCTCTCTCTCTCTCTCTCTCTCTCTACCCTACTATACCTCTCTACCTATGCCCCTCTCTCTATCCCTCCCACCCTACTAATTTGTATCTCCCTCCTACCTTATTTCTCTCCCTCTCTCCCTCCCACCCTACCAATCCCTATCACCTCTCTCTCCCAACCTACCAATCCCTATCTCCCTCCTTCCCTCTCTTTCTCCCCCACCCTACCACTCCATATCTCCTCTCTCTCCCTTCCACTCTACCAATACATATCTCCCTCCTTTCCTATTTCTCTTCCCCCTCTCTCCCTCCCACCCTACCAATCACTATCTCCCTATCTCTCTTCCTCCCACCCTACCAATCTCTCTCCCCCCCCACCCTACCAATCCCTATCTCCTCTCTCTCTCTCTCCCTCCCATACTACTAATCCCTATTTTCCTCCTTCCCTCTTTCTCTCCCTCCCTTTATCCCTCCCACCCTACCACTCCCTATCTCCCTCTTTATCTTCCTCTGTCTATTCATCCCACCCTACCACTCCATATCTCCCTCCTTCCCTCTCTCTCCCTCGCACCCTACCAATCCCTATCTACTTCTCTTTCTATTCTTCCAACCTTACCAATCCCTATCTCCTTCTCTCTCTATTCCTCCCACCCTATCAATCCCTATCTCCTTCCCTTTCTCTCTCCCTCCCACCCTACCAATCCCTATCTCCCTCCTTCCCTCTCTCACCCTCCCACCTTAGCAATCCTTGTTTCCCTCCATACATCTCCCTCCTTCGCACCTACCATTCCCTATATCTATCACAATCCCTTGTTATTGTTTGCTGCTCAAAAATGCTGCAAGTTGTTGCTACAACAGAGCATCTATTCTATTTCATTAAAAAACATTACATTCACAAAGCAGTTGTTACTATAGCAATATCAGTTGCTCTAAATGCAAGTGGGCAGGAAGTTGGGATTAATACCAACAATAACTCGAAAATACATCTTTCAAAATCTGTTGCTACTTTTCTTTATAGTGGAGCTCATTTACTGCTTTCAGTTGCTCCTCAATCCCAACTACGGAAAAGTAAGAAAATATAATAAATTCAAGAGATCTTATTAGATGTTTTGCTGAGATCTTAATAGAAGAATTAAAGAGAAATAAAAGATTATACAGCTACACCTTTGACTATCATAATGAGACATCATCTTCTTCTTTAGGCTCTACTAAATTTGAATGGATGTTTCTTTGGGATCTCAATAGAATAGTTGAAAAAGATAAATAAAAGATTGTATAGCTAGGCCATTGAGTATTGTATTGTAGTGGCACCGTGAATACACCTACAAGACCTTATACAATGTAGCTGAAAATGAAAAATGGACACACAAACCTAGTTTCGTCAGCCTTGAATGTAAGGTGTGCATACTGATGTCTTCCCACATGCTTCTTGTTACCCATATATGGTGTTGTATTATGATTCATTACTCTCCTCCACATTTGTTCAAGTGGGAATGCTCTTAAATTAATGTGTACAACAACATTTGCATAAATATTGTGTTCCCCTAAGCCAAACCTGCACATCATTTTTAATGTTAATTAAAATGCACACTAAAACAAACTATAGAATGGGCACCATACTTCTCAATGTAACAGTCATATGAAGCCTAGTGAAAAAAATGGTTATGCTGAGAAGACCAACATATGTGATGCATCTGAATTCTAGTATGTGTATCTCCAATTAACCTAAAGAAAAATCTAGGATAGCCAATGAAGATAAGAAAGACGACCACCCGAGTGCTAAATAAATCAAATAAATGAATAACATAGAATTCAAGAAGTAAAAAAAAAAACAAATAAAACAAAAACTCCAATTCATCAATAAGCTAAGTTACCATCTAGGGTTTCAAGAAGAATCAAATATGAGGAAAGCTCTTAAATGAAACCCAATTAGCTGATCCTAGCATTAGTCAAATTAGCAGTCGCAAAACAAAATTTTAAAGCCTCAAAATATTCACCTACTAAACAAAATTCATCATCCCAATCATCTAATCCTTTTGGTAAATATCATCTTATCAAAACCAATCTCCCTAGGGCTGCTGCTACAATCTATTAACAGTAAATGAAAAGTAGATCTCCAAAATATTGGGGCTTTAGAGCTAACAGATTTTTACAGCTCCTAAACTACGAGTTGAAATTTTTTTTGGTGGAAAGTTCAGTTCCTGTGGCCCTTTGGTGCTATAGAAGAATTTGAGTTAAAATGTATTTAGTAATACCTTACCATAGTCGACAGGCTACAATGTACAACTATAGAGCAATACATATAAATCAAATCGGACTTCACATGCATAATCTACCCTATTTTATTTTTAAATGATTTCTAGTGTTTACTTGTTATGAGGTGAAACTTGTTTATGTGTAGGAAGAAGATGTATACCGGTGGAAGAAGTGTTGGGATATGAAGTCCAACAGATTTCTTGTTCATTACTCTCCCAGCTGTCTTTTCTTATTCCTTCTTGAAGGCAGTTATTGTTTATTTGAATATGTGAGAAATTTACTAATTGAAGCATGCTGTAGCATATGGAGAACCTACCTTCACTCGTAGGGAGGAACCCCCACTTGAACAAGAAGCCCAAATTCCTATGGCAAAAGAAGTGAGGGCTAGTTACACAGAGTATGTAACTCTTCTAGTTGAGATTTGGGACATTTTGTCCCTAGAGCAGTTCATGAAGCAAACTAAGAAAAGAGGTGGAAGGATTGATAACAAAGGCCCTAAGATGCAAAGGGATTGCCAACAAGTATTGGGGAAAGTGACTCTAGCTCACTTTATGCAAGTGACAAGTGCACTGCTAGAGCTTGGGTCCAAAAATTGGACAACTATTTGTCCTTAAGACCAATGCCAAAAGTGGATGCCATCACATTTGTTACCTTACACTTGGATGGAACTTTCCATGAGTGGTGGTACCATGGCTTGGTCACACTTGGCCATAATTTGATTAACACATATTATCACTTTACAAACAAGCTCATTTAATATTTGACAAGAAGGATCCTAAGGTGCAATTTAGATATAGCTCTCTTGATACCTTCATCACTGAATTTCGAAGGCTTTTTGTCATGGTTCCTAACATCACAATAAGAAGGTTGGTTGTCTTTTTCAATGAAGGGATAATGGAGCCATTGAGGAGATGGGTTAAGGCCTTTAACCCACCAACTCTCCAAGAGGCAATTAGGAAAGCAAGAAGCATGGAACTTGTAGACCCAAGACAAAAAATTTAGTCCAAGACCTTTCAAACAAGGACAAGAAGCATTTTCATAAAGATGCTAATCAGCCAAAGAAGTTTCATCAAGAATGAATGATGACCCTTGTAACAACCTCAAAAGGAAAAAAATTGTGCTTCACTTGCAAAGAGCCATGGGCCCTAGGCTATAAATGATTTGAAAGAGGAAAAGTACATCACTTGGAGGTCTATCTAACTGATGAATCAACATCAAAAATATCAAAACAACAACCTGATTGGAGGATAAAGAGGAGTCATTTAAAGAGGTGGAAGAAGACAAGGGAAAGGGTACTCTTTCCCAACTTTCTAGCTTTCAAAAAAATGAATCTTTCAGGGTTCGAGAAGTACTATGCAAGAAGTGAATTGTTGCTCTCATTGACACTAAAGCGACACATAATTTCATTGATGAAGGAATTGTGGCCAAAAAAGAACTCAAATCTAAAGAATTTGAAGATTTTAAGGTGACAATGGCTTATGGTTCTACACTTACTTGCATAAGGAAGACATCTCATATGTGTATTTAGTTGGGCAACTATGAAGTCAAGGATGAATTTGATGTTGTAAGCATTGGTGACACAAATACAGTTCTTGCCATCCAATGGCTGTAATCTTTGGGAGAGATCGTGTTAAACCTTCAAACCATGGAGCTTAAATTCAAATCTAATTGGACGAAGCTTGTGTTGAGAGGAATGTCTAATGGAGGCCCTCGCATTGTTTCATTCAAGTGAATGGAAAGATTGTTTTGGCATGACCAAGTAGAGTGGACATCAGTGTGTGTTATCATGCCCACCATTCCTCAAGAAGAAAAGAGGTTCTATGATCCTAATGTGCAAGCTTTGCTTACTAAACAAAGCAAGGATTTTAGTGGCATTCCACCTGGGAGACCTCCTGAAGCTTAATTGAACATGTGATAGAATTGGAGAAGGGGGACAAGCCTATCATCACCACTCCATATTGGCATCCCAAGAGGCACAAGGATGAAATTGAAAAGACCATTTTGGATTGGCCGCCACTAGAAAACCTTACCCAGTTGAAGGGTTATTTTGGTCATTGTGGCTTCTACAAAAGGTTTGTGAAGGGTTTCTCTAAATTTAATGCTCCTCTCATCAACCTCATTAAAAAGGAGCATTTGAATGGTCAAGTGTAGCATAGAAACCATTTGATCAGTTCAAGCAAATCATGAGTACATGTCTTGTTTTGGCCATACCCAACTTCTCCAAGCCCTTCAAGCTTTAGTGTGATGGTTCAGAAGAAGGAATAGGTGTTATTCATTCTAATGCAAAACAAGCACCCAATTGCCTTTAAAAATAGGAAGTTCAAAAGTGTGGAAAACACTTATTCAAGTTATGATAAGGAGATGCTTGCACTAATGCACGCATTGAAAAAGTTTAGGAAATATTTAGTTGGTGGTAATTTCATTGTGAAGACCGATCATAGCAACCTCAACGATAGGAAGAAAAAGTGGGTCAATTAGTTGCAAGCTTACAATTTTGACATAGAATATGTCAAAGAAAAGAAGAATATTGTGGCCAATGCCTTATCAAGAAAGCCACATCTGAGTTCCATGGTTGAGATCACTATTGATTAGAAGGAACAAATCCTTGCAAGATATGCTAAAAAATCCTTTTCCACCAACATTGTGGAGGATACCTTGCAAAATGAGACGTACAAAGTAGTGAATCAATTGATTCTCTACAAGGAAAGGATCTTCTTGGTGCATGAATCTAGGCTTAAGGAGAATATTTTAAGACTTTCCATGATGCTTCCTTAACTGGTCACCAAGGCTTCTTCAAGACTTACAAGCAGATTCAAGAGAGATTTACATGGAAAGGACTCAAGGATGAAGTCCTTGGGTATGTTAAGGAATGCCAAGTTTGTCAACAAAACAAGAATGAGCACTCATATTTGTTGGCGTGAATGGGGTTATTTCCTAACTATTCATTAGTGAGGACCTATTCACACTAATAAGTTTACTTGGGAGTTAAGTTAGTCCTAGTTGTCATTTCTAGAAGTTAGTTATAATGGGGCCATGTCTCATTATTTACTTTTAGTTCTCTAGACATTTAATTGTTTTCCTATGGATTATCTTATGCATTTATTATTTGCATTAGACATTTAAAGTTTATGTCAAGGGTAGTTATCCTACCCCCTCTCACCTTGCCTATATATACAAGTTGTTTTTTCACTTGTAACATACTCTAGATCAATTTAATATAATCATAGATCATCATTTGATAAATCATCTATCTTCTTGCTCATGTTGCAACATTTTCTTATGGATTGTGTCTTTCATGGTTTGATCCTTTGAAGAGTGCACAACTTCAATAAGGTTCATTGTTCATCTCTATTTCCAACATGGTATCAAAGCATAGGCCTTGCAAAGTCCATATCAAATTGGAGAATTGAGATGAGGAGATTTTCATTTCAGGTTCAAGGGTTTACATTACAGGCTAATTGTCATCATTCGGGAGGCAACTCATTTCTGGAGTAGATTGGGTTAGATTTGACCTCGCCATTGCATTCAGGAGGTCCAAAAACACCTAAAATGCCTGTCAAATCGTCAAAATCTGACATCTTGATCTGGAGGCATCAGAGTTTTTTTGCACTATTTAGGAGGATATATGTACTATACATATCATACAGTCCATGAAAAAAAAATCGCCTCGCCCCCCTCATTGTAGAAATTTTTTCTAAGGTAAATATTTTTATTCCAAGTTGATTTATAAAAATTATATCGGGCAATATTTTTCATAAATTTTGGGCAAGAAAATATTTATGTATGAGGGTTTGAACTTTTAAAAATCTATGGGCATTTTTTATTGGGCTGATTAATATTATTGGTAGCAGATTATTATTATTCTCTACGAAATGGTCACATTTATTATTATGTAGATCTTGTCGCAACACATTTATCATTGACTGCAAGGTCGTATAGGCCAATTGCAGTCATTATTGCCAAGTTGCAAGTTCTCAATCAACATTTCTACGCAACATTTATTATGCCGCCATCGAACTAAGTATTGTCAGTGTTTGAAGGTTTCCTAACCGCTAAGTTCTACCACCGAGTTCTCCATTGCCGACCACCGCTTAACCTTTGTCAGCGTTCATTCCCACCAACTTTGAGACACCTCGGCGCCCAATCAAGGTCCTATCAACAACCAAGGGCTCCACCCTTAGTGAGTGGTGTCACCTCACCATTGTTGGTCCATAGCCCCATCATCACTAAGTTGGCGATGTGATTTTTTTGATCTTGCACCGCCCCAGGTCATGAGTGACCAAGCACTAAGCCCAGGGGGCTTTTTTTTTGGCCCAAGGTGCTTAATTTTTGTGCCTACTTAGTCTACAAGCCCTAATTGGGAAGGTTTTTCAACAGTGCAAAAATTTTCACCAAGATATCATATTTTCATAAACGAGATATTGACAAAAAAGCTAGTTCTATGTACTTCGCAATGGTGTAGACCATTTTGCTAGATTTTGTTGCAAGTACAAATATTTACCAACTAAATTCAATGCTTCCTTTTGGACTCCTGAACTTGTATCTTTTCGCCAGTTTTTTGAATTTTGGAGATTCCAATGGCATTGTGAAGATGATTAAAAGGTCTATCATTCTTTCCATGCACTTATTCAAAGTCAACCCCAAGTACAATTCATCAAGTTTTTGCAACTTGTAACATTTACTTTATTACTTGAACATATTCCTATTTGGAGAAGGTCTATTTGGTTGGGAAGGCTTCATTTTCATTTGAGAATCATATTTCATCAATTTCTATTATATATTTTCCTTTTGCTCGATTTGTGTTTGTGGCTCTAATGGCAGAATCAAGATTTGAAGTTCTAACTCATAATTGTCACACATGGAAGGTGAGGATGCAAATATTGCTTTGGTCTAGGGGATTATGGTCTACCTTGGGAGGAACAGCTTGATTTTCTGTAAGAGACCAAGTGTCTCTCAACCCAAAACTTCTAACTGTGAATGTAATTTTTGTTTGTAGTTTTTTGTGATTTTTGTAATAAGAGGGTTTTTGCGATTTTGAATGAAATGATGCCAGTACAAATTAAAATGCATAAATTTATAAATGCTAAAGCAACTATTGGCTAGCAATGGCGATTGACTTTATTCTTAAGAATAAATGGGTTGCAATGTTGAATAGATAACATGCATCCAAAAAAAAAGCAAAAATGTAATATTAGAAGAACCTGATTTTTGTTTGCAACCGCTTGTAGAAGGCATAAAAGAGTACGATCAATCCAAATACAGACTTCTCCCACTACCAGAAGATTGCAGATACCTCCAAAGACCTAGGCGTCCACTATGGTGAAGTCAAAGTGCAAAAAGGCAAGGCGTTTTTGTTTGGAGAAGAAGTACGGCCTTTGCTACAACAAAAGTACGGCCTGTACCAGCAAATAAGAAGTTTGTACTACCTTGAGATGTGTGCCAGATCACTAGATAAAGAAATAAATAAATCACCCCTTTGCTCTGATGAATAATCTCTTCTTAAACCCTTTCTAAATCTTTCTTGGTAAGCATAAATGTAACCTTTGAATGAAGTCACCATGTTGACAAGCTTCAACTAGTATTGCACAGCCTCAGTATGTCTGATTTTGAAGAGGAAACGTTCTCCAAAATCCAATGTTTGCAGAAACCCCTATTTCACAAACCCCAATGCTCTTAGACAGAAAAATTGACAAATTAGAATAATCATAACATAATGAGTTCGATTTGTCCCTTTGAAATATATCTCTCTCAAAAATTCAACCCTCCTTCAAAAAAGCAATTTAAATGCATTTAATAATATTAAATTCGCCTCTTTTGAAACTTAGGCAATTTCATTAAGAAATGGCATCCTTTTTAAATGAGTAATAAATACTCATTTAATATTAATATTACTCCACTATTATAAAGTATTAAATACTTTATAATTCGCCATTAATTAATATTTTAATATTTCACTTAAAGTGACTTTATAATATAAAGTCATAATAATAATTATTTAATTATTATTAAATGCTCCCTTATTCACCGTTTGCTCATCAAACAAACTGGGTCGGCGAACCAACTGAATCAGTTGTCCTACCAAAAATAGCAACTCCTGTCTGCCTAACTTACTATAAATAGTAAGTATTTGTAAATCACTCTGTAAGTGCCTGCCAAGGCTCAAGCCTGAATCAACTACTGGAGTAATGTTCCCAAACGCTAGATAACTACCTCAAGTGATCCTCCAAACACCAGCCTACAAGGATTTGAATGATAAGCTAACTCCTCAACAAACAATGTCAGCTAAAATGGGGACATTTCAGTCTACCCTCCCTGAAATTGCTTGTCCTCAAGCAATCTCTGCAAATAAGGACGCACCGCACCACCTGGATCCCAAGGATAGTGTCAGACAATGTTCCTGCTAGCCACAACTGTCTCATGTAACTCCCACAACTGATCAACTAGAATAGAATTCCATCCCATATCAGCCTCAGTGATGTTCATCATAGGATCAAGAAACTCAAGAGGAAGCAAGTCAATCTGCTAGCAACACTTGCTCCCTAAAATTGCACGAGATATACTATCATCCAACATATCCAGCATGTGCATACCAAAACTGTGCACCTGAAACAAATCATGTATGTGTGGATCAAACATGAAACCATACACACTTTGCACCGTGTACTCACTATGAAACTCCTCCGAAAGTTGAGTCTGAAATCCCAGTGCACAAGTAGGATCCTAAACACTATCATCACTCTTCCCACTAACGAGAGAGATAGAGCATAGGCTCCCATCTGTAATCCCCCTCAACACATATTTCTTGCCCTGTACCTCAAATCTCATCTCCATTTTAGGCAAGTTGAGGGTGAACACACTAATGTCCTAAAGCCATCTCATACCCAACACTAAATCCATCCCACCCAGGTTGACCACATAAAAGTCTGCTTGCAACTCATAATCATTCAGCATGAGGGTGAGATTACAAATTCGTCGGGTGCAAGTGAGGATATATCCATCTGCCACCCGAACTCTAAATATAGCGAAGTCCTCTATCTGGAGTCTGCATCTGCTGACAAAGCTCTCATCAATAAAATTGTGTGTGGCTCCGGTGTCAAGCATAGCAATACATCACTGTCCATCCACTAATCCCCTGAACCTGAATGAATCATCTCATACACTAGCAGATAATACCAACGAGGAGAAGTTGGCATCAGGCCCAAACTCCATAGAGGCATTTCTGGCCTTCGCATGTTCTGAAACATCCTATTGGTCTGAATTCTCAAACTCAACATCTCCATAGTAACCCACATGGTGCAGTTGGCTCTTCCCTTTGGTCTCAAAGGATAATCATGCTCCTTGCTATAAGGTTCTCTGCACCAATAACAAAGTTGTTTCCTCACCAATTCATCACGAGTTGCATCATCAATTCTTGCTGCTTTTTTCTTCTTCGGTTCTGCAACTGGTGTATGACTCTCCTCAATAGGCAAGGTGTTTGTTTTAGGCTGAAATTCTTTCTTCGGAGTAGAAAGCTCCATGCTCCTTGCCTTCCGCATGGCCTCCAGAAGAGTAGGGGGATCAAATGCCTTGACCCAACCTCTCATAGGCTCATATAATCCCTCGATGAAGAGAATGACAAGTCTCCTCTTTGAAATACCTGTCACCATGACTGCAACCCTCTAGAATTCACTGATGTAGGAATCCAAACTACCTGTCTGTCTAAGCTGAGCTAGCTCCCTGAAATAAAGTTCTAGATCCTTTTTTTCAAAACGCTCTATGATCCTGCTCATGAACTCCTCATAGGTGGTAACCATGTGATGACCGAGTGTGTACATGCCGTGATGCCACCAATCATGCGCCAACCCATCAAGATGTAGTGTAGCAAACTTAATGGCCTCGTCCTCCTACATAGGTCTCAATGATAGGTAATTGTCTAACTTTTGTACCCGAGACCTCGCTAACTCTTATCTGAGCCATCAAAGTAAGGAAAGATAATCTTGTTGACTGCATGCTAAAGATCCCTATTCACCTGTGGCTGTGGCTGCTAGTGTTGAGGAGCTCTGCGATCAAATCTACCTCCCCCTCTAGGTTTATGCACATCCATAAACTCATGAAAATACAAAGATTGCCTGATCTCAGGTGCCAATGTCAAGTACTCTCCAAAGAATCTAGTCACGTCTGCCACCGACATGCCATGATGTGGATGAAACTCGGGCTGGTGACCCTCTTGCTCTGCCTCAGGCATCGAAGGTGCCTCTCTAGATATAAATGTAGGTTGTCCAGGCCTACGCTCATGAAAGATAGGTGACGACTGCCGCTGTACTGACACTAGTGGCTGGTCTATGCCTGTAGTCCCACTTGTCTGTCCTATCTGAATGTAGTACTGCTGAGGCAGAGTACACTGCCTCATCGTGCCCATCAACTGAGACGTCATGTCCATCATATTATCATGCCTACATCTGAACTCATCATCAAAAATCTCACCTCTGGAATGCTTTTTCCCTGGATCCCTGTGTACCTCTGAAGGAATCTCACAATCTACCATCAATGTAGTGACAATGTTCTCACTGCTATTGGAATTGGATCTGTGAATACCCAGAACCCTTGATACTATCTCACCTTCAGGAATAGGTGGACCTGTCCAATCCTCAATTTTCCCTATTCCTCTACCCTTACTATAGAAGATAATATCTCTACTCATGAAAAAGCATTGAAAAAGCACACATGTCCGACTGAAAAAGCACAGGATGGCAAGAAAACTATGCTCTGATACCACTGTAAGAGATCAGGTGTCTCTCAACCCAAAACTTCTGACTGTGAATGCAATTTTTGTTTGTTTGTAGTTTTTTGTGATTTTTGCAATAAGAGGGTTTTTGCAATTTTGAATGAAATGATGCCAGTACAAATTAAAATGCATAAATTTATAAATGCTAAAGCAACTATTGGCTAGCAATGGCGATTGACTTTATTCTGAAGAATAAATGGGTTACAATGTTGAATAGATAACATGCATCCAAAAAAAAAAGCAAAAACGTAATATTAGAACCTGATTTCTGTTTGCAGCCGCCTGTAGAAGGCATAAAATAGTACGGCCAATCCAAATACAGACTTCTCCCACTACCAGAAGATTGCAAATACCTCCAAAGACCTAGGCA
This sequence comes from Sequoia sempervirens, assembly GCA_007258455.2. Taxonomy (NCBI): domain Eukaryota; kingdom Viridiplantae; phylum Streptophyta; class Pinopsida; order Cupressales; family Cupressaceae; genus Sequoia; species Sequoia sempervirens. The sequence goes on from VDFB02193867.1 coordinate 547,743,210, forward strand.
TCCACTATGGTGAAGTCAAAGTGCAAAAAGGCAAGGCGTTTTTGTCTAGAGAAGAAGTATGGCCTTTGCTGCAGCAAAAGTATGGCCTGTACCAATAAATAAGAAGTCCGTACTACCCTGAGATGTGTGCCAAATCACTGGATAAATAAATAAATAAATCGCCCCTTTGCTTTGATGAATAATCTCTTCTCAAACCCTTTCTGAATATTTCTCGGTAAGCACAAATGTAACCTCTGAATGAAGTCACCCTGTTGACAAGCTTCAACTGGTATTGCACAGCCTCAGTATGTCCGATTCTAAAGAGGGAATGTTCTCCAAAATCCAATGTTTGCAAAAACCCTTGTTTCACAAACCCTAATGCTCTCAAAGAGAAAATTTGAAAAACTAGAATAATCATAACATAATGAGTTCGATTTGTTCCTTTGAAATATATCTCTCTCAAAAATTCGACCCCCCCTTCAAAAAATCAATTTAAATGCATTTAATAATATTAAATTCGCCTCTTTTGAAACTTAGGCAATTTCATTAAGAAATGGCATCCTTTTTAAATGATTAATAAATACTCATTTAATATTAATATTACTCCACTATTATAAAGTATTAAATACTTTATAATTCGCCATTAATTAATATTTTAATATTTCACTTAAAGTGACTTTATAATATAAAGTCATAATAATAATTATTTAATTATTATTAAATGTTCCCTTATTCACCGTTTGCTCATCAAACTGTCAAACGGGGTCGAAACTGAGCTGACCAACTGAATCAGGTGCCCTGCCAAAAATAGCAACTCCTACCTACCTGACTTACTATAAATAGTATGTATATGTAAATCACTCTAAAAGTGTCTGCCAAGGCTCAAACTTGAATCAACTCCTCGAGTAATGTTCTCAAACGCTGGATAACTGCTTCAAGTGATCCTCTAAACACATTTGCCAGCCTACGAGAATCTGAATGATAGGCTAACTCCTCAACAAACAATGCCAGCTAAAACGGGGACATTACATTTTCCTAAGGAATATGAGAGATTTGCACATCGTCTGATGAGTCTATGGGTTTAATTTCAATGCAAGTTTCTGAATCTTTATTCTTCCACGTTGAGGCATGCACTACACCTAGACAAGTATAGGATAAATATAAGGATCGCTTTGGTTCTATTAATGATGTAAGAGCTTTATAATTAGAAGTAGAATTGTCATCTCTTTCTCTTGATATGTTTCCTACTATTGAGGATTATTTGGTGAAGTTTAAGTCTTTACGATCTTAATTAGTGGGATGTGGGAAAGCTAAAACTAATAAAGAATGCATATTTATGGTATTGTCTAAGTTGAAAGGCGCATTTGCATATTTTACCACTTCCTTTCCACTATTGATAGATTTTTCATGCCTTCATTTGAGACCTTTTGTGAGAGATTGACTAGGGAACAATCAAAACTTAGCCAACATGATGTCACTTCTAAGTCTCATGCATTGATAGTCACACCACCTTAGGGGAAAGGGAAGAAAAGAACAAACCTAATAAAAATTCTAGTGAGACTTCCACCACCTCTTCTAAAGAGGATAAACACATGAAGGAGAAGCCCACATGTATCTTTTGCAAGGGGATTGGGCATAGTGAACAAGTTTGCTATAAGAAGGAAATCCATGAGTTGAAATGGCTTCTTAAGGATCACAACATTTACATTCCTTCTTCATCTTCTAGTTCACCTTCTTCTACAACACATGAGGGTACTTCACACAATGAGGATAAAGGAACTACTTCTAGAGATTTCAGAGGCAAGTTTCATGCATTGATTACCACTTATGTTGATAGACCTGATCGATGGATTATTGATTCAGGTGCTTTAGAACATATTGCTTACTCTTTTGATCACATTATTTCAGGGTCAGTTAGAGAATCATATTTTGATAGGATCTTGACTACAAATAATGGTGTTGTTTATGTTGCTGGTATGTGTGATGTTGAATTGGGTACAAGGCCAGTGTATAATGCTCTATATTCTCAAGATGGCCATAATCTTCTTTCAGTTTATCGGATTACACAGTCAAGCAACACAGTTGAGTTCACTTCTGATTCAGGTTTCATTCGTAGAGAGACATGAGAACTCATTGCTATGGTCCAAACTGATCATCAATCTAAGGTGTATACCTTCTCCCACTTCTATCATCATGATGATCCTTATGTTCCTAATTCTCCTTCTTCTAGTGTGGGTAGTAACTCACATGATGGCTATGGTGGTTGGTTGAATTTGGCACTTCTTTGTGTGGTTCCATCATCTCCTACTTCATTAGAGTTGGCAATTGATTCCAAGACTTCAGCAGAGAAGGATATATTCACTTTTTCATATTTGTGGTTGCAATATGGCTTTGTTTCCAATATTGCAAACTTGTCTTCTCATTCTTCTTCTACAGGTTTGGAGGACATACTTGAGGGGGTAACTCTCCTCTTTGTAGATTCTTCTTTGGAGGATATTCTTGAGTCTCCTCATTCCATTGTTTCCACCTTTATTGGGGATCCTAATTTTGGTGAGACATCTTCGGAGGCACCTGATTCTTCTTCAGAGATTACATTGGTGAGACTTCTTTCTCATTTCATCATGGAGGTGGACTATCTTCCACAACTGCCATTGGATCTATTTCTTCCTAAGGAGAGACATGTGGTTTGTCGTCATTGGATTTTCTTTTGGCTTCATACTTTCTTCCACTGGTTTTGAGGATACTTCATTATGGGTGGCAATCTAGTCTCTATTGTTCCCTTCATTGGAGGGGTCATTAGATTGTATTCTTGTGAAGCTCTTGGGGGGTATTGATGTTGAGACCTCCACACATCACTTCTATCACATCTACATGATTTGCATTGCATCTCTTTTTTGGAAAGGAGTTTTGTCCAATGAGGTTTTCTCCTTTTCTCTGTTTGTGAGAGATTAGTTGTACATGGGTACCTAACATGGCCTTGCTATCAGGACCCATATTACATCTTCAGATTGCACCATTTGCATAATAACTACACTCCCTAAGTTGCACTTATGGGGGGTGTTGGTGTGAATGGGCTTATTTCCTAGCTATTCATTAGTGAGGACCTATTCACATTAATAAGTTTACTTAGGAGTTAAGTTAGTCCTAGTTGTCATTTCTAGAAGTTAGTTATAATGGGGCTATGTCTCATTATTTATGTTTAGTTATCTAGGCATTTAATAGTTTTCCTATGCATTATCTTATGCATTTATTATTTGCATTAGGCATTTAATATTTGTATCAAGGATAGTTATTTGACTCCTCACCTTGCCTATATATACAAGGTTCTTGTTTATTTGTAATATATTCTAAATCAATTCAATATCATCATAGATCATCATTTGATCAATCATCTATTGTCTTGCTCATGTTGTAACACTTTCTTGTGGATGGTGTCTTTCATGGTTTGATCCTTTGAAGAGTGTGCAACTTCAAGTGGGTTCATTGTTCATCAATATTTCCATCAATATCCATCTGGTTTGTTGCAGCCCTTGCTTATTCCCAATGAAAAATTGTAAAGTATCTCAATGGATTTCATCATAGACTTACCTAAGGTGCAAGGGAAGGATTGCATTTCTGTTATTATTGACAAATTGACCAAATTTGCACACTTATTTTTCATTTTTGGAATGATTTCAACAATCTGGGTTGTTGATTTGTTTTTTAGAGAAGTGTTCAAGTTACATTGTTCAAATGCCTAAAAATATTGTGAATCATAGGGACAACAAGTTCCTAAGCCTATTTTGGTAGGAGGTTTTCAGATTGAGTAGGATTGTGCTCACTCCAAGCACCAGCTACCACCCGCAAACTGATGGTCAAACTGGGATTGTAATCAAATGGTTAGAAGGGTATCTCAGAAACATGTGTCAAGACAACACAAAGCTTGGGTTAAATGGCTCCTTTGGGTGAGTATTGTTACAATTATACTTATCACATGTCAATCAAGATGTCTCCATTCATGGCCTTATATAGATATGAGGGTCCTAGTTTCATTGAATTGTTGTTTGGTGATAGTAGAGTTCCCCAAGCCAAGGATTTATTGCAATAGAGTTAGGACATCATGAATCCTTGAAAGAAAACCCCTAGCATGCCCAAAACCAACATAAATTATATGCAAATCAACATTGTGTTGAGCGTGCATTCGAGGTTGGAGACATGGTATATCTAAGTTTGCAACCCTATACACAATCTACTCTCAAGAAGAGTGGAACAGAGAAATTCAAGCCATGTTTCTATGGTTCGTTCAAAGTCTCTGAGAGGATTGGAGAAGTGGCTTATGAGTTGAAGCTACTAGAGAGTAGCAAGGTGCATAATGTGCTCCATGTGTCATGTCTCAAAAAGGCACTTGGGCATAATGTTGTTGCTTCTTAAGAGTTACCCCCTTTGGATGAAGAAGGGAAGCTTGTGCTTATTCCTGAAGCTATGATTGATTTTAGAGAATACACATTAAGAAAAAGGACCATCAAAAAATACTTGGTCAAATGGAAGAATTTACTAGTAGATGTTACTTGGGCGAATGATCAAATATTTTAGCATCCGTACTTGCAATTTCTTGGGGACAAGCAATTCTAGAGAGGGTGGACTATAATGTCCCCTTCTCAGGAGTAGTCAGCATGAAGACCATCAGCCTATTTTCTGAGTTCTCGTATGCTAAGTGGTTAGGCACAGGGACTTCAAAGTTCTTGGAGGATACAACTTCAGTGCTACAAGGTTTTTATTTATGGCAATTAGCTCAATGGGAAATACTAGTTTGAATGACACCCTTTGTAGTGATTTCATACTCTTTGAGTGTTCTCTAAACTTCTTGGAGAGCATGTCTTTTTAGTAAGTCACCAAATTGGCCTTTAGCATTCACTTGATGTCTTGACATCATATTGGCACAATCAAAATTGGTTTCTAACGTGTTGCAAGATATTCCATAACTTGGGGTGATATATTTTAGTTATTCAGTTAAATTTATAATGTTTGATTACTATTTTTATTAACTTAAGTGCATTAACTTTATGGAAAGCCATTTTTCTCTCCAATTTGGATGTCTAGGAGGAATAAGGGGTTTTTTGCACATGAAAAGATTATTATTATATTTAAAAAGGTATTTGGGGGAAAAGTAAGTTATTTTATATTTTTAAATTGAGGATTTTCCCTACAAAAGCTATATAAGGAGGCATTGGGAGCTCATTATGACTATGTTGAAGATTGATAACGAAGTGTTGCCAGATTGGCTCTAGATTCTCCAAGTCTTTGAGAACGGTAACCCTCAAGGATTATTCTGGTTTCATAATTGAGAAATATTCCCTAGCTAAACTAATGTGATTCTATTCTAGGATCACCATTGGTGTTGAATGTGAAATTTTCAATTTTGTTTTGAGTGATTGAGTATTTTGAGGTGTTTAGCCATATTATTTTGATGTATTTCATTTCAATTTTTTGGAGTGGAGTTGTTGAAAAGATATCACCTATTGGTTGTACCTTTTTTATTTGCCTATGTCATATCTCTCCATACCCAACTAGGTTGTAGACATTGGAGGGGTCACTATTTGTTTTGGAGCATTGTTTGGACAAGTTATGCAACTATATAAGGAGGCATTGGTAGCTCATTGTGACTATGTTGAAGATTGATTACAAAGTATTGTTGGATTAGCTCGAGAATCTCCAAGTCTTTGAGGGCGATAACCCTCAAAGATTATTCTAGTTCCAAAATTGAGAAATATTCCCTAGCTAGACTGATGTGATTCCATTTTGGGATCACCATTTATGCTAAATGTCAAGTTTCTAGTTATTTTTCAATAATGGAGTATTTTGAGGTGTTTTAGCATGTTATTTTGATGTGCTCCATTTTAATTTGTTGGAATGTGAGTTGTTGTAGAGATATCACCTACTAGTCATACCTTTTTGCTTTGCTTGGATTGTACCTCTTCACATCCAACCAGGTCGTACTTATTGGAGAGGTCACTATTTGTTTGGGAGCATTGTTTGGATAATTTTTCAGACATAGATGCCTCATATCAACAAGTAACATTGCAGGTTTAGAGTGAAAACAAGTGGGAGCTATTGGTTGGTACGACCAAGAACAAGCATACATCCTTTGGAGGGAGCATGTGAATATCCCAAGGGAATCACCCCTCATTTCCAAACTTATTGAGCTTCAAGGGTGGCACCTAGACCTTACAAAGCCATTGCTATCAATTTTTGGGTGCACTTTGAGCTATTTGGAGGGGTTTCGAGGGAGGAGTTCCATTTTTTTACTTGTTTAATTGTGTTTCAAACTTATTTCAGTCTCTAGTTTGGCAGATCCTTGAGGTATAATTATCATTACATAGATGGGGTATCTTTTTTCTTGAGTTGGGATTCATTTGGGGGTGCTTAATTAGTTTCATATCACTTTAACAGTTGTAGCAGTATATATATATATATATATATATAGTTATGGACTAAATTGTAAATGAGCTAATATTGTAACATGGTAATACCACCAGTGAGTTTCTCTTGATGATTTGTTGCTACTAACTCCACTGCATAGTTGGTGTTATGTAATGTCCCCTTCTCAGCAATGAACAGTTCAGATGATTGTTAGCCTATTCTAGAGACCAGTAGGCTAGTCAGAAGCTGGAATTAGGGTTTCCAATCTTCTAGGAGGTTGTTTATGCATTTATCGGTGGTTTGCACATGGAGTTTTGAATTTTGGATTGCAGATTCTTTTTGGGTTTTCAGAAAGTTTCGCAATGGTATAGCATGCATCTTGATCCGAGCAACCTTTTGAATTTACTATTTTTAGTAAATTCTATTTTTGGGCAGTGGTCCTGTTGGCTTCAACACAATTGGCTTTCCTCTTCTGGCAGTTCAGTTGGTGATGTTTTTGGCTTTATGGAAAAATTATTAATGTATATTGAATTATTTAAGTTGTTGAGGTTATATTTTAATAATATGACCCCTTGGCCTAGTATTATAACTTAATCTTGTTTTGAAAAGGGGACTCAAGGGTGGACGCCTCATCAGGAGGTTAATTAAAATATTTCTAAGGCCAAAAATATATTTGGAGGAAATGGATGCCAACTTTGAGGAAGACATTATTTTATTAAAAGAACTATTATGTTCTTGAAAAGGATGTCATCTTGTGGAGGGAAAAAAGAACCAATTTGAATTTGATTTTTGGCACACTTCTTGAGGCCTCTAGAAGATCTTCACAAAGTTATAAAAGGAGGTTCTTGTTCTTCATTTTATCATCTTTGAACACACTATATCGTTATGCTACTAGAATGGTGAGTGAGTTGCTTCGAGGGATGCATAACTCCTAGCCTTGGACTTGACTTCTTGCTTGAAAGATAGCAACTAGTTGAGATATTGTTGTTCTTAATCCTTGAGAGCCAATTGAGCACTTGTAGTTGAGATTTCTTGCATTTATGTCAGCTTTGGTGTTGCTAGTCTAGCATAGCTGATTGTAGTTTTTACTCTTATGTCCTTGCATCATTTTTATTTGATTATGGGTATTGAATGAATGTGTTTTGCAGCTTGGGGTGACCCTTCCTGGAGAGTTTCAGAATTTATTGTTAAGTGTGTGATTTTATATTAAGAAATCGCCCTTCTATAGGGTCGTACCATTCAGGAGTTGCCTTGGAAAGCATGCACAAAATAATACTTGAATTTGTCTGCAGTTTCTCAATCTTGTTTTAGTCGCCATCATCTTAGGGTCCCTTTGCATATGATTTGAGGTCATTTGGTGAGGTATTAATAGTTTGGTGAGCATTTTTGTGAGTTGTCTTGTTGCTAGTCATGCATTTTAGTTGTTGGTCTGTCAGAAATCAGATTGTAGAAGTTGTCTTTGGGTTGTATTAAGTGTGGTTTGAGTCATTTGATGATAGGAGAGACATATTCTATAGATGCAGCATTGAAACATTTGAAATATATTGATATTGGCGGGAGTTCTATCATTTTGTAAGGTTGAACAATAGTACTGTCAGCTACCTTCTTTTCTTGCTAAGTTTCATTATAAAACTCCCCCGACTGTGGAAGAGACTGGGCTTTGCTCAATCTTCAGTGTACTGTATTTGGATCCTCAACACCATATGTTAGCACCTCACCCATCTCGAGTCTTGAGTGCAGATTCTTGGTGAATGAGTTACTTTTCAGTATTGCATCTTTATCACTAAATCCTCTGCCATACGGTAGCGCCTTACCCACCTCAGGTTTGGAGTGCACATGCTTGGTGTTGAGTTTACTTTTCAGCATTGCATCATTTTCAATAGTTCCTCCACCATATGGTAGCGCCTTACCCACCTCAGGTTTGGAGAGCACATTCTTGGTGTTGAGTTTTTATCAACATTGTATTTCTTCAATTGCTTCTAACAACCCTCGGCACCATATGTCAACACCAATCTCATCCAAAGTTGTGTGTGTATTCTTGGCATAGAGTTACTTTCCAGCAAAGTTTGGTTTCGAGCTAACCTTAACGGGTGACTGTTGTGAATGCTTGAACATTGCAAAAAATTAAAAAAAATTGGTTGGCTTATTACATGTTATTTGCTTACCCCACTGCATAAGTGGCTATTGTACTCGCCCCAATGAACAAGTGGTTTTTTGGCACTCCCTCACCACTGAAAAGTGGAAGAGCTTGTTTTTAACATTTCATTGTTATTTCAGCTTTCCCATTGCAAAGTGGATGTGCTCAACTTACCCCATTTAACAAGTGGTTGTCACTTTCAACAACTTAATTTCAATTGTAATCCTTACACCATATGTTCTCACTTCGCCCACACTAGGAAGTTGGTGATCAAAAAGTGGAAGTTGCTTAGCATTACTTTCTGTTTGGGAGCTAACAAGTTTAATTTTTTCAAAAAAAGGGTGCTCATTACATTTAGAGTGCAATATTCTATTAACTCAAAACTAATCTAACAGACAATACTTTAGCAATGGTAGTCCTTCACTTGCAATATCCTCTCTTCCCACACTTTTTGGTGTTACAATCTCTATATCTTCATCTATTCTAGTTCTAGGACCATTTTCTGCTAATCTTTCCCACTAGTCTCTTAATTTACCAAAAAATAGCCTTGAAGCATAACAAATATTTTGTTGATCAATCCAAGGAGTTTTTTATTCAAATAAATTCCTTAGGGCATCATACAAAGTGTAGATTGCATCATATGGCTCTATTAATTTTTCAATGTTTAAAATATACCCATGAGTTGAATTTGGTCTCATATGCTCTAGATGAGTGTTTTCCTCTAAGGGTTCTTTTTTTATTTCATTCAATCCATCCATATCTATCCTAGCATATTCCTCCCATTCTTCAAAACTATTATTTGAATCAGAAGTAATATCTATATCCATCCTGTTCATCTCATTGCTCTATTCAAATAAGGAATCCTCCAACTTTATTTCAAGAAAAGATTCATAATTTTCTTGTTCATTTTCAAAAAATATAAGTTTTAGCATTTATTTAGTTATTCCAACCTCTTCAAACCAATCTTTCTTTTCAACCATAGCTTTGAGATGTTATTTATCTTTATTGCGGCTAGCTTCTTTGTCAAGATCATCAAATAATTTTCTTTTATGCATAGTTATTTTTGGTTTCAGGAGAGAATTTGCTTTACGTTTTTCTTCCTCAAAACTATCCTTATCAGCCTAAGTGACTTTGATTTTTTTGACATAGGCTCTAATCGCATCCAATTTTTTGGATACACCATGATCTAACATAACCTTATTGTCAATGAATTCTCCTTGCATTTTGTTGTTGTTGTTTTCCTCTTCTTTGATGTGTTCTAGACTAGCCTCCATTCTTGTTCGATTACTTTGGAATTGGCTTAATCTAGCATCTAGAGTTTTGTGATGATGGGTTACAATACTTATCTCATTATAAGACTAAGAGCTGAAATTCTCAATCCTATTTACTTTTTCCAAAATGTTTTGACTTATTGATGGAGTATTAGAAACGTCTATTACTAAGTCATGAATATTTTCTTGCAAAGATATGCGTCCTTGTGCAATCCAATTTCCTTGGGCTTTAGGGTTCTTTGGTTGTTTTCCTAATGTTAGTATGAAGCCTAGACCTATATCTTTTTTTATTCTTTTCTAGTTCTAGCTAAAATCTTGTTTTCTTTTATGCATTTTTTTTAGTAGAGATTCTCTTATCATGGTTAGCCAATCTAGCATTTTACTAATTTTTATCTCCTTTTCTCTATTATCTTTTTCTTCTTCTTTAGGAGTTAAAGCCTAATTTAGTCTGACATGTCAAGTTAACATGTTTGTTAGTTGAGCAATTTACTAATTATTATCTTTCTATTAATTTAGATTGCCATGGATGCTCTAGAAAGATAAGGATTTCTAGACATTTGTCTTTGTAATGTATTTTTTGAAGACAAATGATGAACTAGATGCTTCATCAAGAAAATAGTCAATATAAGGCTTGTTATTGTAATGGAGAACTAGATTTGTCATAGGATAAGATTTGGAAGGGGCTTTGATAGATCTTCCAGGCTAAGGTTCTAGAGCATTTTCAACAAAAGTTTGTTTGGGATTGGATAGCATGCCTATGATAGATACTCTTCTCTAAATTTGTGGAGAATTGGCAAATCCTAAATGAGTAGGAATAACATTCTCAAAACCGGGGTGTATCTTTGGTAATCAATTGCTCAATAATAAGAAACCTTATATCAAACCTTGTATGGTCAATATGTTGACCATAATTTGTCAAAGGAAAATTACCTTCTAGATATGAAATTCTTGTGGGGAAATTGGTTGGAGGAAACAGTGTGTTCAATAATCTATAAATACACCTACCTACTACAATACAATATACAAAACCAAGTTGAAGATCTATGCCTTTGATTTGCAATAATAGGCAAAACGCAAAGCCAATGCATTCATTTTCAAGGGAAATAGTAAAATTAGGCCCAGTGGAACATTTTTTGTCTATCTTCAATCTTCCTTTAAATTTGGATACCATTGTCTAATCCCAAATACAAAACCTAGTATCAATAATAGCTGCAAAGTAATTGACTTGAAAGTCGTAATTGAATTGTGGGTGAACTATATGTTAATTTCTATAACCCAGCAACAGATTAATTGCTCAATAAATTCACAAAATATAATCAAATATCTGATTTATAACAATTAATACAACTGGGTTAATTAATAGCTAATAACAGCAGAAGCAAAAATAACAAGAAGCCAATCACAAAAAGACAATAACACAGAATTACTCAAGAAACCCCAATACGGAGAAAAACCTGCAAATGTTGGATCTTCTATTCAGCCTAACAACAAACTTTTCTTTCGAAAATACAATTCTAGTTTGCTTCAACAATCTTACATATATAGAGCCTAGTTGCTTTACTTAGCGTGCAAGGAAAGAAACTTTCCTTGCATTCTTTGGCTTTAAATCACATAAAATCACTCTTAGATTTATCCTATCCTCACAAACTCGAAAACATTCTATTAAAGAATAAAAATCTGTTGTTGCTAAAAATCCAACTCGAGTTGCTTTAAAGCAACTCCACATCCCACCTTTCGAGCTAGAAAATCAACACTATAATGTCAATATAAGAGAAATGGACATGAAAGTAACCCTTATAGCGCCATCTCTAGACATCTTTTGGGACTATAAACAATAAATATTCAAGTCATATACCTAGGCCTTTGACCTATAGATTGAGTTTAAACGACCATAATGTAGTAAGAATGTGAGCTTGATACCCTTTTCAAGATATAGTTATGATATACTAGCTTCAAGAAATTTGAAATTACCATTATCATCTACTAAGATTTCATTATTTAAATAAAGTTATGTATGGGAATAGTACAAATGTACTTGCATCTGTAGACTCCTCATTGCCATTGAAACAAATTACAGATTATGAGTTATTAGTCCGTAATTGAATTTCCAACACTTGCTTTGTCGGTGCACTTTTCTGGTCTTACAGAGACCCTTCACCCTTCTAGCTTTCAATCAGCTCATATGTTTGTGGTATTCCTAGCTACTAGAAGTCTTACTCTATCTCTCTCAGGAGCTAATAATCATAACAAATGTTACTTGAATTTTGGCAAACAGGATATCGACAAACCATTGGCTCCAATACCAATTTTGAAATCAACTTTTGAAGAAGAAATAGTTTCATCGACTCATAGCAAATTACAATGTTGGACTAAAATAGGTACTCCTAAATGCTTAAACCGACAAGGGTCCAGGCATTCTAGGCAAAATTTCTGACTATAATGATATATTTAATGATGCAGTAAGTCAAATTTGTATTTGTTCAACTGATAGTCTAGTTCTAAGATCACATATAAAAGCATATAATTTAGAATGCAAGCTTGGACTTGTTTCCCTCCTAGGAAGATCACATAACTAAATATCATTTCTTAAGTTGCTAAAAAAGAATCAACTACCAGTTGTGAACTCAAAGCTAATCATTAACACAATGAAGGGAGACATATTCCACACTCTATTCCTAAAGTGGAAAATGACAGGTGAATCATCTTATTAAGTTATTGAGTTATACTACTAGAAAGCAATTTCTTGGAAAATCTAATGTTGGAGACAAGTTGCCATACCAAGGGACTAATTGGAAGAGTGGAAAACTATTAGTCCCTATGATTAAAAATTAGCCCAACGTGCTACACAAATTATTTCTCCCATTTTCAGTGGATGAATGTGGGAGATAGGCTCAACCACAAGTGTAAATGGATGAATCTAACCAATCTTCCTATTAAAGTTCACAAGGAGCGTGAAGAATGGATATAACCTAGACAGAAAGACCACGTGTTTCAGTCAGTGTGAGACATATCTACAACATACGAGCTTACAAGGAAAGTTTAACTGGATTAATCAAAACTTTCAAAGAATGCAAACAAATGATGTGGTGAAACACAGACAATGTAAACACACGGTTAGCAATATACAGCTCAACAAGTAGTTTGAAAAAATAGATGCCACCCAGATGAGTAACAACGAATTCAACATAATATTGTCTAAAATTGAGCTCTAAGGATAAAATCCAACAAGTTGTTTCACAAGGGTAGAGCGGACACGAACAAAAATGTTAATCACTTGGATTATTATGATGATGACTAAAGCCAAACAAGCCTGTAACTGTTAACCGCTAAACCTACATTACCGATACAAATGTTTGCAGTACGAAATGAGAAAAACAATTCATACCCAAATGGTTACGAAAATTTAACTGATGCTTTGTTTCAGAGATAGTGTTGAATTTATAAAAAATGCCATACAAGGAGGACATTGTAAAAATCAGCGCCCCTTCCCTGAATGTGAAAAGTGCCATTCAAAGAACCAACAGTTGGGTTTGAGCTGTTTATAACCATTTGATAACTGTTGTACCCATATGAAAATTTCCATATTGTGTCAGTTCCCAGCTAAACCTTTGTCCTTTTGTGAATCATGAATCATGTTTCCCAGTTCTATTTTATTTCTTTATGTTGTCTTTGTCATCTCTTGTCCCTTTCTGTGCACGATCAGCAAAAAGAGTTGAAAACTCTTTTGTGTTGGCAAAAGATAGGTTCTAGAGATCAAGTAATAGGTGAGGTTCGTCAATGTTACGTCCCTTTTTAGTATTTTTAGGAAATATCTAAATTTTTTTTGTATTTTCTGATTAAGAAAATGACTGAAAACAAACGTGGAATTATAAAATCAAATTCTAAATATTCTATGATATGACAGCAGATGAAAGTAAATGCAATTTTTAATTTTATTTAATTCATGAAAAACTGAAATAAAATAGTAACTAACCCTAGGGCCTCAACCAGTGCTGATCTATAATAATTAATTTTAGAGCTTCTAGATCAATCAATGATAATATAATGACAGAAAAATATCATTCTAGATTAATGTTAAATTTAAGTAGACAAAATAATATTGCAAACAGCTAATGAATGCAAACAACATCAAATCGTTGACTGTATCAGAAATCAGCACAGCAGTTATTAGATTAGCAAATACCAATAAATTAATTAGAAATAGCACAGCACCAATTTGATTCAAGGAGGCTAATTTGGATTCACCTATTTTCAAACTACAATAATCCACAAACCCAAGGATATGTATAAATTGCAACGTATATGAAACCTTAAACCTTGAACAATAGATACAATAAAAACCCAGATTACTTTCATATCGCACTAGCCATTAACAGCCAATAATGTCAATAAATACAATCATACTCAGATTCAACTTACTATTTTCAGATTGCAGCCATCATATTCAGCAAAATGTATAATGCAACCATATTAATTGCCTCAAGGATAGCACTGAATCTCTAGAATAATTATGAAAATGTAATATAATTTCTTGACTGTCCAGCAACTCCTGGAAAAGGTAGAATTTGATGCACAAATCGTGTCGTACTGTCCCATAATGCCTAATTAAAGGCTAATGCAGCAATATATGAATATAATTTGCCTAGTGTAAATTCAAACTCTCAATAATGTCACTGATCCACAATCAAACTCATTTCTAGCTGATCCACAATCACAATCCTTGTGTACAATCACCCAATGGAAAGTGAGGGTTTTCATCCCCAAATACAGAATGATTCCAAGAGATAGCATTGAATCTCCAGTATAATTATGAAAATGCTATATAATTTCCTGATCGTACAGTAGCTGCTGGAGAAGGTAGAATTTGTTGCACAAACCTTGTTGTAATGTTCTATAGTGCCTAATTAAAGGCTGGTGCAGCAATATATGAATATAATTTTCCAAGTGTATATTCAAACTCTCAATAATGTCGCCGATATGGGATTTGCTTGCAAATCCAAATCGTTTCTAGCTGACGCAGAATCGCAATCCTTGTGTAGAATCCCCTAATGGGAAGTGAGTTTTTGTCCCCAAATGCAGAATGATTCCAAGAGAGTTTTCATCATCCGGAGATCACCAACAACCAAGAGGTTTCAACCTTGTGAGCTCTAATTTGAAATTTGAATTTGTGATAATGATAATTTGACCCTTTTTCTTGGGTGCTTGCCTCAAATATATAGGCGCCAACATTGAGCCCATAATTAATTTTAATTTTTAACTTTTCCCTTTCTAAGTGTCTTAAAGTACTTATAAAATAAAATATTACATAGGCCTAATAATGTCTCTGTAGTTGGTCATAGTCATAGTCGGTCATAGTCGGCCACAATAATTATATTTAAATAAGACTATAGTTAGTTTATAATATTTCATATACTTTTGTAGATGTTGGTTCAGGAAGACTAATTCCCTGACTAAGTGATTAGTCGTTGTCATGAAGCATCGTGACGGTTGGTTCCTCAACCACCGTCAGCGGCTATTTGTACTCGAGTCGGTATAGTCAGAAGACAATATGTTGGTACTTATGATATTATGTTACATTCTAATATGGCTAATTGCACTAGGTTACCGTGAATAATAAATGAAGTACTATTTTGTTGTGCATTATGCATTCATGATTGTTCATACTTGTCTATGTTTTGTAAATTTCGTTTACTCTCGTAGTACGTTGTGAGTACTCCAGTGAGTAAACATTTGGCGTCATTGCCTAAGCGGACCAGGGAATCACTTGTGAACGTATGATGGCAGCGTAATGGGTTGACCGGCAGAAGAGCCTGTAGAAACTAATGAAGAAAGGGAAGAAAAGTTGACCCAAGATTTGGTAAATCTGTGGAACATATCACTAAGAGATCACGTGCGGAGGGAATCCCTCAGGAAAGAAATCCCTGAGGCAATTATCCGGGATAGATTGGAAGTAAACAACGAAGTTGATCATCTCCTCAACTGTCTGCCAAGACTACTGGCCCACCATTTCATCATCGTACAGGACCTTCAGGTGAAGGAGGATTAGGAACATCGAAGGCAACAAATATTGCAGCGATACGAAGAACAAACTAGACAAGAAGAGGAGGAACGAGACACTAGCCAGAGACGTACTCCCAGTAACCAATGATCGCATGAACAACTTTTAATGCCCGTATAGCCTAACAAAGACAAGAACTGATGACCAATCGGGCACAAAACTCAAGAGGAGAAGGTTCAACGATCACTCAAACTATAGGAGCAAGAAAACCAGCAATGAAGACTAAGGTAAGTTGATAAAGAATTTAATGAAGATCTAATTGAAATAAACCAAAGTATTAATAGAGCACATAAAAATCTTGAGGAAATAGATCGATCCATCGGTAGAGCACATCAAAGTTTTGTTGAGGGGAGAGACGAAGGACCCTTCAGCACTCTGTACGTACAAAGGTACAAAATCATTGAAAATGAAAATGAATTAAGTGAAGAATTTGATAGTAGCATCCAATGCATTCAGGAGTTGTCCATATCGGACAACGACGAAGGGTTGAGGATTGGAAGATCTTAGCGCAAGACCCCAGGGCAGAGGGAGCACCGGAGTGAACCCCAAGAGACTCGAGGTGTTGAGGACGTAAACAAAGGACGTGGGAGAGACCCGTACGTGGCCGAGAGTGCAAGAGATGCACTGAGACGTAGCGAGAGAACCAGTCCAATCAAGTCCAACGCTCGAGGAGGATAGCAGGGAAGGATGGTGACTCCGCCAGGCGAGTGGCAGAAACTGCCAAAGTTCATAGGAAACGGGTCAGAAGATCTAGTACGCCATTGCAAAACATTTGAAACAATTTGGATAGCCAATGGACAAGACAATCGGGATCACTGGCTGAAAGCATTTCTAGCAACACTAAGAGATAGTGCCATTGATTGGTACTCGGAATTGGACCAAGTACAGAGGGCATCATGGAGATTACTAAAGAAAGCATTCCAAGATGAGTTCAAACTCTTGAGGGATGATAGTGAGATTGTGGCGGAGATCTACAATACCAACCAAGGGAAGCAGGAGAGTGTGCGTACCTATGACTAGAAACTGAAAGATTTGTTGGGGAAACTAGAAACACAGCCAGCGGATGGGTTCAAGAAGAGGTGGTTCATTGAAGGACTACTTCCCTCACTTCGGAAGAAAATGAAGGTGGTACCTCCATCCTCGTACACTGAAGCATATAACCGTGTGATGGACATCGAGAGTGAAAACAAGACATCTTTGCAAGGGAAAAAGAAAGATGACGACAAAAGTACGAGGGAGAGTTAAGATGAGTCAAAAACCGTACAATCTCTGTCAATATATGCTGAGAATGATGAAAGAACTGAAAGCCGACAAAGAAGGTTCGAAGGAGGCGAACGAACTGTGGTGTACTGAATGCAAAACAAAGTCACACAAAGGCAAACTATCCGAAGAAAATGTTTTGTGACATCTACCAAGTTATGGGACACTCCATCAAGGAGTGCCCGTACAACTTAAAAACATAAAGTTTGCAAGTATTCTTCACACAAGGGGAACAATCAACCCCTCCGACCACACCGCCGAAAACCCAAAACAACAATGCATCCCTTGGTGGCTATCGCAACAATCGAAGGAGTAATAATAGTACGCCATGAAGCAAAATCTAATACGACAACAAAGGTAGACCCATGATCCAGTGCCGAAAATGTAATGAATGGGGTCACTTTGCCAGGGATTGCCAGAGCGATCAAGCTGCCAGGGGAAGGTTGTGCAAATGGTGTGGTCCCAGCGATCACGAAGACACCAATTGCCCAAAGTAGAAATGCATCAACATGCTGGAGGTAGCCAACGAAGAGGTCCTGGGAATTACAAGCGCACAGAAAAAGATGGCTAATTATCTGGACCCTCGTACAGAGGAGAGACTCCGAGAAGCCAGGGTAGAAGTGGAAGAGGCAATGGAAAATGAACGAAGAACTTCCAAGGTGGCTAATACGTCGTTGTAGTTGGAGCCGAAGAAGAATATAGTACAGCAAGTGCTTCACACAACCGTACCAATTAAGGTAACAAACCTTCTGCAAATGATGCCTTAACTGAGGGTAGCACTCACGAATGTCATTGAGGACAATATTGAGAAGGGTCTGACAGAGAGTACAACAGAACTGGCAAGAGAGGCCATGGATCTAATGCTACTCGCAATAAATGTCAGGAGGAAGCCGACCGTCGTACAGATGGAAATCACGGGGAGGAAACTCTCCAACACCATCATCGATGAAGGCTCTAAGGTGAACGTACTGCCAGAGCAGACATGGAACTGCCTGGGGAAGCCAAATCTTTGGCCCCCGACATTCCATTTAGTAGGTGTAGACAATCATGGCATCAAGCCTCTCGGTACTTTAATGGTGCATAAATTTTTGATTCAAACGCAACAATTCTTATTAAATTTTATCATCCCACTAGAGAAGAAGGCGTATGAGGCATTGTTGGGATGAGGATGGCTGATTGCCGCCAAGGCAAACCATAATTGGAAGAGGAACACACTCAATCGAGAGCCATGGGAGGAAGTACATTATTGACTTGAAGAATCAGGTTGTGAGAAAAGAATTGGCTTCCTCCAAATCAAAATTAGAGGGAGGGGAGTTAAATGTCAATGAAGGAAGACGAAGGAACCGAACGCTGATGGTGTACTCGAGCTCGAGAGTTGCTCGGAGGATGAGACAAGCTCACTAAATGGGTTGTTTCATTGGAAGATGGAAGATTATGAGGTGTTCCACTGAGAGTGTAACATGCTACAGATCGGAGAAATCGAGGAAGGAGAGGAGAAGAGCATGTCCAACCAGACGCTTTCGGTCGAGTACAGCCAAACACTTCCGACCGAGTATGAAGAGTACAAAGAGAGAGTATCCAAATTGGATGATACACCAGCTGACGAGTAGGAACATGACAAAGTACGAGGTAGTGAGAGAAAGTCAAAAGAAAGGAAGAGAGACGAGAGAGAAACTGAAGAGGGAGAGTACAAAAGGAAAAAAATAGATAAACAGTTATTGAAAATTGAAAAAATGAAAATAGAAGAGTTGGAAAATATAAAAAATGAAAAAATTGAAAAATTGAAAAAGTTGAAAAAATTATGAAGTGCAAAATGAAAATAAATTAGAATTCAAAAATTCAAAAATTGAGGAGAGAGAAAGAATGCAAAAGGAAAAAAATAAAATATTTAAAAAGGAAAAAGCATTAAAAAATGAAGTGGAAAATATTAAAGTGGGAAGTGAAAAGATTAAAAAATTATAAGAGACATGGAGAATTAAAGTGAGAAAAATTAAAATAAAAGTTAGCCAACTCTCGGCCAAAAAGAAAATCGTACGACCATTCAAAGAAGCGACCAAGAGAAGTAAATCTTGGTGAAAAATTAGAGTAAGAAACATTATTAAAGTGACAATCATACAACCATTGAGAGAAGCCAAGACATTGGCAAAAATCAAAACAAGAAATTACCAACCTTATATATTGAAAAAAAAGGTCGTACGACATAAGGAAGGCATTATCTAGCCGAGTATGGCAAGAAGTTTGGCGAAGAATAGAGAGAAGTTCTGGCAAGGAGAAAAGTGCGACATTGTGCGACACAGTGAAGATTTGACAAGGCAAGGAGTACGGCCAAAGGAGGATGTATGGCACAGTGAAGGTATCCAAGGAAGCGTGCATCCAAAACTTCTCACCTTACAACTCCCACCAAAACATAGATACTGGATCATACGGCCTAAGCAGAGTTTCATCATACGAAACTTGGCAATCTCTCACATCGTACGGCGCTTGGAAAATCTTCAAAACTTATGGCCTTTGGCACATCACATCGTACAACATACTCAAGGTAGGAGAGGCGTACATCAAGTTGGGCTGAGATTTCAAAACGTACGGACAAGAAACTTCTGCATACGACATTCAAAAAGTTGTAAAATGCCCACCATATGGCAACCAAAGAAGCAGATGCATGCAAAATCTCAGTTCGACAGTTACAAAAACTATCTCATTTTGCCAAGAATTAATTGCCAGGTGAAAAGAAACATAGCTAATTTGCATCACTAGAAAGACACCAAAGTGGACAAGGGGAAGAAAATAGTGCAATACAAACCAAAGGTAGCATCGGCGGAGGAAGCATCCGAAAAGATGGGGAAGCGGAGGAAGATGAACCGATTGATTTGTCTTCTTCGACATCAGCCGCTAGTTCACTGAGAGACAAAGAAGTATCCATGGCAACTGGCACTCAGACTACACTAGAGATGGAAGTAGAGGCAATCGTGATACCACCCTTCCAGCCGATGGGGTTCACCCTGCCAGCACCGCTAGTTCGCATTGGGAGCCCACCGTCAGCCGTGACATTTACCCTACTGACATTGTCGATTGGCATCATGCGGACATTGAGAGTAGCAACTTTTGTGCCAGGCACATTGCTAGGTTGGGCACCGCTGGCACGAGACTCGGCATTGCTAGTTGCCACACCACCAGACTTGGCACCACCAGTTGCCACACCACCAGACTTGGCATCGCCAATTACCACACCAAACTTGGCACTGCCAATTGCCACAACGTCAAACTTGGCACCGCCAGTTGCCACACCATCAGACTTGGCATTGCTAGTTGCCACACCGCCGGACTTGGCACCACCAGTTGCCACACCGCCAAACTTGGCACTGCTAGCAGCCACACCGCTAGGATTGACAGTTGCAGTTGCAGGAAATACACCACTAGGTTTGGCAGTTTCAGGAAATGCACTGCTAGGGTTGGTAGTTTCAGTTTCAGCCACACCGCCACCACCAAGTTTGATAGTTTCAAGAGAGGCATTTCCAAGTTCGGCGATTTCAAGAGAGGCATTGCCAACTTCAATAGTTTAAGGAGAGGCATTGCCAAGTTTGGCGATTTCAAGAGAGGCATTGCCAGCTTCGGCGATTTTAGGAGAGGCATTGCCAAGTTTGGTGATTTCAGGAGAGGCATTGCCAGCTTTGGTGATTTCAGGAGAGGCATTGCCAAGTTCGGCAAGAGAGGCATTGCCAAGTTCGGCAATTCCAGGAGATACACTAGGTTCAACAATTTTAGGAGATGCATTGCCAGGTCTGGTAGTTTCAGGAGGTTTGGCAATTTTAGGAAGTTAGGCAATTTTAGGAGATGCATTGCCAAGTCTGGCAGTTTCAGGAGGTTTGGTAATTTCAGGGGGTACACCGCCAAGTTTGGCAATCTTAGGGGATACATCGACGCCAACCGCATCGCCAACCACACTTCCAAGCACACTGCCAAAGTGGGCACCGCCAGCCACATTGCCAAGGTTGCATCGCCAACCACACTGCCAGGCACACTAGTGTTGACACGACCAACACCGTCCAGCCGATCGTTGAGCACACTACCAGCACCGTCGAGTTGACCAGGCGCACCGCTAGGGCGACTACCAGGTGCACCACCAGGACAACCGTTAGGCGCACCGCCAGGATGACTGCTAGGTGCACCACCAGGACGATTGTCTGGCGCACCACCAGGAGAACCGTCGGGCACATCGCCAAGACGACTATCGAGTGCATTGTCAAGAGAACCGTCGGGCGCACTTCCAGGAGAATCGGGTGCATCACTTGGATCGTCAGACACATTGCCAAGACTTACACCATCGGTGCCACTCACAATGATGACATTGGCATCAGTCACACCAATGGTGGTGTCGATGGCCAGAGGGTTGTCCACAAGATTGGTCGAGCTGCCAGTCTCATTGGCTGGACCACCAACAACATCGACAGGACCGCCAAGAACACCAGGAGTAGTCAAAGAGAGTGGTCTCGAGTAGACATTGGCCGAGAGGTACCCCTGTCTTTGTTTTTCATCGTCTAGAAGACGACTAATTTTGTGGGGGAGATGATGTAGTTGGTCATAGTCAACCACAATAATTATATTTAAATAAGACTATAGTTAGTTTATAATATTTAAATAAGACTATAGTTAGTTGGTTCGGGAAGACTAATTCCCTGACTAAGTGATTAGTTGTTATGAAGCATAGTGATGGTTGGTTCCTCAACCACCGCCAGCGGCTATTTGTACTTGAGTTAGTATAGTCAGGAGACATTAGATTGGTACTTATGATATTATGTTACATTCTAGTATGACTAATTGTACTTGGTTACCGTGAATAATAAATGAAGTACTATTTTTCTATGCAATATGCATTCATGATTGTTCGCACTTGTCTATATTTTATTAATTCCGTTTAGTCTCATAGTACGTTGTGAGTACTCCAATGAGTAATCAGTCTCACTTAAATGGCTGCACCAAAACATAAAATATTTCCCTAATAGTGTCCCTTAGCCTATAAGAAAAAGAAATAGGCTAAGGGTTTTCATTTCAGACCAGGGGACATGACAGTCACAGAAGTTGTCATTCAAACACATAGAGCTCACCCTAGAAAAAATAGGATGGCTGGTTTGGGAAGATGAGTTTTTGAATTAATGCAATTTTGTGAGACACATGAAGAAAGATAGTTTTGCCATGAAAGATGGCTAAGGCATGAGGTGAGGGGAACACCTATGAAAAGGACATAACCTAAAAATTTCATGGGAATTTGCCATTATGAGGTGCACATTTTGTTGTGGAGATAATTGGCTTCAAGAACATGTTTACAATGGTGCATCTAATTGAGGCAGTCTAAGGTGCAAGGTCAAAACATGAAAATGTATATGTTGAGGTGTGCACCTAGCATGACTAATAAATGAAGATATAGGAAAAGAATTTGCAAGTTTAGATTATAATTTCAAGTGCACATGTGAACCAAAAGTGTACAATGCACACCTATCAAAGACAATCATCTTTTCAAATTTCAAAAACTCCAACTCCTAAACTAAGGTGTGTGTCTAGTGTTATAGAGAAAACTTGACCAAGGGGGAAATCAAAGGCCAATTCAAATAAAAGTAAGGCATATTGAAGTGCACATTTGAAATGTAGAATCCTCTAGTAGAGGGCCTGCTTGAGAGATGTTGATCAAAGGCGCAACAATATTCATTGGGGTGTGCATCTGACAATGAAGGGTGTGTGTCTAATGATCAAGGGTGCACATGGACAAGATTAGTTAAAGTGTATGTTTATTCACAAAAGTGTGTGCCTGAATATAGGGGAAAGAAAAAAGTTTACTAGTAAACAAGCATATGCCACAAAAGTGGAGATCGCATCAAATTTGAAGCTTTGTAAAGGTAAATTTAAACAGCTGTAAAATCAATTTCAAATCAAAGATAAAAAAACCAATTATCAAATGCACATCTAAGGTGTAGGTGGTCACCTCGCTAAAGGAATATTTTTAAGTTACCAATTCAACCCCTTGGGCCTACCCATTTGGGTCTGATCCAATCTAGATACACATCAGAGTTTGAAACATAGGGGGTTTTTGCAAAGTCTTTTTAAACCCCTATGAGTTCTTCCTAGTGGAAACTAGGCCAAATTTGACATCTAGTCAATCCTATCACAATAAAATCATCATTTTTTGGGGATTTATTTTCTATTTACGCATTTGACTTTGATGTTATGCATAAAAACATCCCATAACCCAAAAATGTGGACTCCAAGACATCTTAAAGATAAAAATACAAAAATGATTTCCCTCATTGCAAATGCAAAACAAAAATATTATTCATCCTTGTTGAACTGTCATTCTTATCATTCATCCTTGTCGAACATTCATTCTTACTTGAAATTGCACAAATAGAGTTGATGATTGATTGGTGAAGATTCCAAAGTGGTTAGTTTTCTATTTCTATGCATGTGCAAGAGCCCCTTCATTGTCAAGGAGATGGAGAGGAAAACTTTTGCAAAAGAGGTAAGTTTTTTTTCAAGTTTTTGTTTTTTTTTTTGTTTTTTTGCATTTTCTTTTACAAATGAACTCTCTTGTTTTGTTTAGAAATTCCAGTTTTTCAATATCTCATAACCATGGAATTTGAAATGATACAACTTCAATAGATAAATAAATGTCATAACACATCTCATATGTGTAGTGCATAATCTAGGTAAAAGTACGTAATATATGATATACAAAAGTGTAACTCAAGCTCTCATGCCATGTAGTCAACTAATTAGTCAATTTGGAAGTACAAATACAAAAAATGATATAAGAATTATATGTGAACATAATCAATATAGTCTCCAACCACCACCAACCCTAACAGTCATCCGCAAGTCTGAGAGACGAGAGCATGGATCAAGCATTTTTTCCACTCAGCCATGAAGCTTACACTTCCTCGATATTCTTCCTACTCGAAGAATACCTAACCTTGCACAAAATACCTAGCAACTTGTGGTGAGCACACGGTTATACTGAGAGGGGGGTGGGGGTGAGGGGATGAATCAATATAGCAACAATTTTTACCTTTTCAAACTTAATGCCATAAGCATATCAATTTACCTACATCTATTATCATGCATATGAGAAGAAAACCACGACAAAAATATTGGTTTTATTAATCTTCTTTTTACATATTTTGTAGGCACCAACCCCTCATTCAATTTGTGAGCACCGACCCACTAGAGGCACCATGTAATGTCCCCTTCTCGAGCATGATCTTTCCAGTTGACCGTTGGCCTATTCCAGAGACCCGTAGGCTACTCGGAAGGTGAAATTAGGGTTTTGTGTTTTGGAGGATGCTTTTGCTCGAGGTTGGTTGATTTAATGGCGGATTATTTCTAGGTTTTTAGAGAGCTTCACAGTGGTATGCTTTTCTTGGCATTCTGAGCAACTTCAGGAATTTACTATTTTTAGTAAATTCTATTTTTAGCAGTGGTCCAGTCAGCATCAGCTCAGTCAACTTTCCTCTTTTGGCAATTCATTGCGTAATTCTCATTTTTGGCTTAAGGGGTTCATTTTGAAGATATAAGTTATTTTAAGTCAAAATGTTTTATTTTAAAATACCCCTTGGCCTAGTGATATAACTTAACAGTTGTTTTAAAGAAGGGAACTTTAAGGGGTATTTTCTCATGAAGGAAATATTTTAATATTTCTAAAGTTTATAATTGGTCAAGGGAAAATGGACGCCTTTTTGAAGAAGTTTATATTTTATTTAAAAAAGAGAAGTGATAAATATGTCTCAAGGAAGGTACGCCATTGGGAAGAAAGAGTTTGGGTCAAAGTTTAAACCTAAAAGCAGCTTGGGATTAGGGCGCACTTTCTAAGAAGCCTCCAGAGTCTTCTCTTCATTCTATAAAGGAGGTTCCTTCTCTTCTTTCGAGGTATCTTTTCTCTACAGGAATGTTATGCTGCCAGATTGGCTGTGGGATTGCTTCGAGGAATGTAAGCCTCCTAGCTTGGCATTGCTTCTCGCTTGAGAGATAGCGACTAGTGGTGAGGTAGTGTAGTTTTGAGTGATTTGTAGTAAGGTTGCATTGTAGAGTTGTTCTTTCATTTGGAGATTTGTTATTTGCATTGATGTTATTTCTGGAGTTGCTGATAACACAGCAGATTGTAGTTTTTATTCGTAAATCAAAAATACCAAAAAATATCATTCTAGGTACTGCATATTTCATCTTGTCTAAGAAGGGCGACCCTCTCTGCCAAGTTGTAGATTTTTTAAGAAAGAACTAGATTTTATATAGTGAAATCGCCCCTCTTGCTGGGTCGTACCATCTGCATTTTCTTGGGATTCGTTGAAATATACCGAGCCAATTTTTTTCGTTTTTCAATTTCAAATTACAAGCAGTGCACCCGTTAAGGTTAGATGTGAAAACCAAAACGTGCAAGAAAACAACTCTAACCAGAATGGCGCCGAGGATGGCGAGCATTGGTCAGAGGATCTAATTGAGACTGCTTAAATTGTAACTCTAACCAGAATGGCACCGCTGAAGGTGAGCATTGGTCAGAGGGTCTTCTATTCTATTTGCAGGAAGGAACTCAACGTCAAGTATGTGCTACCCAATCCAATGCGGAGTGAGGGGCGACCATATGACGGAGTGAATACAAAACTACTGCTTGAAAGAAAATGCTGAAAGCTAAAGACTCTCAACACCCAGGATGTGCTTTCTAACCCAGAATGGGATAGTAGCGACCATAGGGCGGAGATGGATTACATACAATATCAAAATGCTGAAAGAGAGAACATTACAATCTGACTGAGCAAGAATCTAAGGACCGACAGTACTACTGCCAGCATACAATTTGAAAGATAACTACTTGCTACCAGTTACAAATCAGCCTTTGAGAATATTGCAATAATATTGAAGCATTCAATGATTGCCAAGAATAAAGCTTAAACTTGTATGAAAGAAACGGATCCAACCTCTTCCAATCTGAGCAATCTTCAATGATGTCTCCGTGAAGTCTTTAAGAGTTCCCAACGACCATCCAAGAGCAAAAGTGCAGATCCCTGTATGCTGTTATAACAGTACTGTATTTTTCTTCATAAACCAGCAACACAGATTTATAAAATAGATCAGATCTCCCTAGAAACTGATCCAAATGACTAGATACTGAAGGAAAAACACCTTTAACAAGGAGGCGCTCAAACTAGAAACACAAAACAGACTTGAAATGCCACTTATATTAAATGCACAAATCCCGAGATCTTGAGAATGGTACGGCCCAGCTGACAGGTCGACTTTACTTTAAAAATTAGATACACCAATGAAAAATCTGCAACTTGTCACACAATGGCGCCTAGACCAAAGGAATAGAACTATCCAATACCCACAATGAAATGTTTTGTATTTTTTGATTTATGAATGTAAACACAAATCTGCTAAAGCAAAATACAGAAAACAGAAATCTCTAACATGCCAAATCTGATCCTAAACATATGAATGCTGATTACAATGCACGAAATCCAAAGTACTCACAACTAGACTAACAATCATCACTAGTCGTTGTCTTACAAACGAGAAGAGATGCCCAATACTAGGAGGTCTTCATTCCTCGAAGTGATCCAGATTCAATCCGGCAGCATAACGGTGTATTTTTCCAAGATGAAGCAAACTGATGCACAAGCCCTCTTTTTATAAGTTTCGTTTGACTTCACGAAACCCTAAAATCATCTTTTAGGTCAAATTCCCTGATCTCCTCAAGAAGGCGTACTTTCTCCTTCAAAGATTAATAAATGATATTTTAATTAAAAGCCAAGCTTGAAAAGTGCGCCCAACATAAGCTTGCTTGACTTAGGCAATAATTAAAATAATCATTTAATGAGGGCGCCACCCTCAAAGGCCCCTTTTTTAAAACATCTTTAAGTCATTACTTCTAGGCCCAAGGTCAACATTAAAATATAATATTTAAATGTGCCTTTTAATGAAATAACTTAGCTTATCCCTCCGGAGGTGCACTGAAGCCAAAACTGAGCCAAACATCTGACCACTGAAACAGGAAGTCAACCGAGCTGAACATCATCTGACAAGCTGCCAAAAATAGAATTTACTAAAAATAGTAAATTCCAAAAAGTACCCAGAATGCCGGGATGATCATACCACTGCGAAGCCCTCTGAAAACCCAGAAGGAATCCGCCATTAAAACTAACATCTTCGAACAATAACCTCCTCAAAATTAGGAAACCCTAATTTTAACTTCCGACTAGCCTCCGGGTTCCCAAGGAAAGGCTAACGGTCACTGAAAATGTCAGGCTTGAAAAGGGGACATTACAGTCCGCCCTCCCCAAGATTGCTTGTCCTCAAGCAATTGCAAACTAGGATGCTGCAATATCTCATCACTTTCCCAAGTTGCATCCTCCATAGGCAGGTTCTTCCACTTTACCAAACATTCTCTGATAGTTCTATTCCTCAAGGAACGTTCTCTGAAGTCAAGTATCGCCTCGGGAACCAGAACCAACCGTCCTTCTCCAACGGTGGCAACTGTGAAGAAGCAACCACATTGTGTCCAAGTGCCTTCTTGAGGCGAGACACGTGGAAGACGTTATGCACTCTGCTATCTGAAGGTAGCTCTAATTCATAAGCTACAGCCCCAACCTTTCTGATGACCCTAAACGCCCATAGAAGCGAGGTTTGAGCTTCTCAGCTCCACTCTTCTTGAGAGTTGACTGTCTATAAGGTTGTAAGCGGAGATAGACCATATCCCCAACCTCAAAAGAACGCTCTACACGCTTCTGATCAGCATACAACTTCTGCTGATTTTGTGCAATCTGCAAATTATCCTTCAAGGATCTCATTATGTCCTGACTATGCTGCAACAAATCCTTGGCTAATGGTGCTTTGCTGTCACCAAACACCAAATCTGCAAAGCTGGGTGCTTCATACCCATAAAGTGCCAAGAAAGGAGACATTTTGATTGACATATGGAAGGTAGAGTTGTAGCAGTACTCGCCTATATGCAGCCACTTAACCCAAGCTTTCTGCTGTTCGGACACATAATTTCTCAAGTAGCCTTCCAACCACTTGTTCACCACTTCTGTTTGCCCATCAGTTTGAGGGTGATAACTCGTGCTTGGAGTGAGCACAGTACCACTCATTCTGAAAACTTCCTGCCAAAAGGTACTTAGGAACTTGCTGTCCCTATCACTTACAATATTCTTTGGCAACCCATGCAGCCTAAACACTTCTCGAAAAAACAAATCTGCAACTTGGGCTGCAGAAAAAGTGCTGGTAATGGCAAAGAAATGAGCAAACTTGGTTAATCTGTCAACTACCACATAAATGCAATCCTTCCCTTGAGCCTTGGGCAACCCAGTGATGAAATCCATTGAAATGCTTTCCCATTTTTGATTGGGAATTGGAAGTGGTTGCAGCAAACCGGCTGGCAATGTGTGCTCATTTTTATTTGCTTGACAAACAGGACATTCCTGAATGTAACGTTGAACCTCCCTCTTCAAACCTTTCCAAGAAAACCTTTCTCGGATCTGCCTATAGGTCTTGAAAAACCCTTGGTGACCAGCAACTGGAATGTCATGAAAATTCAAAAGAATCTTCTTCTTGAGCTTAGAATCAGCCACCAGAAAGATTCTTCCCTTATACTGAATCAAACCCTCAACCACCTGGTACTTTTCATCATGGAAAGTACCTTCCAGAATGCTGGTTGCAAACTGATTTTTTGCATAATCAGCAAGCAACATGTCTCTCCAATCTGCAGTAAGCTCACACAATGAGCTAAGATGAGGCCTTCTGGAGAGAGCATCGGCCACGACATTATTTTTCCCTTTGACATATTCAATGTCAAAGTCGTAAGCTTGAAGCTTACTCACCCATTTCTGTTGCCTCTCATTTAAATCCTTCTGGTGCATAAAATGCTTGAGGCTATTGTGGTATGTTTTAACCATGAACTTATTCCCCACCAAGTACTGTCGGAACTTGGCTAATGCATGCATAATGGCAAGCATTTCTTTGTCATAAATTGAATATGACCTTTCCACACCCCTTAATTTTCGGCTTTCAAACACAATAGGGTGTTTGTCTTGCATCAGGACAGCACCAACTCCTTCACCCGATGCATCACACTGCAGCTCGAATGGCTTGGAGAAATCAGGGATAGCCAAAACTGGGCACGAGCTCATGATCTTCTTAAATTTGTCAAAAACAACTTGAGCCTTTTCTGACCAAACAAAGGCTCCCTTTTTGGTGAGATCAGTAAGGGGAGCCGCATTCTGAGAATACCCCTTTAATCTCCCGAAAAAACCACACACCCCAGAAAACCCTTCAACTGTCAAGCTTCTCAGGTGGTGGCCAATCAACTACTGCTTTGATTTTTCCGGATCCACCCTTTACTCCCTCAGCACTGATTATGTGGCCAAGGTACAGTAACTCCACCATTCCAAATTCACATTTGGAAGCTTTAGCAAACAAGCTCTCAGATTCCATGATACTGAGCACTTCCTCCAAGTGCTTGAGGTGATCCTCCCACGTCTTGCTGTAGATCTAATGTCATCAAAAAATTGTTATGCATCAAATTTGCACCCTACTGAGATTTTCAAACCCAGCAATCTGGCATAACATGGGACTCAAATTCTGCATGTGGGATATGCAATACTGAAAATGAGACCTCCGGATTCTAGGCCGGTTCCTATTGAATAAATATCTATTTTTGCTCTTCAAACCTAAAGACTTTAGGGGAAAAGGGGGAGAAAAGAGATAAAAGGAACTTGAAGACTGAAACTAATTAATGGGTGATACACCAAAATCACTTTCCTCAGCACAAATTGAACCCACAACCATTTATAAGATGATACAATAACTGGTAAAACCCTCAACACATAAATATTTCAAAGGAAGATCTGAAATCAGAATGATATTTAAAGGATATTAATCACAGTAAATATATCTAAAAATTGATACAACCCTCAACCTGTGAAGAGAATTCCTAGTCACAAAGATGCCAAAATGAGACAAACTTAAAAGGTTTCAGATAGGAAACACAGAAAAGAAAGATCAATCACCAATCTGCATACAAACATGACACCAGAAATAGATCCAAAATGTTGTATAAAGGCCCTCAAAGGCTCTGAAAATACATACTCCAAAGTCTGATACAAAGCTTGGAACAAAATAGCACCATGTCCTTCAGAAAGTACAAAGTCTCTTCCACTCCAGAATTTTTTGCATACATAAAAAGGAATGAAGAAGAGAATAAATAAGCTCAAACTCTCCACCCTAACCCTAGAAAAAAGGGCCCCACCTTGGATAAGGGGTCGGATTTGATAAAAATGCCCTAAAAGAAGGCTCTCAAACATTCCAACAACTTACCCAAAATAGGAAAAAGTCTTCCAGACCCGGATAGGAACAAAAATCCTCATAAATAGGACTCAAAAGTCTCCAAAAAAGGTGTCATATCAGTCAATAACTCCTCCCCTGAATCTAGCAACCCAAAACCTCCACTTGGCATAAACAGACTGTCATATCTCCAAGATTTAATGCTCCACTTAAAGGCTTCTCTTGGCATATCTCAAATATCTTCAACTTGCATTAATAACATTTATTTTTCAGAAGTGATTTATAATTGATCACTTTAAAAAATAAAGTTTACAATTTAAAAAGAACTGCAAGTTGGAATACCACCTAGCAAGATCAAAATTTTAATTCTGCATTTAAATATCATTTATTGAAAATGATTAACAAATCATTTTAATAAAGATTTTACAATTTGCTTAAAATGCAAAAAATAAAATAACACTTGAAGCTTTAAATTTTGCATTTGATAAAATCATTTATTAAAAATGATTTATTAACCATCTTTAATAAAGATTTTACATTTTAATTTAAAATGCAAAATTAAATAAAATCTAAGCTTTTTAGATTTTAATGGCTTACATGATTTCCCTAAGTATTACATTTTTAAAGAAAGCCAATGCTTTGAAAAAAAAGAATAAAGCTTTTGTAAAAGGCAAAATGGTCAAACTTACTTAGGGTTCGAACCCTAAAATAAGACAAAGACATCATTTTGCATTTTGTTTTGTTTGCTTCTCCTTTGCTGGGCGCCGCCACTCCTCAAACCCTAGCCACGAATTTGATTTGTTCTGGTATTTTCTGCCATGAGAAACTTCAAATCTGGTCATTTCTGAGCCGAAATAAGAGCATGACGTTTTTTGAAAAAACGTTGAGGCACTTTGGGACGCGATTTTCTGCTGTAAGTGATGCTTGAAGACTTCTCTGTGATTTTTTGTGCGAACTTTGTCAAGAATCTGCATCTTTATGCTGCCATGAACCTCTGAAGTTATTTTCTAAAAACAAAGAACAAGCTTTGCCAACAGAAACTCGAATTTGGTGCCTTTCTGCTTTAGATCTGCAATATTTACCTCTGTTTAAGCTGCGCCATGGGCATTTTCTTTTGATTTCTGTAAAAAGTTTCCACATGAACTCACAGGAGATAAAATACTTTGATTTCTTGTAGAAAAACAGCCACATCATGATTTCTTTGAAGCATCCTTTCCAGAAATAAAGAAACAAACATGATATAAAGTAAAATCTGGTCTTTACTTCTTTAGATCTGCAACATACTTTACTTTTAAGCTGGTACATGAAGATTTCCTTTTAATTTCTGCAAAAAACGTTTAACTTGAACTCTTAAGAGATGAAGAACTTCAAAATCTGGTTTACGTTCTTTTGAATCTGTAGTAGAAATACTTTGGCAAGCTGCACCATGAGCAAAAATTCTGATTTTGAAGCTACAACAGACAAAATACTTCATTTTCTGTAGACATACAGCCATGTTTTTGCTAAATCTGGGCATTTTCCTCTCTTTGAATCAGCAAAAAAACTTCACTTTCAAGCTGCCATGATGATTTTCTATAGATCTCAGCAAAAAATGTTTAATTTAAAGCACACAGAAGATGAAACACTCTGATTTTTGTTTGTTACAGCCACTTTTTACTTTAAATATGAAGCTGGGCATTTTTAATTTCATAGAAATCTGATTTCTGTTTTAAATAGCAAGCTTTTATCAGATTTTGAAGACTACTCCAGTTGATTGTTAATCTTCCTCACTGTATTTAAACTCCATAGGCTGCATTTTTTGTTTCTAATGGCTTAGAAATCTGAAGCTTCAATGTATTCTTTGGAGAAGATGAAAACTTTGAATTTGATGAAAATATAAAACAGAAGTATATTTTCCTTTTCCTGCAAAGAAGTGAAAATTTGTTATCTTGCCTTCTGTACTAAATGTCCTTCATGTTCTCTTTAATTCTCACTGCTGTAGGTCTTTTTGTTTGATTTCCCGTGCTGATGGATTTAAAAATGAATCACTTAGCAATGAAAACATAAATATGTTCTGTGCACTTGGTCACTTTTATGAATATGCATATATTTGGAACCTGAGATCAATGTCATGCTATCACTTTATCTTTGACAAAAGAAACTTGCAAATGACTGTCATTGCTGTCCTCCATACTGCTGTGCATAAACTTGATCAAGAGACTGATCATTCTTAGTTCTTTGTATGAACACAATGGTGTCCTCTTTTCTCTATTCTCAGCTGTATATAGCTTGTCTCCTTGACGTTCTTGTGCTTCCACTGTTCTAGAGTTACTTGAGAATAATAGAGAAGGATAAAACTTACGCAAGTTTCTTCTGCTGTTTATCAAATGAAAGCATAATGTAATTGCTCCTTTAATGTTTGATAGTCACTGTATCACCATAACTGTTTGGCTGTTTCTTTCATTTGCAAATTCTATTTTTTAAGAACTCCAACTGTTTTACTTTCATAGAATAATCATAGCATAAGCACATTGTTTTACATGCCTGTTTGATGAAAAATAACTTACATTGCATCTTCCATTATTTTTTGGATGCTGACTTAAAACAAAATTTGCTGCTTATTGTTGAAGAACTCATAGAAAATTAAATTATTGCAAATCTGCCCTGCACTTGAATACTCAGAAAATCACAGTGTGTTGCTAATACAGTCCATAACATCACTACTGTTTAGCATTCAATGGGTTCTTAGGAGTTTCAGTGATGAAATAGATTCAAATATGCTGTCATCGAATTGAACACTGCTACTATGAGTTGCTTTTATGACAGCTTTCTTATTTAAAACTGTAGTTGTTATCAATGACTGTCGAGTATGATGTGAATGAGAGGTATTTACCTGATATGCCGAGCTCTACCCTTGTGGGAGCCCGTTTTACTCCACATATCTGATAAATGAACATGATGAACCTGTTCCTGCATACTGAAACAAACATGTCAGCAAGATATAAGAAGCTGAAAGCTTCCATTGAATTACATGCTTTATTTTCTGATTTTTTGCAGTTATCTGATGGATGCTTGATCGACTGCATGTTATATTTCTGTTGGTAGCGTAGATATATGATAGGATTAATTCGTTATTGCTTAGAGATTTTATCTCTAATGTCCTCTTTCATATTCCTTGCAGACGCTTTTCGAGCTGGAATGGAGCTGCAACTGAAAATAGAGCTAGAGCTGACGTCTTCAACTGTCAACAATTTGTCATTCCAGGCAATGACGAATCACCTCCTACCCTATGTCTCTGTTATTTTCAGTTGTATAGCATACAGTTATTTATGCATTCTTCCTTTGATCGTAAGAATCAGAAAGTTACTTCCACGGCTTGTGTGGAATTCAGCATTTTTACAGAATGAATAAAAGCATATTATGCAAATCTTTTCAATTTTCTGTTTCAGATGTTTGCACAATAAACTATGATTCATATGCAAAATGGTCTCAATGATGATTACTGAACATTCAATCAGCAAAACATGAAAATTTTTGTACCTTAAAACGATGAACTTCATCCTGTTTTACTTGTTTTAACTCGGAGTGAAAAATTAATAGGTAACGAAAGGCTTTTCAGCAATTAAAACCATTAAATCTAACTTGACCTGAGTTGTAAATAAAAAGTGGGTAACAAAATATCAGCACAAACCTTCGTAACTGATTCTGGAAGACCACGGTTCATGCAAGACTGAAAGTTCCGGAGCGTTAGTCAACAAAATGGCATGACTAAGAATTCAAAATGGCCATAGTGACATCTGAAGCTATTTTTTCCACATCTGACCCCCTCATTCGTATCTAATGGTAACCCGACCTCAGATCAATCTTTGAGAAGAACTTAGCCCCATGTAGCTCATCAATGAGCTCATCTATTCTGGGAATGGGGTATCTATTCTTGATGGTGCTTTGGTTCAAAGCACGATAGTCCACGCACATGCGCATGGTACCATCCTTCTTTTTCACAAGAACCACTGCAGATGCAAAGGGGCTCTTGCTTGGGCGTATGAAACCCATCTCCAAAAGTTCTCGGATATTCTTCTCGATCTCATCCTTTTGCCTCTTCGGATACCGGTATGGAGTTGTGATCACTGGTTTAGCTCCTTCTTGAGCTCTATGATGTGTTCTGAACCTCGATCAGGAGGAGGTCCAGGAGGTAAATCAGCAAACACTTTACTCTTTTTGGTGAGTAAAGATTGGATATCAGGAGGATGCTCTACTTTAGTTTCAGCTGGACTCGCTGGAAGAATCATGCACTCAGCAGCCCACTCCACTTGATCATGACGTATCAACTTCGCCATCCTCTTGAATGATACAATCCGAGGGCCACCATTTGACATTCCTCTCAACACCACCTTCTTCCCATCGGATTGAAACTTCAACTCCATAGTTTGCAGATTTAGAGAGATCTCTCCAAGAGATCGCAGCCATTGAATGCCAAGGACAGCATCCGTATCTCCAATATTGACCACATAGAAGTCATCCTTGACTTCGTAATTGCCCAATTGCATTGACATGTTCGGAATCCTCTTGGTGCATGAGATGTGAAACCCATCCGCAACCATAACTCTGAACCCTTCAAAGTCTTCTGTTTGCAATCCTTTCTTTGCCACCACAACTTCGTCTATGAAGTTATGTGTTGCACCAGTGTCAATCAAAGCAACAATACGTTGCCCTTTGATCATTCCCCGAACTTTAAAGGACTCATTCTTTTGAAAGCTCGAAAGTTGAGCCAATGTACCACCACTTTCTTTTTCACCTTCAGACTCTTCTGGAGTATTTTCTTCATCGCTGTCCTCAAAATCAGCTTGCTGATCAGAAAAATCAGAATTGCTTTCATCAGCTGTATAGAACTCAATTTGATGAATTTTAGCACCCTTTGGGCACACATGATCTTGGGACCATTTTTCCCAACAACGGAAACATAACCCCTTCCTACGGAGTTCATTGATAGTCTCTGGATCCAATCTTGAGCCCTGAGGTTTCTGTGGTTTAAACTCCTTATGGTGAGGCTTTTGATGAAACTTTTTCCCTCTATCCCCTTTGTGAAAAGCTGGTTTGGAATGGAACTTTGCTTTGGGAGCAGCCCACTCCATGTTTCTAGCTTTTTTCATTGCTTCTTGTAGGGACGGTGGATCAAAAGCTTTGATCCAACCCTTGATTGGCTCCATCAATCCTTCAGTGAATAGGATTACTAATCTTCTCTCTGTGATTCCAGTGACCATAACTGAAAGTCTTTGAAACTCAGCTATGTAGGCATCCACAGTGCCATATTGTCTCAACTGTGCCAATTCCCTAAAATGCACTTCTGGATCCTTCTTCTCGAACCTCTCAATGAGTCTATTGGTGAACTCATCGTAGCTAGTGATAGACCCATGACCTAAGGTGACTAGGCCATGGTACCACCATTCATGCGCCACCCCATCTAGGTGTAGCGTAGCGAATCTAATCGCTTCTTCTTCAGCCATTGGCCTAAGTGCCAAATAGTTGTCTAGTTTTTGTAACCAGGCTCGAGCAGAATTATTATCGCTTCCATCAAAATGGGCAAGCGTAACCTTGTTGAGAGCTTGATTCCAATCTCCTTGTGCTGGGGTTCTTCTTTGATCATAGTTTCTCCCTTGGCCTCTATCCTTCCTTCTATACTCCATGTAATCATTGAAGGACATGTCAAGTTTTACTTCATCAGGAAGGGTGTCATACTCTGTTCGGCCTATCCTCACCCTCTCCAAGGATGAAACATTTTCTTCAGGATCAGGCTGTGGGAGTGCTGGTGTCAAAAACGTGGGTTTGAATGGTCTAGCAGAAATGTAAGTGTTGCTCACTGCAGGTTGGGCAACATGACCATTGTGCGG
Organism: Sequoia sempervirens; assembly: GCA_007258455.2. Taxonomy (NCBI): domain Eukaryota; kingdom Viridiplantae; phylum Streptophyta; class Pinopsida; order Cupressales; family Cupressaceae; genus Sequoia; species Sequoia sempervirens. Next base: position 547,779,498 of record VDFB02193867.1, read on the forward strand.
GTTGGAAGCACTGTGCTCCCCGGTATGCCCTGTGTTGTGTTGTGGAATATTGGGACCCAATCTCCCCAACAGGAGAGAAAACATATCCATCATGGCATCCATCTTCTTATCGAGTCCTTGACCCAAATTGGCTGAATTGTCTATACCCTTCCCACTGTCACCTCTGTTGCCAGAACTTCTTTCATTATCCCCCATTTCTGTTTCTTGTGAAGGCTCCCAATTAGCCCTCAAAACCTCGGAAGCTGTGTGACCTTCTGGGGCTTGATGCAACTGTGTCTGAACTGTACCTCTCTTGTATACTCTTGCCAAATACCTCTGTTCTCTGTCACTCATAGAAGGCTGATTTCACAGGATGGCAGGATACGTGGCTCTGATACCACTGAAATATACCGAGCCAATTTTTTTTTCGTTTTTCAATTTCAAATTACAAGCAGTGCACCCGTTAAGGTTAGATGAGAAAACCAAAACGTGCAAGAAAACAACTCTAACCAGAATGGCGCCGAGGATGGCGAGCATTGGTCAGAGGATCTAATTGAGACTGCTTAAATTGTAACTCTAACCAGAATGGCACCGCTGAAGGTGAGCATTGGTCAGAGGGTCTTCTATTCTATTTGCAGGAAGGAACTCAACGTCAAGTATGTGCTACCCAATCCAACGCGGAGTGAGGGGCGACCATATGACGGAGTGAATACAAAACTACTGCTTGAAAGAAAATGCTGAAAGCTAAAGACTCTCAACACCCAGGATGTGCTTTCTAACCCAGAATGGGATAGTAGCGACCATAGGGCGGAGATGGATTACATACAATATCAAAATGCTGAAAGAGAGAACATTACAATCTGACTGAGCAAGAATCTAAGGACCGACAGTACTACTGCCAGCATACAATTTGAAAGATAACTACTTGCTACCAGTTACAAATCAGCCTTTGAGAATATTGCAATAATATTGAAGCATTCAATGATTGCCAAGAATAAAGCTTAAACTTGTATGAAAGAAACGGATCCAACCTCTTCCAATCTGAGCAATCTTCAATGATGTCTCCGTGAAGCCTTTAAGAGTTCCCAACGACCATCCAAGAGCAAAAGTGCAGATCCCTGTATGCTGTTATAACAGTACTGTATTTTTCTTCATAAACCAGCAACACAGATTTATAAAATAGATCAGATCTCCCTAGAAACTGATCCAAATGACTAGATACTGAAGGCAAAACACCTTTAACAAGGAGGCGCTCAAACTAGAAACACAAAACAGACTTGAAATGCCACTTATATTAAATGCACAAATCCCGAGATCTTGAGAATGGTACGGCCCAGCTGACAGGGTCGACTTTACTTTAAAAATTAGATACACCAATGAAAAATCTGCAACTTGTCACACAATGGCGCCTAGACCAAAGGAATAGAACTATCCAATACCCACAATGAAATGTTTTGTATTTTTTGATTTATGAATGTAAACACAAATCTGCTAAAGCAAAATACAGAAAACAGAAATCTCTAACATGCCAAATCTGATCCTAAACATATGAATGCTGATTACAATGCACGAAATCCAAAGTACTCACAACTAGACTAACAATCATCACTAGTCGTTGTCTTACAAACGAGAAGAGATGCCCAATACTAGGAGGTCTTCATTCCTCGAAGTGATCCAGATTCAATCCGGCAGCATAACGGTGTATTTTTCCAAGATGAAGCAAACTGATGCACAAGCCCTCTTTTTATAAGTTTCGTTTGACTTCACGAAACCCTAAAATCATCTTTTAGGTCAAATTCCCTGATCTCCTCAAGAAGGCGTACTTTCTCCTTCAAAGATTAATAAATGATATTTTAATTAAAAGCCAAGCTTGAAAAGTGCGCCCAACATAAGCTTGCTTGACTTAGGCAATAATTAAAATAATCATTTAATGAGGGCGCCACCCTCAAAGGCCCCTTTTTTAAAACATCTTTAAGTCATTACTTCTAGGCCCAAGGTCAACATTAAAATATAATATTTAAATGTGCCTTTTAATGAAATAACTTAGCTTATCCCTCCGGAGGTGCACTGAAGCCAAAACTGAGCCAAACATCTGACCACTGAAACAGGAAGTCAACCGAGCTGAACATCATCTGACAAGCTGCCAAAAATAGAATTTAATAAAAATAGTAAATTCCAAAAAGTACCCAGAATGCCGGAATGATCATACCACTGCGAAGCCCTCTGAAAACCCAGAAGGAATCCGCCATTAAAACTAACATCTTCGAACAATAACCTCCTCAAAATTAGGAAACCCTAATTTTAACTTCCGACTAGCCTCCGGGTTCCCAAGAAAAGGCTAACGGTCACTGAAAATGTCAGGCTTGAAAAGGGGACATTCACGGTTATGTTTTCATCTTGTTAGACTATGATACCTTGTTTGAGTATTTTGATGCGTTGGTTTTGGCGATGAGTGGATTTGATACGTGACATGATGATACATTGTTTGGTGATTATTGATTTGGAGACCTTGATTTGATATAGTTTAGATGTTTACTTTGACTGGAATTATTGCTATGTACATGCTATAATGGACTATGATTATTTATTTGTCAGGTTTGTTGTGATGTGTATTGGTGTGAAGCGGAATGCATCACTTTCTTGCGAGTGCCTGTGATATCCATGATTTTCTACGCATTGTGTTTGATTAATGCTTTAATTATATATGTATGCGTTATTTGTTTGGTTGTAGGAAATTGCGGGTACATGACACCGACTCCACACAGGTACTTTCCCGGTGTTAATCAAGACTCCATGAATCGTTGATCGAGGAGATAGTAGTTTGGTTCACCTAGTCTAATCTATAACCGGTCTTAATTACATCGATGCATTTTTAGTTGAGTTATAGGATTGTATGTCATTTCATTTGGAATTGTTTGGAAGTTATATTTGGTTAATTTTTAATGATAGTTTATTGTGTTCTAAATTGTTATTTAAATTAATATTCTAATGTTGAAGAAATTAGTTACTTATTATTTAATTAATTAATTAGCTTATTTGGTTAAATGGTTTAATCTTAAAAGATTGAATTTATTTAATTAAATTAATAAATTAATTAAATTAGAATTCAATAGAATTAATAATGAAAGATTTAATATTTGAAATTAAATAATTATTTGTAGAAAAGATATTTTGGTTATTAAATAAATGGTTATATTTTGGAAATTATAAATTATAAATTTAAAATAAAAAATAAATGCATGCATTTGGAAGTGTAAATTTAAATTAAATAAATTAAATTGCATGCATATTGAAAGTGGAAAGAGTGCAGAAGTGGTGGGAAGATGTTTTGTAACCACTTTATAGAGCATCAATATTGAAGTGCAATAATTGTTTTGGTTGTTGAGGAATTTCTTCACGGAGGTTATTGTGGATCTAGGATTGCACAGAGGTTATTGAATTTCCTCACGGGAAAAATTATTAGAGCTTTTGCAAAACTTCTCTGTGTGTGCTATTTTGAAATACTGTATATTTGTGGAAAATCTTTTGTTTAATTTTGGATTGGGATTTGCTGTACGGGAAGAGATTAGAAGCTTCAGGCAACAGAGGCAACAAAGAATTCTCTTCACCAGTTAGCAAAGGAAATCAGGCAATCCTCTTGTAAAATTTAGTTTATTAGTTTTGGAAAGGAAAGCTTATGTAGATATTTTGTTGTATGAATTCTTGATGGCTTCAAAAAGCTTCTGTTAAAAAAAAAATTATGTTGAAAGTATTTTAAATTTGTAAAGAAAAATATTTGTTTAAAAAGGGAAATGATTCTACAGGGAATAATTTGGGATATGAAACAAAATTTTTGTGCGTGATTTCATTTGAAAATCCCGAGGAAATTTGATTATTTTCCAATTTCCCCAGTACAGTTTAATATTAGTTTCTTCTCTGTTAAAACCCCGTTGAAATTTTAATATATATATATATATATACATATATATATATATATATATTATATATATATATAAATTGGATTGAGAATGGAGCTTAATGTTTATGTGAAATTTTCCTTAAAACCCATGCACCGTACAAGCGAATTTTAATTAAATTTGGGCCGAAATTTGAATGGCTGACATAATTTTCCGCAGATTTTATTTGTGCTTTTAAAAAAAAATTAAATTAAGTATAATGGGCAGGGTCGAAACCCTCCCCACATTTAAAAATAAAATAAATTAAGTATAATGGGGAGGGCGCAGCCACTATGCCTACGTCATCCCACATAAGGGCTGCGGCAGGGGCCGCGTGATTTTTAGAACTTTAATCCATTTAAAGATTTTTTTTATTATTACAGATTTTTTTTATAGTTTATAAAATCCGAGTTTAAATTATATTCAATGCAAAAAAAAAGGGGGACTTTGAATGCAATTTTATTTAGCATTAATTATAAAATTCGGTTTTATTTAAATATTATATATATATGTGTGTGTGTGTGTGTGTGTGTGTGTGTGTGTGTGTGTGTGTGTGTGTGTATGTATATATATGTATAAATATATATATGTATATATATGAGAAAATGAATAAGTATGTGTGATTAAATATATTTTATAGTGTATATATATTAAAGTATATATATATATATTTATATAATTATATTTATTAAAGAAGGAAAAATAATTTTGATATTTAAGATGTATAAAATATTTTTTTAAAATTATGATGCATGTGAATTTCTAGAATTATTTGAAAATGAATTTTAATTAAGATGAGTTGATTCCATGCATATTATATTGTTTGAAAGGATTTAGAATATCCAAATGTAGATGTGATATATTCTTTCAATTTGTTTTAAAACTTGTTTCCTTGTCAGGTAAAATGGGAAAGTCTCAATTAAACAAGTCTTCCAGATCAAGTTGTAAAAGTGGGGATTGTGAATGTTAAGTTAAATTCTTATGTTAACTAAGGATGTGTACATGGCTATGCTTGGTGGTTTGACACCTGTGTTATGAACATTGATTATTGTTCGTTTTATCGTGATTGGTCTTTTATATAGATTTTGGTTGTATGTACACTTTGTAAACCTTAGTTAGAGAACATAGATTTACATGTTATGTTTAGGGAGTGGCTATTTATAGGGGCCAGCCACAAAGTGGTGTCGGGTAACTTACAAATAGTTAGTAAGATCGAGGAAAACTAAGAACACCGTAGTTAGATTAAAACACTTAACAAGATGTACATGCCTCGCTTATGACTCTTGAGCTACTACAGTCATGAGTATAAGATGAGAAGGCCTGGAATGGCAAATCGGTGTCTTGTTTCTTTAAAAGACATTCGATTCCACAATAGTATGCAATAGGGGCCAGGTTTTGTAAGAGGTTACCTGGGTAACCCAAGGATTGGGGGCGGAACCTAGGAAGAAACACCAGGGTAACCTTTGCGTTGGATGACACTCACCTAAATAACAGTTAACTTTGTATTTATTACAATCAATTGTCTATATTTGACAATGTAACCAATAGTTTGTTAGTACTAGTGTCTAGGGTTAGTAGATTAGGTCTAGGTAACCTTATTACTTCCTAGTACTGTGGGGTGGACCTACGTACCACATGGTTGGGTGGAACATGCACCTTACTGTTGGGTCCCCAGTTTGATCATGGCATCGAGAGCTTCATGGATGGAGAGCTCACACTTGGAAACTTATGTGTATTCCCAATATTGTATATTGTAAAATTTGTATTTGAAAACATCCCTCAAATGTTGTGAGGTGAACATTTGTAATTGTAATTGTAATTATTATTGAACTACCTCATCAGATGGATGAGTATTGTATATTCTATCAAATGCAATGTATGGAAACAATGTTTGTACCTTATATTATCTTGAATGGAGTATTAAATGAAATGCAATGTTTATCTTTATGTTATTTATTAATATGTGCAATGCGAAATACTTAAGTCGCTTATGGAAACTCAAAGTAGTGTATCGTCTCGTAACTTAATGAATGTATGCAACTAATTAACTTAATAATTAAACTTTTAAAAAAATTATTCCACTATTATATACAATTGCAACATTCCTTAGGTTATTATGATGGGGCATTACATAATCAAGGTAAAAAAAATAAATCATGTATAATATAAACATGTAGGAATATTTACCATCCGTAGGTTTATGTCTCGCCATCCATACTTGACCTCTATCATTCATATAGAGACCCTAAGGTAACTTAACCTCAAAGGAACTCCCCATGAGGTGTTTTTCTCACAAAATTCCTAACCCTTAAGAGGCAATTGACAACCACCATCATTGGGTGAGTGAAGTGTGTTCTCCTCACCCATTCCACCATCTTAATTCCTCACCTTTTAGGTGACATTATTGTAGTGACATTGCGTGTGCAAAATCACTAGGTGCAAATGATAGAATGCCATGGTATTACAATATAGGAAGACGCTTTTGCATATTAAAAAAAAAAGGTTTGGTGTTGTGTCTACTTTTGGGCATGAAAAAATCATAAGATCTAAGCTTGGAAACTATGGTAGGCCTTTCAATCACCATAGAAAGAAAACATATGAGTTTAATATGTGAGCATGTAATTCCTATAGACATGTAAGTAAGATGAACATATATGAGAAAAAAAGCATGAGGATACCTCTAATTGTATACCCCATAAAAAGGGTTTGTGAGCATAAAATTTGTATAAATAGGCCTTTTGAATCAATCGCATTTCCTCATATAATGGTTAGATTAAACAAGTATAATATGCATGAATAATAAATGATATAGAAAATTATGTATCCTATAAGTATGATTTGGAACAATTGTCATAATGTGTACATGTAAAATAATCTCAAAAGGTGTGTAAGAATCAATAATAGTGACAAATTCATGAAAAGTATTATCATGATAATAAATATCACCATAAAATGAACTTTTTTGTGTAATATAGTAACATACTATCAAAACTATGTCATGTAAAATAATTTAGTAAAAATACCTTTTGTTATAAAAATAGTCTCTATAATAAATGTTGATATGGAAAATATCCCAGAGAATATTGCAATATCAACAAGTATATAATGTTTATATGTAACAAATAACATGCACATATGTGATAATAGATCAAGGAAAACTATATAAACCATAATGTGGGAATGAGAAGATGAATCAAGCAAAGCACTACAAGAAATCTCATGCCCATATGTAAATGAATTAACTAAATCAACCATGTAACAAAAAATATGTACCACCAAAACATAAATCTAAATAGATCATTTAGACTATGTGTTCCTTTTTTTTGTTTCCATTCTTTCAACCATTTATTTATGCCTTTAGTTACATATATAGTGCACCTCTATTTTCTTTATTAGGTTGCAAATATATTGTTTATATCTTACCTTTATCATTGTGACCAAGTCATTTGCTTATGTATCCAAGTTTTTACCTGAATTTGTATCTAGGACCATATAATTTGTCCAATACTATAGGAGAAGTAGAATAATTTTAGGTAGTAGTATTACTCTCAACATCAAAGTCACACATAAAATTTGATTGTGTTTCATATCATCTAAGCTCTATAGGAGGTGTTCAACCATATTTAGATGGATATAAGTAGAGTAAAGACCTATATTATTATCTTTGAGATAAAATTGTAAGTGTGGAAAATGTAAACTAAATACAATTAAATACACCTCTTAATGAAACATTGTATCAAGATTAAACATGAATTAAACTAATTTAAAACATTGAAAATCCTGAAGACGTCTCATTGTCTCCTATCTCCAAAGATTTATCAAATTATAGAATCTCTCATATTTGTAAGCACCGTAACTATTTAAAATGCCTATCTAGAGAATGGAATGGATGATAAATGCAATGATGTGATGATTGCTAATCAATTTTAGATGATATGATGCTACTATAAACTATCCTGACATGAAACCTGCTAAATGGAAGCTACAGTAAAAGCTAATGATGTTGTCGTGATATGAAATCTACTAATGCCATGATGCTATGATGATACTAAAATTCTAATGCTAATTCTTATGATTGCTTGGTTGCTTGAGTACTAATTCCTGCAGAGTAAGTTTGCATAAAAGATGATAATTCTTGGATCATTTTGATGCTTCAGAAGGCTATATATATAGATTTCTAACAACACATTTGTACAGGGGTAACACAACAGAGGCTGAGATTAAATCTGGAGATTTGAATGGTAGAGGATGAGAAGGTGGAGCTAATCATGGAGGGTTGTTCCTCCCCATGAAAATTCCAGGCAAGATGAGAGGAAAGATTTGAGGCAGAATATTGAGAAGATTGCCTACAGGTTTGTCCCTGAGGCTTTTCCCGTGAATGCCAGTTAAATTAATTAGATTTGAAGAATCTAATTTTATTGGTGAGTGAATAGAGGGATTTGATTTATGCATTTATTTGAATATTTTATGATTTATTCAAATTTAGCAAAAAGAGAGATAAATAATTTAATAAAACAAACTATAGAAGTTGTTTATTAAATTAAAATAGAAGGAATATGATAATTAAATTAAAGATTTTAGGATATCTTTATTTAATTAAGAAGAAATGTGATGAGATAGAAAAATTAATAGTGAACTTAATATAAATAAATATTTCTATTTATTTACTAAGTAGATGAATTTAGGATTAATTAATCAACTAAATCATATTTAATTAATTAGATTCTCCAAACTATTTTTAGGTGTCTACACTTTCCCCCTCTTTAAAGTGATGTGTTTATACATTGCTTCAAAGAAAATTTTGTGTTGCTACTGCTAGTATCGATAAAAAAAAAATTAAGAATGCCCTATACATTATTTTTAGATGATTGATGGATATATGCCCCCTCGGGAGATAAATTAATGATTTTTTTATTCTTTTGAATTTTTTAGAACTTTTCATTTTTTTTATGATTTTTTGATGATTTGATGTAGATTTGATGAATATTTGATGATGGAATAATTTCTCTCGATAATTGATGTAGAAAGTTCCTCTGAATGAGGTTTGAATTAAGCCTCCTTGTGTTTGATGATTTTTTATTGTGTCAGCCTTTGATTCAATATTGATTGATGCTCCTGATCAAGTAGATGATGTTCAACCTCATGATAGGTGAGGTATGATGATTGAGTGATGATAATTATCCTCATGATAGGTGAGGAATAATTATAGTTTCATTGATGAACCTCATGATAGGAGAGGTTGATTCGATGTATTGACCTCACGATAGGCGAGGTTCAATGATGCTTGATGATTGACCTCATGATAGGTGAAGATCAATGATAGGTTGATGATTGTCCTCATGATAGGTGAGGATCAATGATAGTTTGATGATTGATTGACCTCATGATAGGCGAGGTTCAATGATAGTTGCTCATGAGATTTGATCAAAGTATCATTGGAGCTGAATAGATTGATAGGCTGATTGATTTTTGATTGATTGATAATATCGCTGATTTGCAATATGTTATGATCATAGGAGGATTTTAGAATTATTTCCAAGGACGTGGGACATGATTCCGCATCTAGTGCAGACCGATATAGATATCATCAATCGATGTGAAAAATATATAATGTAGATGCAAAACTAATATGAATGCAATCTAACTTAACCATGCAAATCTACATATGCAAGCATTGGCATATTAATAGTACTTTTGTTGTGCTTTTTATCATCATTGAGTTTTTAAAATGTTGAAAGTGAGAACAAGCATCAATGGTATAATGTAAACCAATGATGACCTGAGTACTACTTCCATTATTTTTGATATTGTAAGCGAACACAAGCATCGAGGTATAATTAAACCGAGATGACCTGAGCATTTCTTGCATAAAATAAACAAGAATTAACCACTTTCCTATGTGAATTGGAATGTCATCCATGATACCTTGTAGAGCATTTCCCTTGATGATTCACATAATAATTGTGATTTATTCACAGACAGTAGACAAAGAAAATATCATTTCTTCTTCCTAGCTTCTCTAGTTCAATACATCATTGAGTTGCTCCAAATAAATGATAACAATGATCAAAAGTACCACATATCTTACATTTTCTTCTAGTATTCAATCATTTATTCATATTAGATCATCCATCTTGATTTTGTGATGTTTTTTTGTTTTCTAGATTTTGGATCAAACTAACTTAAAGATCTATCCTAGGGGCCTCGGGGGCTGATCAAAGATTAGCCTTGCCTATGTTATACACACAAATACCACATGGTTCGACTGACACAAACTCATGTTTTTGGCTTTTTTGAGACTAACTATTTCATTTTATTTTTTTTGGATTTTCTGATGTAATATGGATGTTTGATGTGTTTCCGATGGTGATTGATATTCCATTTTGGGTTGTGTTTTGATCGTTGTTTTTGTATTTTTTTTGTCCATTTTGTTAAGCTCAAGATTTATTGCCCCTAGTGAGGTTGAGATGTTGCCCCCAAGCTAGGGTGAGACATGACCATGTGATATGATATGATAATGGATGAAAAAATTGATATTGGAAGTGACGACCATGACATGTGTCCAATAGATAGGAGAGCTGATTTAAATCACAAATAGCGACTGTTTCCCGGTTTTCACTATATGTTTTTATTGCACCTTTTCATTCTTTTTGATTCTTTTTGTATTTTTTTGTTTTTCTGATTTTTGTTTTTTGTTTTTTTTTGTATTTTTCTATTATGGAATGATATGATATGACCAATCGAAGGAACATGATGCCCCACAATAAAGGTAATGCAACCATGGATAAATGATAGATCAAAATGAAAGATTCACTGCAAAACATGTCATACAAGCAACATATCTCTTGTCGAAAGATGATAATAGTTGATTGATTAAGATGCTAGGAATGATTGATTCCATAAGGAATGATGATAAGTACTTAGGATCATTGATTCCCCTAAGTATGATAAGATTGATGTTATTTTGATCATTGATTGACAAAAGATATGAGGATTGCATAATGTTTTACAACTAGGCTCAAATATGATTTGCATGATAAGATTCAAGGTTGCAAAGGGACATGGTGACATCAATTTTGATAAGCTAGGATATATGGAATGGAAGAAAGAAAGGGTAAAAATAATGAATGGTATGATCAAGATCAGCTAGATAAGATACAGACACAAGGCCCAAGTATTTTTCCCCTATTCCTCATCAAGACCAAGGACGGGAAGAAAGGATGTATCTAGTAAGAATGATGGAATATAGATAAGGTGAATGATATGGTATGAAAGATATGGAAAAAGTGTATTGGATAAGATATATGATGTTCAAGAATATCCTTACCCTTGTCAAGATGAAAGGTGAAAATGTAAGGAATGAGCATAGAAAGGATAATGATCATGAATGATAAGATAGACGAAACATGTCTCTAAGTGTAGAGTGCAAGAGGAATATGGAAGATAGGATATGGATGATAAGGAGATGGAGGAAGGACTTAAGCATCAAGTTTCACAACCAAATATCCCTCTAATCAACCATGGCAATGGGAATTAGAGTCCTAAATGTTGGCATATTAATGATATGATGGAAGAATCTAGGGATTTATGCAAAGGTTTGGATTAAAGGAGAATGATGGGGGATGAATGTTGGATAATGGATAGGAGGTTGGAAGGCCTATTGATGGATAGATGGAATGGATGGCAAGATCAACATTGGCACACACCTTGAAGGGTGGTGGAGTGTTGGAGGAAAAATGGATTTGGAAGGTGATAGGTTATTAGATGGAAAATTGGAGGAAGCTTTTGGATTAGCAAATTTGGATGCCAATTTAGATTTTATTGCTTCTATGAGACTTTTAGGAATCCACATGACTTTTAACTTTGATTTTTACTTTTTGGGCCTTTGTGACCTTTGAAATTTTTCTTTTTGATTTATGGACCTTTGTGGTCTATGAAAATTTCCTTTTTGCTTTGATGGGCCTTTGTGGCCTTTTAGATTTTTCTTTTGATTTTGGATCAAATTTTCTTTTATTTTTGCATGTCTCTTCGAGGAGACATGTTGATCCTTTGATACATGTGGATTTTGATATAGAAGCTTTTGATATTTGGCACCCAAATTGCTTCCAAGAGCAATGGGCAGGGTGGATTGAGATGAATGATATGGAGGTATTATGGATGAGTTAATGTGGGTAGAATTTTGAAAGGGCATCAAGGATGTGTGCCTTTGTTGTTCTTGAGAAATAGGATATGGACCTAGGATAGAGGGAAGGTTTGATGGACTAGGATGAAGACCTAGGACAAATGGAATGTGTGATGGATTAGGATGAGGACCTAAGATATATGGTAGGTTTGATGGACTAGGACACTTAGGCATATAACCAAGGCCATGGAAATATGGGTTTCTTTGAATAGAAAGGGGTTCTAAGATACCTTGCTCATGAAGGCCTAATCCTTTTCCTTTATAATTCATACTTTGACACATTCGTTTACCAATGGGATATGTATTGTTTGTGAAACAAGATGTGAGTCCATTTTGAGGAGGATATGATATGGATGAGAGGATAGGTGTTGGAAGTAAACCAGAATGGATAAAGGTGGAGGATCCCAATTTATAGGTGTGGGGTTAATGTATAGCTTGAATAGGTGTGATAGGCTCTTGACATGGGGATGATGGGGTGTTTTGATCTTGACTTGGAAAAGGATTATGAAGTGGTATGAAAGGAATATCTTGATCATGAGAAGGATAATAATATTCATGGGATGAAAGGGTGTCATTGAATGGAAGCATATCTTGGTCTTGATGAGGAAGGGAATCATGAGATTTTGTAGAAAGCATGTCTTGATCATTAGTTGGTAAGAAATCATTAAATAGGATCGAAGAATTATCATGCTCTTGTGATGCAATAGAATCATGAGATGGTATGGATTGATTAGATGATGTGGAAGAAGAACTTGGAAGGATACTTGTCTCTTGAGATGCAAGGGAATTATTTTGGATGAAAAGTGAAAGGAGGGGATTTTCATAAGATTCTTGAGAAATGGGATCTTGATCAAGGATTGGAATATTTTGTGGAATTTTGATATCATTGGATGGAGTGGAAGGAATATTTTGATCTTGATGTTTAGGGAAGTCTATGCTAGCATGCTTTGGATTGAGAGATTGACAAGAATCATTAGATGTTGAAGATATGATAGAAGAGGATGATTGGATGGAATTGTTAACTTGAGTGAAAGAATCTTGAGGTTTAGTTTGGCTTATGGTGGATGGAGATAAATGCATGACATGCCTAGATTGCTCAATATCATTTGTGTTTGAGGATTTAGATTTGGGCTTATTGAGATTTTGCAAAAATTCAATGACATTGAACTTGGATGATGTAGTTTTTGGTGAAGAAGGTCTCATGTTCATTGTTTAGTCAAGAGGATATGGGTAGATGTCTGGTAGAAGATATCTTTTTGTGTTTGTTTCCCTTTGCATATCCCAGATTTTTTGTTGAAGTTTTTTCATTTGATGAGATAAAGCATTCAATTGATCCTTATTTATTTCCGCCATGGTGGTTTGAGTTTCAATTTCCTATTCTTTGGATGTTTTGACTCTTGTTGTAAGGGATTTCTTGACAAATGTTGTGGATTTCCAATCCCTAATCATAAATTTCACTGTTTGATTATGTTTTGACTCTTTTGTGTTATTTTTTTAAATTTTTGGATGATCTTTATCTGGATTTTAATGATTTTGAAAAACACAACAATCAAATGTAGACAATTGTTTTTAAGAGTTGTAATCTAAACAGATGAAGTATGTTCAAAAGAACCATGAATGGTCCTATTTTCATTGGTTTGATAATAATAAAACACTTCAAAAAGACTCACTCTTAATAGTCAAAAGGTCATCGTTATACTCAACAACCCACAGCTTAAAATTGCATTGACTCTCACAGCCATGTCACCCCCTAGAGGGTGCCTATGTTTTTGTCTTTTCCAGGTGGATACTCAAGGTTAGATTTCTTGATCCCTTGAGCAAATAGTCCTTGGAAATTATATGGTGAGTGTCTTGGGGGAAGATTCTTCCCTCCCCTTGCACTACGAGTATTACAATGTTTGGTTACTAAATCAGTTGGATACTACACTATGGTTCTTAGAAAGGGTTTCCGTTCAGAGCAGCAAGTGATAAAATCCCTCATGAGACCTCCCAACCTTTAGAACAAAGGTTTTGGGGATGGTTATCTTGCACACTTCCAGAAAAAGTGGGTTTCCCCATATTTTCTTTAAATTTTATAGTGGGGTGGAAAAACATGGCTTTGGTTTGAACCCACTTAGGTCATTCCCGTAGGGTGAGTACTTTTTCCCACTACGGTAGGCCTTCTAAAGGATGTAATAAAACTTGAAGAATGCATAAAAAGGATGAGTCTGGATTTTTGGATCACCTTGTTAAGGGGAGAGCATATGCCTATCACCACACAAACACAAAAATCAAGTTGTTCAATTTTTAGAGCCCAAACTACAATTTTCTATATATGTTAAGATGTTGCTTCACAAAAAGACATGGTGTAAATTTTAAATCCACATTTAAAAGTTTGGTGACTACCCTAGATTGATAAATTTTAGTCCAATTGAAAATGTGACTATCCTAGGATTGATTCATTTTAAAACCAACTGAAGAAGTGTCTATCCTAGATTGATTCATTTTAAGTCCAAATCCAAAAACCAGTGAGTTTCTAATGTTCTTTTTAACCAACTTTGACAAAGCTTGTGTAGATGGTTAATTTTAAGCCTAAAGTAATGCTAGTTGGTCCTAAAGCATGAATGAAAAATAACATATGATGGGTTATTTTCCCATGAGTGTTTGAAAATGCTATTACAATGGATATCAAATGCTTTCTTTCACTTCAATGCTCCATGTTCTTCTTAAAACCTATAATAAATTCTCAAAAATGTTGATGATATCAAGAAATAAGAAGATATAAGGGTTAGATGAATGATTAAGCATAAAAACCCTAAAACTTAGACCAAGTTGCAATGTGATTTGACTTCAAATGTAAAATTGAAAATTTTAACTCTACAAAAAGTGAGATATACCTACACAATTGAATAGCTTATGAAATTCTACCCCATTTCAAAAAAAATAGTTTCAAAAAATACCTCTGTATGGCCAAGATATGTTCATTTTAAGATTGACTATCAAAGCGCTAAAACAGAGGTCAGAAGTGCTACAGAATTCATCAGAAGCGCTAAAACAGATGCAGAAGCACTACAAAATTTATTAGAAGTGCTAAAATAGAGGTCAGAAGCACTACAAATTTTATCAGAAGCGCTAAAACAACTAGAAGCACTAAAACAAAGGTTAGAAGCACTGCAGAATTTATCAAAAGCGCTAAAATAGTCTTTAAAGCACTATACTTTTCCTCAGAAGCGCTAAAATAGAGTTCAGATGCTCTATAGTTTTCCTCAAAAGTGCTATAGAATCTTTCGATCACACTAAAATAGATTACGCTAGATTCTTGTACAAAAAATTTCTAGAAAAACTTGTTAAAAACATGGGGTGCGGCCCCACAGTGGGCGCCAGAATGTAAGTGTGAAAAATATAAACTAATTACAATTAAATAAACCTCTTAATGAAACATTGTATCAAGATTAAACATGAATTAAACTAATTTAAAACACTGAAAAGCCTGAAGATGTCTCATTGTCTCCTATCTCCAAAGATTTATCAAATTACATAAGCTCTCAGATTTGTAAGCACCGTAACTATTTAAAATGCCTATCTAGAGTACGGAATAGATGCTAAATACAATGATGTGATGATTGTTAATGAATTTTAGATGATATGATGCTACTGTAAACTATCCTAACATGAAACCTGCTAAATGGAAGCTATAGTAAAAGCTAATGATGTTAGTGTGATATGAAATCTACTGATGCCATGATGCTATGATGATATTAAAATGCTAATGCTAATGCTTATGATTGCTTGGTTGCTTGAGTACTAATTCTTGCAGAGTAAGTTTGCATAAAAGATGATAATTCTTGGATCATTTTGATGCTTTAGAAGGCTATATATATAGATTTCCGGTAGCACATTTGTACAGGGGTAACACAACAGAGGCTGAGATTAAATCTGGAGATTTGAATGGTAGAGGATGAGAAGGTGGAGCTGATCATGGAGGATTGTTCCTCCCCATGAAAACACCAGGAAATATGAGAGGAAAGATTTGAGGTAGAATATTGAGAATATTTCCTGTAGGTTTGTCCCCGAGGCTTTTCCCATGAATGCCAGTTAAATTAATTAGATTTGAAGGATCTAATTTTATTAGTGGGTGAATAGAGGGATTTGATTTATGCATTTATTTGAATATTTTATGATTTATTCAAATTTAGCAAAAAGAGAGATAAATAATTTAATAAAACAAACTCTAGAAGTTGTTTATTAAATTAAAATAGAAGGAATATGATAATTAAATTAAAGATTTTAGGATATCTTTATTTAATTAAGAAGAAATGTGATGAGATAGAAAAATTAATAGTGAACTTAATATAAATAAATATTTCTATTTATTTACTAAGTAGATGAATTTAGGATTAATTAATCAAATAAATCATATTTAATTA
>VDFB02193867.1:547796099-547885635 GCA_007258455.2 Sequoia sempervirens
CTTGAGAATTTACTGATACTCCTCTGTCATAGCATCTTTCCAAACTTGTTGACTAGAAGCTTCCTCAACACTAGAAGGTTCAGACTCAATAATCTGGCTCATCAAATTAACATAACTAGAAAACTTGTGAGGTCTCTTGCTTTCTCTGAAGGTTCACTTTGGAGCTGCAAACCTTTCTACCTCTTGCATTGTTTTCCTAGCCCAAAGGGGTCTCTTACGTCCAATCACAATGTTTGTAGGGCCATCAGTAGGTTCCAAGGGCTCAACTGGATCATCATTTTCTTTTGGTTCTGGAGCCTCCCCCTGAATCTCAGGAGCATGGTCAACTTCCATATCCTATGAAGACTCTTCATTATTAATCTCCATGTGAGTGCCCTTGGATCTCCTGAATGCAAAATCTTGCTCAAATGTGACATGTCTACTGATCTCGATCAATTTCTGGCCTGGGATGTAGATTTTTGTAAGCTTTAGCTGTCTCACTGTAACCAACAAATATCCCCTTCTTGCCAGAAGACTCCAACTTTGTTCTCTTTTCCTTTAGTACATGAACATAAAATGGACATCCAAAGATCCTCAAATCACTCACTTTTGGCTTCTTCCCAGTAAAGGCTTCTTCACGAGTCATGATTCGGTGAGGACTTGTGTTCTGAACATAAACAGTTGTCCTGGATGCTTCTGCCCAAAGCAATGTTGGAAGATCTTGGTCATGGATCATAGCTTTCGCTGCTTCCATAATAGTCATGTTCTTCCATTCAGCAACACCATTCTATTGGGGATTGTAAGGGACACTGAACTCCCACTTAATCCAGCTTCAATACAGTAATTCCGAAAGCTGCCAGAAGTGTACTCTCCTCCATTGTCGGATCTCAGAACTTTGATTTTCTTCCCCGAAATATTTTCCACCTGAGCTTTGAACTCCTTGAACCTTTCTAATACTTCCTCAGATTCCTTAGATTTCAAGAAGTAAATCCAAGTCTTTCTAGAGTAGTCATCAATAAAAAGAATATAATACAAGAAACCACTCGAAGATGCAACAGACATTGGACCACATAAATTAGAGTGAATGAGATCTAGAATACTTTTGGATTTACTTTCTCTACTATGAAAAGGACCTTTAGTATTCTTACCCAAAGCGCACCCCTTGCAAGACCTTCGTGCTCCTAATCGAACTTTGGAAGGCCTAAGACCATCTTCTCCATGATAGGTAAGGCTCAAAAGTGAAGGTGAGCCAATCTTCGATGCCAAAGATCACACAAGCTTGAGGAATCATGCACCAATGCCTGAAGTGGTCGAGTGCATAGCCTGTAGAGGCACTCATGATGAATTCCGATCACATGAGCAGTCTTGATACTTGAGTTATTTGTCCACACAAGAACTTTACCCTTTGAAAATGCAACTTGGTATCCCTTGTCTTCCAAGGCTGAAATGGAAACAAGGTTTCTCTTGATGCCTGGAACAAATAGTACATCATTCAGCTGTAGGGTAATGCCGAAATCCAGGTGAAGAGTAGAGGTCCCAACTCCTTTCACTGAGTAGCTTGCATCATCTCCAATGATAACTTGTTCACAAGAATATCTCTCCACCAAGTTAGAGAGATGTCCCCGGAGTCCAATGATGTGGCGTGAGGCACCACTATCAATCAACCACGTGTTGGAGTCGGTAGGTATGCTGCTTGATAAGGCTGAATAGAATAAGTACTCACAAGAATCCTTTTGTGGAGAACCTTCACCAACATCTGCTATGGTAGCCTGCTGCTTAGGCCTAGAGGGACACTCTTTAGCAAAGTGACCATACTTGTCACATCTAAAGCATTGAATCTTGGAAAGGTCTCTCTTCTTCTTGGATGCGGGGCCACCATCAGATTCCTTATCTCTATTTCTCTTAAAGTATCCTTTCTTTCCACCTTTTCCTTTCTTCTTCGAAGAATGAGAGGCAAGAACATGAATCTCTTGATTGCTTGAACTTTGACCAACGCCTCTAGCCACCAACCTTGACTCTTCTTCAATGGAGTCAGCAACCTTGACTCTTCTTCAATGGAGTCGGCCCTCAAACGATCAAACTTTGGAAGTTTTTCTCTTGCGCTGATTCCTTGAATATAGGACTCCCATGATAAAGGAAGACCATTGAGAGCAAGCATGGTCAAGTCCTTATCTTCAATCATATTACCAATTGTAGAGAGCTGATCTCTCAATTCCGAAATCCTCATGAAGTAAGCAATAACCAATTCTTTTTTCACCATTTTCACATGATGGAGTTGTTGCTTCAGTGCAAGAGCCCGACTCGTGTTGTTGATTTCGTACATCTCCTCCAAAGACTTGAACATTTCCCTTGCCGTCTTCATCTTAGAGATGATAGGAACAATATGATCCTTTACGGAATCAACCAGCATCTTCTTTGCCTTGATATCTTTCTTCTTCCACTGAACTTTCTCTTCCTCATCCATAGGCTCAAGAATTTTGATCTCCACAAACTCAGCCAGCTCATTTTCTTCCAAGGTAAGCAAGATTCTGAACCTCCATGAAGTGAAATTTGAAGCTCCCTCAAGCCTATCCTCAATCTTCAACCCGTTCACCATCTTGACGAAGAGATAGAATTAATCAACAATGAGAAAGAGGAAAGATAGTATCGCTGTAATACAAATCTGATCACGATCTTCTTCAAAACCGCTCTGATACCATGTTAATTTTAAGATCAGATTTAATGCGCAGAAAATTAATTCAAAATCAGACACAATAACACAGCAGATACCTTGGGAAAACCCTCCTCTTGAGGGAGAAAAACCCAGCAACAAATATATATCTCTTATATATATATGTAATGGCAACAATACACTTTACAATGTGGCCACACACAAGCCCAGTATTCAGCACCAGCAATGGCTGTAACAACAGATAACAGTCTGCCCTCCCTTGAACACAATTCTGCACTTGTAAATATTCACAATCTGCCTTCAAAGAAATTCGTACTAGGAGGAAGGATCTGCTCTTGATAGAAATTGCACTTGAGAGAAGGAATAATCGAACTTGCTTGATGTCAAATGGAGTGGAAATGACCTATAAATACATATCAATAGAGAGGTCGCACCTCTTCAAGATCTAGGTTGGCCACCAAAAGAAAACATAATTACAAATAATAATTATAAATACAAGGTCAGCCAAGATGAAAATACAGAGTAGGTCGGCCAAAATGAGAATTACATTGTTGCCATGTGAAGCGCCCCTTCACATTAATTATCACAAATAAATGACGAAGTATGAAGCCCGAAGCTGCAATAACATTAACAATAATAATAAATAGCTATGTGAAGCATGGGAAGTGAATGCAAACAAGTATTTAAAAGATTTGGTTTTGTTGTATGTTTACATAAAGTTGCAACATTATTGGAAATAGCATAATAAAAGTTGGAAATGTAACTTTTCAAAAAGGGAAAATAAATAACATAGATGGAAATTAAAACTAAGTATTTGTGCAATATACTTCAAAATACCATGTAAACAAAATATAGAGAACATTAGGCAATAACATCATGTGGAAATAAAGCATGGAAAATCTTAGGAAATAACATGATGTGGAAATAAAACATGGAACATAGCAAAAGAAGTCAATTTTTTTGTGAAATATATACATATATGTGTTTTTTTTAGGTTATTCGTCTTTACACATTAGCAAATTGAAATGGATATAAGATTGTACATATTGAGAGTTTATTGCAACACAAAAGGAAATAACATAATAAAATTAGAAGTATGCCTCTTTAGAAATGGAAAATATACAATATTGATGGTCATTTAATGTAAGTAGATGTGCGATATAATTCGAAAGACCATGTAAATAAAGTATAGAGGGTCTTAGGAAATAGCATGGAGCATAGCAAAAGATGATTTTTTTTTGTGAAATATATATATTTATTTATGTTTTGTTAACGTTCCTTGTCTTTACAAATATTTACAATTGCACACGCATATAAGATTGTACATATCGAGAGTTTTATACAAAAGTTATAAACGCTTAATAGTTGTAGTAACAATGCTCTATGTTTCACGCCCACAAAAATGATTTGTCTACATGGTAAGAGCGAGTAGAACTAGCAATTGTCAATATTGTCTAAATTGTAGTTAGCATCATTAGGCTCTGCTAGTAGTTGGAAATCGTCTGCGCGAACAAATAACATAGTTGTTGGTTCTTCAAATGCAGTAACATTAAGAAGCTGACCTGTACCGTCTTGCAAGTCCATCTTGAGCATGTAGCTAAAATCACATTCAAGAACATCCGAAGAACACTTAGGGCATTTAAATATACTGGGGGAAATCTAGAGAACCATTTTCTTACATTTTTTGTTTTCCACCAAGCGAGGGAAAGAAAGGTAGTAGAAGTTGTCTAAGTGGAGTTTTGTGATAGTGGCCTTTACACAAAAATTGTTTTTCTCAAGAGAGCTTGTCTTTGCAATACATGAAATATCAATTGGATTTCAAATTTGTGGGTGGAAAGATGGCTCTTTGAGAGGGAAAGGTAGGGCTGGGCAATCCCTATAGTGGCATACCATGCTTGTAGTGTTGAGGCTTCTACCAAGTTAGGATTGATTACAATGGTAGTTGGGAAGATAGTATCTATAGATTTTCCAGACTGGGATGTTATACGTCCCCATTCTATCAAAATAATTGGTGCGTTGGGCTGCAGGGAAAGGTCAGAGATTTGTCTCCCAACAATTTGACAATGGCAACCCCAAAGTGTAATATCAATGGTACGGCTTAACATGTCCATGATTGTAGTTGTACACTTTATTGTTTTGGTGCCATCTCTCTTACATATGGTTGATGTAGGGCAGATAGATAGAAGAATGCCAATGACATCTACAAGGGAATTAATAGGCAATGACATTAATGAGTCTATGCTTTTGATATGAAAGTTGTGTGGGTATAGTGGATTCAATGCATGTGGATGGAGTTATGGTTGATGAGTTGTGGAGGAATATTTCATAAGGGTTTGTGCTGCTACTATATTTTGTGTCGATGACTTTGATGCGTCCATTTGAAATGACAAAAACGCTATTGGAGTTTATAGAACTTGTCTACAAGTTCATTAAAGCAGATAACATGTATTTCAAAACCTGCTTTATCTACAAAATCGAGCCCAAAAACTTTCCCCTCATGACCATCATCTTGGTACTCATGAATTAGACTTTTAGTCAAGGCACGACCCTCAATGGACCAATGCTTATAGTATGGGGTCAAAGTTGTAATGGGAATTGGTTCAGATGGGGCCATATTGTGTTGTTCCATTGATGTTGTAGGTTCATCGAGTGAAGAGTTGGTAGCTTGAGGGGTGGTCAATGGCTCTTGAGAGCTGCCAGAGGGCATACAGGTTGCAGCTTGAAGAATAGCAGTTGGAGTTCCAACCATTGATGCATCATTTAATATTATTTCCAAGCTATCAATTACAATAGCCCTGCAATGAAAGGACAAAAAAATAATGAATAAGATGTAGATGCTTAAACAACGAGAACTAAACAATATAAGGCAAGTATGCATGTACATAAATTTGTGGAATTTTCTGCAACTGTATTCTTTGAGATGGAGAATGGAACCTTTGACTAAAGCCTCCTCTAAGACAAGCTCATTGAATTGGGTGGGTAGCAAAGCAGGAAGTGTGTGTGTACCATCAAACAATTGTGTACAGTGTTTGACAAGTGTAGTTTGAGCTTGTTGAATGGAGTCAATACATGCAACTCGTAAAAAAGGATCTACATCAGACATGTCTAAATGAATGTTGGCAATGGCTCTGCAGTTAACATTGACATCATGACATCATAAGGTGTTGGAAGTGATTGGCCTGCTAGCAACGTGAAAGTATGGAATTTAGGTATTGAAGAAATGTTAGGATAGTAAGTTTGAAGTGCAAAATGGTCTATACAACCTTTCATATGAGTGAAATTGAAATATCGTAATCAAGTATTAAAATAAATGAGTTACTTGGGGTAGGGAAAAAAAACAAGGTGATGTTTTGGACCTTCTACCGTGTGCGGGTTATTTGGATTATAAAGGCAACAAATTGTAAGGAAGTGGTAGTTTATTCTGTTTAGAAGTAAAAAAACAATGTCAAAATCTATCATTATACAAGAATGTAAAAAAAAACATGTTTGCCATAAGATTAGATTACAAGGGTTTTGTCAATCTTTTGTTTGTTATTTTGTAAGCAAGCATCGAATGTTGCTAAGTAGCCATCTATTGAAAAATTTAAAACGGATAAGGTAAAAAAAGGGAACTATGATAAAATGGTCGACTAATTCTAACATCATAACATTCAATCAAAAGGATATGCAACTCTAAATTTGAAGAGCAAGTACTTTCAAAATAGGAATTGTATTCAGTACATAACATCTAGATAGTAGCGTATCTAGTTCCTTTTGATTATAGACATAGTTCTTTTAGTATGGACTAATTCTAACATCATAGCATTAAATTAAAATGATATGCAACTATAAATTGGAAGAGAAAATAATTTTAAAAGGGTTTTTCTTATTTATTACATTGCATAAAGTAGAGGCCTCTCGAGTCACTTCAAATTATGAACATAGTCAGGTGTATAACAATTACATAGTGAGAAGTATAGGTATGCGGTCACATATTATTTACATGGATATGTATATGTAAGTTACATAGCATCAAAATATAGACCTCTCCATTGACCTAAGACTATACACATAGTTAGTTGTATAGAAGTTACATAGTAAGAAGTTTAAGTAATTGATCACAGATTTTGAAGGTACATCTCATATGCATGGATTAAAGAGGGCATTCCATCATTTTGATGTTGGCAATCATAATATATTTCCCTAAGGAAAGTGCAAAGGCCCTCCAATTTAGTGCAACTCCCTTGGAACGAGGAAAGTCTCCTAAAGCTTTTCAAAGTCCAAATCTTCTACTAGAGGTGTTGTTTGGCATACGTCTTTGAATTTTTAAAGTCCCCATTCTCGGAATAATATCTTGGAGATGAGAACTAGCTCATTCACCATTCCCGTGAGCTAGTCATCCTGGTGAGGGAATGTTAATTGGCCATGAGAATCATAATTTTGATGAGTTGCTTTTGGAGATTAAAAAAAAGAATTATCTTTAATGGAAACTAAAATATAATATTGATTATATTTTATTATTATTCCATGTTCCACTTGCAAAGTCAAAGCAATCAAGGAGGGGAGTTTCAAAACGGATAAAATATTATTTTCTTCCTTAAGTGGCCAAAAAGAATCAAATCTGATCATGAGTTGGTCGACCCATATGAGATCAAATCTGATTTGCTTCAAAAATTCATTTCTCTCTCCTAAGTCAGTTTAGAGACTTAATGAAGAAGGCATCTAATATTTGATATTTTAAGATCAAATCTGATCCTTTTCTAAGTCAGCTTGGTCAAGGGCGGTTTAGTGCCTTGATGGAGAAGGCATTGAATATTTTAATATTTCAAGACCAAATCAAATCCTCCCTATGGTGGTTTGGATAAGGGCGGTTTAGATGCCTTAGTGAAGAAGGCACTGACTATTTTAATAAGATAAAATCAGATCCTCCGCTATGGCGGTTTGGACTAGGTTTGGTTTAGAGCATTATTTAAGAGGGTATCAATTGCTTTGAAGGACATGTTCAATTGATATTTTGGCGAATTTTGTGTATGAGAGTTTTTTGTTGGCTGGAAGTGAATTCCAGTTGATTCAAGATGGTATTCCCTTGAAATATCAATGGTTTGGTGATGACCCCATTCCACCATGAGAGGTGAATTCGCATGGAGTTCATCATAGGGCTTAAGTGACAAGTTTTTGAGGAGTTAGGACTTTAAAAGCTAGGGTTTGAAAACTTGTTTATTGCAGATCCAAGGAAGAATAAGGAAGATTGGTTAGCTTGGACGTCTTGGAACAAGTCATTCTATTTTTGGCATATTGAGGTTTCATTTTTGAAGAGTTTTGCATTGTGGGTTGGCTGGAAACCCATATCAAGCTTTCACAAGTTGTCAATAATCAAGTTTCAGACTTGATATCAGTTATATTTCATCCCTTTACAAGCATAGGAGGCAAGCCGGGATAAATCACCATCTATCTAAGCTAGGCGATTTAATGATTTAAGCTATTTTTGCAATATTTGATGAGCTTTAGCATTTCTGGGTCACCTTCAATCAAAGTACAGATTGCATACTAGTTGTTACAGAGTTATCATCAGTCATACCAGACCTCCAACGTGCTGCTACAGTCTTCTTTAAATCAAGGATTGAAGAGTATTTGATCAAGACTACCTACGGTTTCATTCTTCAATCATTTGGATAGGGTTTGGTCACATTTTGACCATCTTACATGTATGTGATCTGATTTTCTAAATCAGACTATCTAATTGTAAGCTACAAACAATTCTCTATTGTAATTAGATTGTTCAATCAATACGAAGCAATCAACATTTTCTAGGTATGCCATTCTCTTGTTTTGATTGATTTAACTTCATCATTTGATATTTGCTTCATGTTATATTTGAACCTTTTTAACTACATCAAAATATTAAGCCAACAAGGAGAAAAATTTGGTTGAGATAAGGTAGGCTTCTTACAGTGGTATTAGAGCCTTGATCCCACCAGCCTGGAGGGATAAGTTAGCATATGCAGCCACAAGAGATTGGTCCACATAGGTATTATACATGCCAAAGAGCAGAACAACAAGCAAATCCAATTGTAGATACACAACAAGACACCATGGGTGACAGAAGAGGTGGCAGTCCACCAAGAAATGAAGCCAATAATGAAGAAAGAGAAGCAAGGGATATCATGAGGGGTATTGCAGCAGGGAAGCCACATGTAGCTGATGTTTTGCAGCAGCTTACAACAGCTATACAACAGATGAATTCTCCTATAAGACCAATTCACAAGCATGAAAATAATGCTAGTGTTGTTGGGACTCCACGGGCACCAAGAACACCTACTCACACCATTGATAGACCGTTGCAACCTACATTCTTGAGGAATGAACCAAAAGAAGAGGATGTTGAAGAAAATGAAGATGCATCCTTCGCAGATAATGTCATGTCAATGCACGATGAATGGGATCTGTTACCTCCACAAGTAAAGGAGCATTTGACCTTTGACTGTTACATGAGTCAAAGGAGGGAGCACAATAGAGCAAGACCAAATAGAAGGCCGAGGAATCAAAACAAGGACCTAAGACACGCCACAAGTAAACACACACTTCCAATATTTGATGGTAGTGGAAATATCACAGCAAGAGCTTGGATTCACAAGCTGGATACATTCTTGACTCTTCGACCTATGGCGGAAGATGATGCAATCAAATTTGTTACTATGCATCTTGAGGGCACTACATACGACTGGTAGCATCATAGTTTGGTCACTCAAAACCATCGTTTGATTCATTCTTATGCTGAGTTCAGCAATAGATTGATTGCACGAATTGATAGGAAGGATGTGGAACTTTACTACAGAGAGCTAGCACAACTTCAATAGAGTGGGCATGTTGAAACCTATGTCAATGAGTTCCAAACAATTGTTGTCATGTTGCCTAATATGATTGAAAAGAGGGTGGTAATGCTGTTTACTGAAGGATTAAATGATAGGATGAGAGGGCTAGTCAAGGCACTTAAGCCTAGCACTCTTAATGATGCCATTAAGTTGGCATTAGATCTTGATACATCACCATCCACACCACAGCACCAAAAGAAGAACTTCAAGCATAATAAGTCAAAACACAAGGAAAATGTGGGAAAACCAAATCAGTCCAAGTCTACACAACCTATGCTCGATGTTGAAACAAGGAATGAGCTCAGGAGAAAGAAGTTGTGTTTTACTTGCAAACAACCATGGGAGCATGGTCATAGATTCCTTGGGAAAGGTATGGAACATCTCATAGAGGTTGTATCTGATGATGAGGGGATCCCTTATATGGATTCAGAGAGTGAGGAAGAGCATGATAATGAACAGCCAACACTAGAACCAGTAAGTGATGGAAACAAAGATTCTAGGATTTCTTATCTTACAAGAGCACCAAGGTACAATCCATTTATCTTTGAAGGCATATTGTTTGGTTGCAAAGTTTTGGCACTATTTGATAGTGGAGCTAAGCATAACTACATTGATGAAGGTTTGGTAAAGAAAAGAGGTTTGCATTGTGATGATTTTGAGGGCTTTGATGTGACTATAGTAGGTGGACTTACTATTCTTTGCAAGAAGAAAGTGAGTAAGCTTAGAATTATCTTTGGTAAGTATACTCTTTGTGATGACTTTTATGTACTTGATTTGAAGGACAATGAAATTATACTTGGTATGCAATCACTACATTCTTTACAAAGGGTCATCCAAGATTTACAAATAATGGAATTGAGCTTCATACATGATGGGAAACACGTTATGAGAGCCCTCAAGTACACTTTGCCTCATCAAATAACAGCAAAATCCATGATAGTTATGGACCATGAATTGCTTCATGCAAGCATAGGTGATGCACAAGGAGAGACTTGTTTGGGGACAGCCCTTAATGGAGAGTATTCGAGATTTGAAGAAGGCGAAAATACTATAGAATGGCATAACATTATACCTGATTTGTTTGAGGGCAGCGGTCCTATGGTTTTGCATTCTCACGGAATAGACATTCCAACACCTTTGGATGATAGTTACTTGTGGTCTAGTAATGATGGCATACAAAATTGGAGTGTTGGATATGGTAATTTTGCTGAAAGACAGGGCATTACACAATCTGATTTTGTATATCAGACCCTTGAAGGTGTGGAAAAGACACAAGAGGAGTGTAACATTTGGCTAGAAAGAGCAAGGAAAATTAAGCTAATTGCTGGTCAAGCAAAACAGCATCTAGAGATGGTAAAAAGAATGAGGCAATTAGCTTTGTTTGATCATCATGGGCCAGCCTTTAATGACATGCATGTGTATGGCAATGAAGATGGAGGAAATTCAGATTTGCACGGAACATTGGTTCCTTTTGATAGGCTGGGTCAAACCATTGGGTTGATACAATTTTATATTGACGAGGATTCCTTATGGGAGTGTGGATTGTCTAATAGACTATTCTCCATGGTTTGACAGTAAATCTTCATTTCTAGGCATTGGAATGTGTGGTTTCAGTTTAGGCACGATAGTAGTTAGAACAGTTTATAATATTGGAAATCACTATGGGTCTATGTCATGTCCCCTTCTAGTTGACATCTCTCAGAGCTTATGGATTAGCCTATTATGCGACCCTCGTAGGCTGATAGGATGGATAGAGGGTCTTGATGGAGCTTGGCTTGGCTTCAGTTGTCAGATTGTTATCAGTTGGCTTTCGTTCGGGCTCGTTCGGACACCATTTGCTCGGATTGCTATTTTTAGCAGTTTTTGGCACTCAACGGAACACCCCTGCTATTTTTAGCAGTATGGTTTGGTCACGTGCAGAATCACTTCCTTATTCGTCAGCTTCAGACGGTTCGTGCATCGGGTAGATATTGAGAGAGATATTAATATTTAATTGATTTAATTAAATATTAATTATTGGAGCTTATATTAAAAAGTTATAATATTTTAAATATTATAACTTAAGTGATTTTGGCTGAGGGGGTCGCCCATCATGGAAGGGGCCATTTTAATTATATTTTATAATTAAAATGTGATTTAAAACTATTGAAAAATTAAATGAAGAAGTTTGAATTTTTTTTAATGATCCCTAATTGAGGAAAATCGCACCTTTTGAAGAATATATGGGTTTTCATTGGAATTCGAGCTGATTATGATATTGAATATTGAAATTTGTGCAAGTCTTCTTCCGGAGAACGAAGCCTAGGGTTTCTGTTGTCTACAGACATTGGAGAACGAGCCATCTTCAGTGTTGCGATTCAGAGGCTGTGAGATACCAGCTGATCTATTGCATTTTCAGAGAGATTTCTTCATTCAGGAGAGATCACAGAACATTCACAGTTGATTCATCTTCAAGGTTTTCAGAGTGATATTCTTCCAGCAAGGATTCTACAATCAATGTGCCTATTTCATTGAGATCTGGCAATTTAAGGAAGGGTCGTACTTTTTATTTGTTGATTGCTGCTGTTTCAAGGCCGTACTATTCTGTACCAAGCCGTACCTCCATTAAAAAGGGCGTACTTTCAAGTTCAAGCAAAACGCCTTCCATTTCCTCAGTCTGTCTCCACTAACAGGGGCACCTATGCACCTAGCATTATTTTGGATCGTCTGACGGAGGGAGAAAGGGTTATTCATTGTTGCCGTACCAGATCAAGGGCATTCTTCATCTTGCTGCAAATCAGGTTTTTGAAACAATATTTTTACATTATCTTGTATGCATGCCAGAGATCTTCTATTGTAGTCTTCTGAAATGAATAATAAGATCATAGATTAGACTTTTCAAAGGTTTACTGCCTCAATATCCATTTATTTGAATTTATACAAATTTCTTGCAAAATCGCATTCTCTCTTTATTCATGCAAAAATCACAAAAAAACCAAAAACTTCAAAAACAAACAAAAAACAGTCAGATTCAGAAAACAGGGGAAACAAGGGTTTCTACAGTGGTATCAGAGCTAAATCCTGCCATCCTGAGGGTTTAGAAATCTTATGCAGCCACAAGAGTTTGGGTCACACAGGTATTACACACGCAGGCGAGCCTTGATTGGCAGGCAGCAGAGTTTGAGCAAGCAGCCGGGAAACATGGCTGACAGAACTGACAGGACTGACAGGGTAGAAAATCCTCATAACCCTAGAGATCAGGACGATGCAGAGGTTTTACATGCTCTCAGAGACTTACGCGCAGGTCAACGGCAGTCTAACAACGTATTACAGCAGTTGACAGTTGCACTTCAGAGATTGGGTACTCCGAGGAGACCGTCACCACATCGTGACGATGACAGGAGTGATGCAGGATCTCGCAGAGCACCCAGGACGGCTTCACGGACAGCAGATAGGCCTACGAGGCCTACTTTTGTGAGACAGGAGGCCGATGAGGTGATGGCAGGTGAGGAGCATGAGGAGTTGTTAGATAATACGCTTATGGCAGCGAACGAGGAGTGGGAGTTGGTACCACCTGAGGTTAGAGAGAGGATTACTTTTGACCGATTTGTCACTCAGAGAAGAGAACATAATAGAGGTCAACAGGATTGGAGACCTAGACACCAAAATCATGATCTGAAACATGCTACGAACAGGCTCACTCTAGCAATGTTCGATGGTAGTGGCAAGGTGACAGCCCAGGCATGGATTAGTAAGCTAGATACATTTCTCACATTGCGTCCGATGGCTGAGAGAGATGCAATCAGGTATGCGACACTACATCTGGAGGGAGTAGCTTACGATTGGTGGCACCACGGGATGGTGACACTCCAGCACAATCGGATCACATCATATCAGGAGTTTGTTGACCGGTTGGTGGAGCGGTTTGATAGGAAGGATCCAGAATCCTATTTTAGAGACTTGGCTCAGTTGAGACAGAGTGGCGGTTTGGAGTCTTATATTGGTGACTTTCAGAAGTTATTAGTTATGGTTCCGAATATTTCAGAGAGGCGACTTGTAGTGCTCTTCATGGAGGGATTGACGGAACCATTGAGAGGTTGGATCAAAGCTTTTGATCCTCCTTCGTTACAGGAAGCGATGAGGAAAGCAAGTAGTATGGAGTTGGCAGCACCATCCAGTAGATTCAACTCCAGAAATAATTCTTCTTTCAGGGACAATAAGGGCTTCAACAAAAACAGAGAGAAGTCTGATTTTAATAAAGAAAAATCAGATTTTAAGAATGATTCAAAGGGTAAATCAGCAGCACCGCCTTTGGATCGAGAGGCTCTTAATGATCTACGCAGGAAGAAGCTTTGCTTCTACTGCAAAGGTCCCTATGACGCCAATCACGATTGTCCTCTGAGGCCTAAAGGCAAGACAAATCAAGTGATGTGGGAGTATTACGAGGATCCGGAGTCAGAGAATTCCGAACAGCAGGAGAGTTCTGAGGAGTCAGAGTCAGAGGCTTCAGAGCCTAAGGTAGAGGCAGAGTCAGAACTTCAGATACAGGAGGCACACCTATCTAGCATTCAGCAGGAGGGTTCATTCAGGATTCGTGGAGTTTTGGCAGGATAGAGGGTCATTACCCTTCTTGATACAAGAGCCACACATAATTTTATCGATGCTAGATTTGTTGAGAAGTGCGGACTCATCACTGAGGAGTTTGAAGGTATTAGGGTTAAGGTGGCCAACGGTTACACTCTTAGGTGTGAACGCATGATTAAGGATCTTCCCTTACGCTTGAACAATTATGAGTTCAAGGTTGATTATTATGTAGTTAACATGGGGGATATTGATTTGGTCTTGGGCATGAAGTGGCTTCATTCCCTTGAGGAAGTCACTCTTCGTCTCAAGGACATGGAGATCCGTTTTGATGTGGATGGGAAGACACATTCTGAAAGCAATTCGGGACAGCAACATCAAAACTATTTCCTTTCGTCAGATGGAGAGGCTCATGCGACACGACATGGTAGAGTGGGCTGCCGAGTGCACATTGGCGCCTATACAGGAGGGACAGAAGAAGACTGAGTATCATCCTAATATACAGCAGTTGAGAATCAAGCATGATAAGGTATTCAGTGATATCCCACCAGGGAGACCTCTAGACAAGGGCATTGAGCATATTATTGAGCTTGAGGAGGGTGCTATGCCCGTTATGATTACTCCTTATAGACATCCCAAGGGGTTGAAAGATGAGATCAAGAAAACGATCAAGGAGTTACTTGCTATGGGTCACATTCGACCTAGCAAATCACCATTCGCTTCTTCAGTTGTTTTGGTAAAGAAGAAGGATGGCACCTTACGCATGTGCATAGACTACAGAGTCCTGAATAAGAGGACTATCAAAAACAGGTATCCGATACCTCGTATAGAAGAGCTTATTGATGAGCTCCATGGTGCATGCTACTTCACGAAAATAGACTTAAGGTCAGGATATCATCAGATCAGGGTTCGTGAGCAGGACATCGAGAAGACCGCCTTCCGTTGTCATTGTGGGCACTTCGAGTTTGTGGTGATGCCATTTGGGCTAACCAACGCTCCAGCTACTTTTCAGTCCACGATGAACAGGGTTTTCCATTCACTGCTGAGGAGATTTGTATTGGTCTTTTTTGATGATATTCTTATTTATAGCAGGACTTGGCAGGAGCATTTGGCTCATCTGGAGACCGTGCTCAGTATTCTGGAGAGGGAGTCCTTGTACGCCAAGGAATCCAAATGTGACTTGGGAATGACCGAATTGTTATACTTAGGTCATATCATCAGTGCAGAGGGAGTGCGGATGGATCCTGAGAAGATCCGCGCTATTATAGACTGGCCGACTCCGGCAAACCTTACACAGCTGTGAGGATTTCTAGGTTTGTGTGGGTTCTATCGCAGATTCGTGAATGGTTATTCACGTCATGCAGCCCCGATGACAGATTTGCTGAAAAAGGGTGCATTTTGTTGGACTCCTGAGGCACAGGAGTGTTTTGTGAGATTTAAGGAGTTGATGACCACATGCCCAGTGTTGGCACTTCTAGACTTTTCGAAGCCTTTTGAGCTTCAGTGCGATGCATCAGGTGAGGGCATTAGAGCGGTGCTTATGCAGGACAAGCACCCTATTGTGTATGAGAGTCATAAACTCAGAGGGCCAGAGAGACTCTACAGCATTTATGATAAGGAGATGCTCGCTATAATGCATGCCTTAGCAAAATTTAGGCAATATCTTGTTGGCAGCAAATTTTGCATCAAAACTGACCACAACAGTTTGAGACACTTCCTAGGGCAGCGACATCTCAATGATCGTCAGCAGAAGTGGGTTAGTAAATTGTAGGCTTATGACTTTGATATCTCTTATATCAAAGGTCTCCAGAATGTAGTAGCTGACGCTCTTTCACGCAGGCCTTATTTGAGCTCTATGGTTCACATTTCAGAGGATTGGAGGCATATGATTGTGGTAGAGTATGCCCAGGATTCATGGGCATGCAGCATTGTAGAGGGATCGATGATTGACACTAGATATACGCTTGTGAATGACTTGATCATTTACAAGAACATGATTTATTTGGTCCCACGTTCAGAGGTGAAGAACATTATCATGCGAGCCTTTCATGATGTACCAACTGCAGGACATCCTAGGTATTTCAAAACCTACAGACAGATTCGGGAGAGATTCACATGGAAAGGACTTAAGGCAGATGTTCTTCAGTACGTGCGTGAGTGCCCTGTTTGTCAACAGAACAAGCAGAACACATACCCGACAGGATTATTGCAGCCACTTCCGATTCCTGACAGGAAGTGGGAATGCCTGTCGATGGATTTCATTACGGGCTTGCCTAAAGCCCAGGAGCGAGATTGCATATATGTAGTTGTGGATCGGCTAACGAAGTATGCCCACTTCTTTCCGATTACCACCACCTACACAGCTACACAGATAGCAGAGGTCTTCTTCCGTGAGGTATTCAGACTACATGGGTTGCCTCGAAGCATCGTGAGCGACAGGGATAGTCGGTTCTTGAGTCACTTCTGGCAGGAGGTGTTCAGACTCTGTGGGACCGAGCTTACACCAAGCACCAGTTACCACCCGCAGACAGATGGGCAGACGGAGATAGTGAATAAGTGGGTGGAAGGTTACCTCAGGAACTATATTGCAGGGCAGCAAAAGGCATGGGTCAAATGGATTCACTTGTGCGAGTATTGCTACAACATGACATTCCATATGACCATTCAGATGTCCCCTTTCATGGCGTTGTATGGTTATGAAGCGCCGAGTTTTTTGGATTTGCTACTGAGTGACAGTAGAGTGCCGAGTGTTGGAGACTTGTTGCAAGAGAGTCAGGATACTATGAGGGCTCTCAAGGAGAATATTGCCAAGGCACAGAATCAGCAAAAGCAGTACGCAGATCAGAAGAGGACAGAGAGGTCTTTTGATGTGGGTGCCATGGTTTATCTTATGCTGCAGCCCTACCGTCAGTCTACTCTTAGGAAGAGTGGGTCAGAGAAGCTTAAGCCACGATATTACGGTCCTTTCAAGATCCTGAGGCATGTTGGAGAGGTGGCTTATGAACTAGAGCTTCCGGCAGAGAGCAGGGTACACAATGTTTTTCATGTGTCACGTCTCAAGAAGGCGTTGGGACACCGTGTGGTACCTTCTGCAGTTTTACCTCCCTTAGATGATGAGGGAAAGTTGATTTTAGTACCTGAGTCTATCCTGGAGTACACAGAGAGACAGTTGCGTAGGAGGACTATGTAGAAACCCTAGTTTCCCCATATTCTCCGAATCTGACTGTTTTTCTGATCTTTTTGAAGGATTTTGGTTTTTTGCTTGTTTTGTGTTTTTGAGCAATAAATGAAGATTGCGATTTTTGCAAGAAATACAGAATAAATGCAATAAAATAATATAGACCTAAGAACTACAGAATCTATAGCAAATACTGAAGCTTGTTCATTAAAGAATCTTCTGAAGACGATTACAATGTAACCCAGTTACATGCAAATGAATAAAGCAATGATTTCTAATGAAAACCTGGAGATAGCAGCTTGCTGGTAATTAGCTGAAATGGTACGACTACATGATATTTGTCCTTCTCCTCCTGTCTGGTGATCACAGATGTCTTCTGGAACCCTAGCGCCCTTAATGATGCAAACTGGAGATCAAATAGAGAGGCGTTTCTCTTGCTTGGAGAAGTACGGCTTTGAGAAGAGATACGGCCTGCTGTATAGTGGTACGGCTGAGCAGCAGCAGCATTTAATAGATGTACGGCCTCCAAAAAAAACCAATGTCTAAACCCTCTGGATATGGTGCGCCCTGGTAGATGAAATCTAACTGCAACTAAATGAGATGTTTTGCTCTGAAAACCCAAGTATGGCTCTCCTTGAACAGTACGGCCAGGTACAGAAAAGTATGGCCTGATGACAGTTGCAGCAATGATTAAAAATACTGCCTGCTCTGTAAACAATAGCCAGACTTTGATAATGGTGCGCTTTGACTGATATCTATTCTCTGGATGCAACACTGATAGAAAATCTGAAGATAATTAATTCTCTGAAGCTCTGTGATTTCTCCTGAATGAAGAAATCTCTAACTGGCAATAAATCATGTGTTATTTCACACCCTCTGAACTGCTTCCAATGGAGATGGCTCGTTCTCCAAGGAATTTCGAGACTCAAACCCTAAGGTTCTGTGCTCAGACAAAGACTGATCAATTTTCAATTCACAAATGTCATAATGGCTCAAATCCCAATGCAAAGCCTATATTCTTCTTAAAAGTGCGATTTCCTTAAAGATAGGGAATTTTAAAATATTTGACTTTTAATTCTTTTATTAATTCAATAGTCTCAGCCAAATATTAAATTATAAATTTAATATGCAAAATGGCCCCTTCCCTGATGTTGGGCGACCCCCTCAAATTGAATCACTTAAGTTATAATTTAATATTATAACTTTATATTATAACCATCAATAATTAATATTTAATTAATATAATTAAATATTAATATCTCCCACGTTACTCATCCGATGACTGATCCGTCTGAATCTGACGAACACTGAAGTGATTCTGAACACTGCCAAATCCATACTGCTAAAAATAGCAGGGGTCCCACGCCGACTGCCAGGAACTGCTAAAAATAGCAATTCAGCAAGAAGACTCCGATCGAGCCCAAACGAAAGCCAATTGATCAAAACTGCCAATCCGAAGCTGAGCCAAGCTCCCAAACGACCCTCTAACCACTCTATCAGCCTACGAGGGTCTCCTGATAGACTAATCTTACGAACTCTGATGCTCGCCAAAAATGGGGACATGACTGACTATCAGGGAATATTTAGTGAAATGGAGAGATTTGTCGGTGGAGGATGCTACATGGGAGAGCGAGGATATTCTGCAGCATCCGGAGTTGAGATTGCTTGAGGACAAGCAATTTCAGGAGGGGCGGACTGTCATGTCCCCTTCTAGTTGACATCTCTCAGAGCTTATGGATTAGCCTATAATGCGACCCTCGTAGGTTAATAGGATGGATAGAGGGTCTTGATGGAGCTTGGCTTGGCTTCAGTTGTCAGATTTTTATTAGTTGGCTTTCGTTCGGGCTCGTTTGGACACCATTTGCTTGGATTGCTATTTTTAGTAGTTTTTGGCACTCAGCGGAGCACCCCTGCTATTTTTAGCAGTATGGTTTGGTCACGTGCAGAATCACTTCCTTATTCGTCAGCTTCAGACGGTTCGTGCATCGGGTAGATATTGAGAGAAATATTAATATTTAATTGATTTAATTAAATATTAATTATTGGAGCTTATATTAAAAAGTTATAATATTTTAAATATTATAACTTAAGTGATTTTGGCCGAGGGGGTCGCCCATCATGGAAAGGGCCATTTTGATTATATTTTATAATTAAAATGTGATTTAAAACTATTGAAAAATTAAATGAAGAAGTTCAAATTTTTTTTAATGATCCCTAATTGAGGAAAATCGCACCTTTTGAAGAATATATGGGTTTTCATTGGAATTCGAGCTGATTATGATATTGAATATTGAAATTTGTGCAAGTCTTCTTCCGGAGAACGAAGCCTAGGGTTTCTGTTGTCTACAGACATTGGAGAACGAGCCATCTTCAGTGTTGCGATTCAGAGGCTGTGAGATACCAGCTGATCTATTGCATTTTCAGAGAGATTTCTTCATTCAGGAGAGATCACAGAACATTCACAGTTGATTCATCTTCAAGGTTTTCAGAGCGATATTCTTCCAGCAAGGATTCTACAATCAATGCGCCTATTTCATTGAGATCTGGCAATTTAAGGAAGGGTCATACTTTTTATTTGTTGATTGCTGCTGTTTCAAGGCCGTACTATTCTGTACCAGGCCGTACCTCCATTAAAAAGGGCATACTTTCAAGTTCAAGCAAAACGCCTTCCATTTCCTCAGTCTGTCTCCACTAACAGGGGCGCCTATGCACCTGGCATTATTTTGGATCGTCTGACGGAGGGAGAAAGGGTTATTCATTGCTGCCGTACCAGATCAAGGGCATTCTTCATCTTGCTGCAAATCAGGTTTTTGAAACAATATTTTTACATTATCTTGTATGCATGCCAGAGATCTTCTATTGTAGTCTTCTGAAATGAATAATAAGATCATAGATTAGACTTTTCAAAGGTTTACTGCCTCAATATCCGTTTATTTGAATTTATACAAATTTCTTGCAAAATCGCATTCTCTCTTTATTCATGCAAAAATCACAAAAAAACCAAAAACTTCAAAAACAAACAAAAAACAGTAAGATTCAGAAAACAGGGGAAACAAGGGTTTCTACAGTCTAGTAATGGTTTTCCAGCTCCATAGACTTTGGATAACACTTATAGTGGATCAGCCACTCATGAGTTACCTTCGGTTAATGATGAAGGCATCTACGTTATATCTTTGGAGTTGTCACCTATTCCCTATGATATGACAGCTGTTCATTGGTATGATGGTAGCATAATCTTCATGGATTCTTTATTGGTAAGTGGCTGTCATGTTTGGGTTTCCATTTCACTTTCAGATTTAGCATGGTCTATAATAACCATTGAGTTGCATGGGAGTGTGTGGAGACATGTCTTCTTGATGGATATTGCATATGAGATGAATTTCCTGCTTATACATGGGTATGATGACACAATTGGCATTGATCTTAATGCCGGTTTGAGTTATCACAACAGCGTTCGGTGGCCTTATGGATTGGTTTATATGTATATGAGAGTTCAATTTCACATCTTCTATTTATTCAACCATAATGGATGGGTGTTTCATGGCGACTTCGGGAGATACTTCAATTACATCTCATACAGCTGGTTAGATGGATTGGTTTGGGATCCAGGTATTGATTCGTTGGGTGCATCATTTCACATGGATTCCATTATGTTGCTTCAAGGATTATGGTATATTAGCATCAGAATGGAACAATGGGTTGTATGGCGATTGCTTGAGGACAAGCAATCCCGGGAAGGGAGGATTGTAATGTCCCCATTCTCGGAATGATATCTTGGAGATGAGAACTAGCTCATTCACCATCCCCGTGAGCTAGTCATCCTGGTGAGGGAATGTTAATTGGCCATGAGAACCATAATTTTGATGAGTTGCTTTTGGAGATTAAAAAAAAGAATTATCTTTAATGGACAATAAAATATAATGTTGATTATATTTTATTATTATTCCATGTTCCACTTGCAAAGTCAAAGCAATCAAGAAGGGGAGTTTCAAATCAGATAAAATATTATTTTCTTCCTTAAGTGGCCAAAAAGAATCAAATCTTGATCATGAGTTGGTCGACCCATATGAGATCAAATCTTATTTGCTTCAAAAAGTCAATTCTCTCTCCTAAGTCTATTTAGAGACTTAATGAAGAAGGCATCTAATATTTGATATTTTAAGATCAAATCTGATCCTCTTCTATGTCAGCTTAGTCAAGGCGGTTTAGTGCCTTAATGGATAACGCATTGAATATTTTAATAAGAAAAAATCAGATCCTCCCCTATGGCGGTTTGGACTAGGGTTGGTTTAGAGCATTATTTGAGAGGGTATCGATTGCTTTGAAGGACATGTTCAATTGATATTTTGGCAAACTTTGTGTATGACAGCTTTCTCTTGGCCGGAAGTGAATACCAATCGATTCAAGGTGGTGTTTCCTTGAAATATCAGTGGTTTGGTGATGACCCCATTCCACCATGAGAGGTGAATTCGCATGGAGTTCATCATAGAGCTTAAGTGACAAGTTTCTGAGGAGTTAGGACTTTAAAAGCTAGGGTTTGAAGAATTGTTTATTGCACATCCAAAGAAGAATAAGGCAGATTGGTTAGCTTGGACGTCTTGGAACAAGTCATTCCATTTTTGGCATATTGGGGTTTCATTTTTGAAAAGTTTTGCATTGTGGGTTGCTGGAAACCCATATCAGACTTTCACAAGTTGTCAGCAATCAAGTTTCAGAATTGATATCAGTTATATTTCATCCCTTTACAAGCACAGGAGGCAATCTAGGCTAAATCACCATCTATTTGAGCTAGGCGATTTCATGATTTAAGCTATTTTTGCAATATTTGATGAGCTCCAACATTTCTAGGTCACCTTCAATTGTTAGTTTTAGGATCAGAAATTAAATAAACAGATATAGAGCGATTTTAAACAAATTGACACAGCATATACCCTGGAAAAACCCTCCAACTTGAGGGAGAAAAACCCAACAACAAAGTATCTCTTATATATTGAATAAAGAAGCCAACTTGCTTTTACAATAAGGCCAAATGCAAGGCCGAATAACAGCACCACACTTTGATGCACACAAAAGAAGCTAACACTTTGTTGATAATAAAATTGATCTCCTTGAAGGCACAATATCGATCTCTTTCATGATCTCGCACTTCTTTTGAACTCGGACTATGAATGGATGAATATGAATGATTAAATGAACAATAAACATCTCTAATATATGCACGATGAGGAGAATATCGCGTCCTTGCAAGGAATGATGTTGGCCTTAAACATGAAGCAATGTGACTCATGAAGATGGCGAACATTTTGAGGTCTGCCTTATATAAACTCGATTTAACAAACAAACAATAAATATTATTTATTATCCCATGTGAAGCGCGTCTTCACCAAATGACGTCTCCAATAAAATAAATAGTCGATAAGGCTACATTTAATTTTATTGCTTGAAAGTTGGAGCTAGAAGTTGAGGCCCAACACTGTCAACATCAACACTCCCTCTCAACTAGGGTGGAATACTTCCAACTATCCAATGTCATGGAGTCTCTCAACATGACACCCACAATGGCTACACCCATATGTGGAAAGAGCTCATCACGAAGTCACTCAACGTGATATCGTCCATCATGGCTACTCCCATCTATGGAAAGAACATGTGCACAAGTGCCCATCACGGAGTCACTCAATGTGATGTCATCATCTCATCATGACGTCCACCATGGCTACTCCTAGAGGGTGTATAAACACAAGTACAGGGAAATCATCACGAGGTCTCTCAATGTGATGTTCTCATGGACTCACTCAACATGACATCCAACATGGCTACTCCCAAAGGGTGGAAACAAGGGCTTTCACCTCATATTTCTCTCACAAAGAAAGATGCCTTAAACAAGGGCTTTCACCTCAAATTTCTCTCACAGAGAAAAAATGCATTAAAGCAAATCACAGAAGATCACTGATGTTGAGTCTCCCTCTCAGCTAGGGCTTCATTCTACACAATTCCAAGCTTGTTTCAAAAGTGCACTAACTTTACTCTGGAGAGAGGCTTGGTGAGAATATCATCTGTCTACTCATCAATGCTAATGTATCTCAACTGGATAGCTTTCCTCAATACCATATCTCTGATGTAGTGGTATTTGATCTCAACATATTTTGTTCTCTCATGAAACACTAGGTTGACAGAAAGCTTCACGCAGCTTTGATTATCACAATGAATGACAGTCGGCTCCAATGATTGTCCAAACAATCCTGCAAGGAGATTCCAAAGCCACACTACTTCTCGAGCTGCCACACAAGCTGCAATATACTTGGCCTCTGCGGTGCTTAGTGCCACTGAAGACTACTTCCTACTACACCAGGAGATCATCGCAAATCCCAAACTAAAGCAACAACCAGAGGTGCTCTTCCAATCAGCTACACACCCTGCCCAATCAGAATTAGAATATCCTTGCAGCTTTAGGCCCACACTGGAAGAGTATCTCAAGCCATATCCAATTGTGCCACATAAGTATCTCAGGATATGCTTCGCTGCAACTAGATGTATTTGCCTTTGTTCACACATGAACTGACTAAAAGCACTCACTGCATAGCAAATATCTGGTCTAGTATTAACTAGATACATCAACGATCCAATCAACTACCTATACATAGTAGGATCCACTAGATCTGAACTAGCTGCAAACTTTTTTAGCTTCTGCAAATTGGTTTCTATCGATGTAGACATGGATTTGCAATCCATCATACCAAATCTCTTCAATATGTCTATTGTATACTTCCCTTGACTCAGAATGATCTCATTGGCCTCTGCCATACTTTTAAACCAAGGAAATAATGCATGTGTCCAAGATCATTTCAAATTCAGAAGCTAACTCCTTCTTGCATTTGATAATGAGGTGTTCTTTTGTAGTAAGAAATAGATCATCAACATAAAGAACCAAGATCAATGCCTCACCATCAATTACCTTGAAGTACAGGTTTGAATCAGCATCATTCTTGGAGAAGCCCAATCTCATCAGGTACCGATCAATTCTCTCATACCAAGCATGAGGAGCCTGCTTAAGGCCCATACAAATCCTTCTTCAATCTACAAACATGAGACTCCTTCCCATGAATCTCAAAGCCATCAGGTTGATCAATATATACCTCTTCTTCAATTACACCATTAAGGAATGCAATCTTCACATCCATCTGATGTAACTTCCATCCTTTAGCTGTTGCAATAGCAATGATAGTCCTGATGGATGTATAACGAGCAACCGGAGCAAATGTTTCCTCATAGTCTATTCCCTCTTACTGAGAGAATCCTCTAGCCACAAACCTAGCCTTGTACTTCTCAATGCTTCCATCGGCCGCACGCTTGATCTTGAAAAGCCACTTAGAAGATACAACAGATTTCCCTTCTGGTCTAGGTACAATGTCCCAAACATCATTCTTCATGATAGAATGATATTCTTCAACCATAGCATCTCTCCATACTTACTGACTTGAAGCTTCCTCAACACTGGAAGGCTTAGATTCAATAATTTGACTCATTAATGCAACATAGCTTGGAAACTTCTGTGATCTTTTGCTTTCTCTGAATGTTCCTCTAGGAGCTGGAAAATTTTCTACCTCCTACATTGTTTGCCTAGCCCATAGAGGTCTCTTCCAACCAATAACAATGTCTATAGGCCCATCAGTTGATTCCAAAGGCTCAACTGGATCACCATCTTCTTCTGGTTCAGTAGACTCCCTTTGAATCTCAGGAGTATGGTCAACTTCCATGTCCTAAGGAGCCTCTTGGTCTTCATTATCTATGTCCATGTAAGAGCCTTTAGATCTCTTGAATGCAACATCCTCTTCAAATGTAACATCCCTGCTGATCTCTATCAATTTCTGACCTAGAATGTATATCCTATAGGCTTTTGAAGACTCACTTTAGCCCACAAATATTCCCTTATTGCCAAATGGTTCCAATTTAGTCCATTTATCTTTAGGCACATGAACATACACAGGACAACCAAAGATTCTCAAATGACTAACTTCAGGCTTCACACCTGTGAAAGCTTCTTCACGAGTCATGTTCTCCAAAATACGATGAGGGCTTCATTTCTGAACATACACAATTGTCCTAGAAGCTTCTGCCCAAAGGAAGGTTTGCAAGTCTTGATCATGGATCATGGCGTTGGCTTCTTCTACAATGGATCTGTTCTTCCTTTCTACAACACCGTTTTGCTGTGGATTGTAAGGGGCACAAAACTCCCTCTTAATCCCAGCCTCGACACAAAATGTACGGAAGCCTCCAGAGATGTATTCTCCTCCGTTGTCAGATCTCAGAACTTTGATCCTCTTCCTGGACAAGTTCTCTACTTCAGCCTTAAATTCTTTAAATTTCTCAAGTACCTCTTCATATTTGTAATGTCCCATTTTTCATAAGCAATGGAGTTTAGAGGAATTAGCCTATTCCTGATCCTAGTAGGCTAATGGGGCTTGATAAGAGGGTCGTTTGGCAAATACCCAATTTATTGGTTGGCTCATTTCGTGACTTCATGAAGGTTTTCCTAGTATCATCATGGATATTTCTATTTTTTGAAACCTTATTTTTATATTATAATGTTACATTGCACTTTAGGAGTTGGATTATATTTTATATTATTATAAAGTGCAATATTAAAATATTAAAATAATATTTCTTCTAGAAGCTGACTTGGAAAAGTTCTAGAAGGAGGCCGACCTATTAAGGAAAAAGAATAAATAGACATGAGGAGCTCATTGTCTAACATCCAGATTTAATGTTGATCTTGATGTTTGTCATTTCATCTTGTGGAGCCTAGGGTTTCTGCAGATTGTTCTTTATCATAGGAAACGAAAACTTCCTATTGATAGCAATTTTGAGGGTGTGAAATATCACCTGAATTATTGCAGTTGAGGGAGAGGTTATTTTAGACTT
Source organism: Sequoia sempervirens (assembly GCA_007258455.2). Classification (NCBI taxonomy): domain Eukaryota; kingdom Viridiplantae; phylum Streptophyta; class Pinopsida; order Cupressales; family Cupressaceae; genus Sequoia; species Sequoia sempervirens. The sequence continues at coordinate 547,822,261 of VDFB02193867.1, forward strand.
CTCATTGGAACAAATTTGTGGCCATTGGCCAATTTTGCTTAGTTCAATTGGTGTTTGCATTGAAGACATTTTGGAGATCGTTGATTTCATCAATTTGCATTAGGGAGGTCGATTGTATATTCAGATTTTTATATCAAATATTTCCAGAATTCTGACATTTTACTCCAGACTTCATTAGTTTGCATTTTTTATGCTAAATTCTTGCATGATACGACTTGGAGTTTAATTGGAGGCATTTGTGGATTGGGCTTCATTATTCCAAAGTTCGATTGCATCATACTTTGTTACCAGCAGTTTGATATTCATTTTCAGACTTTTTGCATCAACACTTGGAGTCCACGTTTTTCACTCTTGGGGGCTCAATCTTACATCATACTCACCTTTCACTTGGAGCGCTTGATTCTTCAAGGGTTGGAGATCATTTTGGGAGCTTGAGGAGACCATTAGTAGCTGATATATATTTATTTTCTGAGGTCTCCTAGAACAGGGGCGAATTGGGCTGGGAAGCTCAAATAAATTCATAAAAAATCACACACTTGTCTTTGGCTTATGGGTATTGGAGCAATCGATTTCTAGAGGATGGACAATGATGTTTGGTGATTAAAATCAGAGGTTGCAGCTGCTATTATTTTATTTTTGAAGTCTGAAATCTCCAGCAGGAGCGGCTAGGGCTGAGACATCATCCATCACTCATAAGGTGCTCCCATCCTTTGTTCTTGTTTGCTACTTCATCTCCAATCCAAGGCGACTTCAAATACCAAGTTTCCATGTACATTTCGATAGTTGCATTGATCATATGATATCATTAGTATTGCTGCTGTATATGTCCATTTGCTTCAGACTTTGCATTGTACTTGTTTCATGAATACAAGCCAAGAGTCTTGGCATCTACATATGCTATTGTACTCCGAGATTGCATATAATAAAGGAGTAATAAGTTGCAGGTCTATTATTTGAAGATATGTCCATGTTCATGATGATAGAAGTTTGCATGCCAAGTGTTTGGCAAAATGCCAATAGGCTGTAGATATTATTAGCATGATAGTTGCATACTAACTGTTTGACAAAATACCAGTTGGCTGTAGATGCACGTTTTTCACTTAGAAGTCATTGATATGCATTGTAGATGATTAAGAAAAGTCATACATGCCTTTGGATGTTAATTTATGTATAGTAGTGTTGAATTGCAAGCATTTGGAGACTTCTATTAAAGTTTCTCAAGCCTACAATTAGACTGAAATTCTGTACCAACAAGATCAGACTTTGTATGTGAATTGTTTGACAAAATTCCTTGAGCCTTCAATCAGATTTGAGCAGGGTCATTACAAGATTCTTTAATCTTTAAGAAATAAATCCAAGTCTTTCTAGAGTAGTCATCAATGAAAATTATATAATACCAAAAACCACTCAAAGAAGCAGCAGACATTAGACCACACAAATCAGAATGAACAAGATCTAGAATACATTTAGATCTACTTTCACTACTATGAAAAGGACCTTTAGTATTCTTACCCAGTGCGCATCCTCAGCAAGTGCCTTCATGCGCCTGGCTGAGTTTAGGAAGGCCAGTGACCATCTTCTCCATGGTTGGAAGTGCTCTAAAGTGAAGGTGAGCAAGTCTTTTGTGCCAAAGCTCACATGAACTGGTGGAATCATGCAACAAGGTCTGCATTGGATGAGTGGAAAGTCTATAGAGACTCTCATGCCAAACACCAATCACTTAGGCTGTCTTGATGCTAGAGTTCTTCAACCATGCAAGAACTTTTCCTTCAGAGAATGCAACTTGATATCCCTTGTCCTCCAAACCTGAAATTGAAACAAGGTTTCTCTTCATGCCTGGTACAAATAACACATCACTCAATTGAAGAGAGATGCTGGAATCTAAGTGAAGAGAGGAGGTTCCAACACCTTTCACAGAATAGCATGCATCATCTCCAATTATGACTTGAATGCTTGTATCTCTCTCCACCAAATCTGAAAGATGCTATCTAAAACTAGTAATGTGACGAGAGGTGCCACTATCAATCAACCAAGTGTTGCTATCCATTGGAACATTGCTTGATAGGGTAGAATAAAATAGAAATCCACTTGAATCCTTCTGACCAGAGATCTCACCCCCATCCGCAATAGAAGCATGTTGTTTTGGTCTAGTTGGACAATCTTTCGCATAGTGACCAAACTTGTCACATCTGAAGCACTGTAGATGGGAGAGATCCTTCTTCTTCTTAGATGCAGGAGCACCATCTAATCTTTTATCTTTGTTCCTCTTGAAGTTTCTTTTCTTCCCTTCTCTTCATTTCTTCTTTGATGAATGAGCGGCAAGTACATGAATGTCTTCATTGGTAGAACTTTGCCCATTGTCTCTCGCTGCCAATCTAGATCGTTCTTGAATACAATCTGCCCTAAGATGGTCAAAATTAGGCAGCTTTGATCTCCCACTAATACCTTGGATAAATGGCTCCCAAGATTGAGGAAGACCATTAAGTGACAACATGACCAAGTCCTTATCATCAACCATATGACCAATGGCACAAAGCTGATCTCTTAACTCGGCGATCTTCAAGAAGAAGGAGATGACAGAATCTCCTTTCGGGATCTTGACATAATGAAGTTGTTGCCTCAATGCAAGAGCTTTGCTTGTATTATTGATCTCATACAATCCCTCCAAGGTCTTGAACATCTCTCTTGCTGTCTTCAACTTGGAGATAATCGGCACAAGGTGGTCCTTCACAGAATCAACCAAAATCTTATTCGCCTTTATGCCCTTCTTCTTCCATTGTGACTTCTCATTCTCATTGGAAGGCTAAGGAACTTCGCTCTCCACGAACTCAGCAATCTCATTTTCTTCCAATAAAAGCAACACTCTAAACTTCCAAGAGGTGAAGTTGGAAACACCTTAAAGTCTATCTTCAACCTTGAGCCCGTTCATTTTCGAAGATAAGATAGACACAAGAAGATGAGAACAAGAGTGGAAGATAGCACTGCTTATGTAAATTTGATCACGATCTTGCTTAAACCCGCTGTGATACCATGCTAGTTTTAGGATCAGAAATTAAATAAGCAGATATAGAGCAATTTTAAACAAATTGACACAGCATAGACCCTGGGAAAAGCCTCCAACTTGAGAGAGAAAAACCCAGCAACAAAGTATCTCTTATATATTGAATAAAGAAGCCAACTTGCTTTTACAATAAGGCCAAATGCAAGGCCAAATAACAACACCACACTTTGATGCACACAAAAGAAGCTAACACTTTGCTGATTATAAAATCGATCTCCTTGAAGGCACAATATTGATCTCTTTCATGATCTCGCACCTCTCTTGAACTCGAACTATGAATGGATGAATATGAATGATCAAATGTACAATTAACATCTCTAATATATACAGGACGAGGAGAAGATTGCGTCCTTTCAAGGAATGGTGTCGGCCTTAAACATGAAGCGATGTGACTCATGAAGGTGGTGAACATTATGAGGTCGGCCTCATATAAACTCAATTTAACAAACAAACACTAAATATTATCTATTATCCCATGTGAAGCGCCTCTTCACCAAATGACATCTCCAATAAAATAATGAAATATTCCGAGCCAATTTTTTTCGATTTTAACAAATTGCAATTTACAAACAACGCACCTGTTAAGGTTAGAAGATAAACCCAAACGTGCAAAAGCAACTCTAACCAGAATGTACACCAGGATCCCGATGTGGGCAAGGTGTGAGCATTGGTTAGAGGATCTGAAACAAAATGCTTATGCTGTAACTCTAACCAAGAATGGCGCCGATGATGGCGAGCATATGGTCAGAGGATCTTCTATTCTAATTGCAGAAAGGGAACTCGACACCAAGTATGTGCTACCCAATCCAGAATGGAGTGAGGGGCGACCATATGGTGGAGTGATTACAAATAATAATGCTTGAACAGCAAATGCTGAAAGCTGAAACTACTCAACACCCAGAATGGGAAGTAGCTACCATAGGGCAGAGTTAAATATATTACAAACAACTTCAATGAAAGAGAGCGTTACATATCAAGATTGAACAATAATGAAAATGACTGCCAGTACTACTGTCAGTTTACAAATTGATGATCATTCGCCTGCTCAAAACTTAGGAATATTGGTAGATTAACATTACATCATAAAGAAATCTCCTTAGCTTAGTTAGGAGTGCTAAACAATGAACCTTTCAAGGATTAAATAACAAATCTGGTTTGTTCTTCACAAATCTGCAATTTTAATTGAATAACCAGCAGTCCAGAGAATCACTCAGATGTTCATAACTCTCCCATAACTCATTGGATTGACTTGAAACCAAATGCAATGCATCCTAAGAATAATGGCGCTTATGCTAAGACACTGAAATCTGATCAAACAACCTTAGATTATTTATGCACAAATTTCTATGCAAGCAGCAATGGTACGGCCCTCAAGGAAGGGCGATCTGCTCTTATAAATTGATGGCTGCTCTAAAAACTCTGCAAATTAGAGAACTATGGCGCCTACACATAACAAAGAAAATGAGCTATTACCCAGAACACTGTTTTTGGTATTTTTTGATTTATGATTTAAAACATGGATTTGCTGTATCATGAATGCAATAAGCTGAAAACACTAACATGCCAAACAAAACTAACAATGCAATAAGCTGAGAACAATGCACAAACTAAATGCAACTCACAAATAGACTGAATCACCACTAGTTGTTGTCTTGCAAACAAGAAGCGATGCCCGAGCTAGGAGGCCTTCATTCCTCGAAGCAGTTCCAGAGCCAAACCGGCAGCATAACGATACTATAGACCAAAGATACCAAAAGAGAACCCAAGGCTGTCTTTTTATAAGTTTCTATTGACCTTCCTTGAAACCCTAACTTCTTTTCCAGAGTCAAAACCCTAATCCCAAGAAATGGCGTCCTTTTCCATACATCTTAATTTTTGACTTCATTAAATTCATCACTTAAATAAATGCGTCCTCCTTAAGGCTTAGTTTTGACTTTGATAAATTCAACATAAATTTAATATATCCTCAATGATGGCGCCACCCTTCAAGTCCACCTTTTAAAATAACATTAAGTTATTTGACTAGGCCAAGGTGATAAAATAACATTTAAAATATAATGTTATTTTTAAGTGAAATAAGCTCATCTTTCCAAAACTGCATTTTGAAGCCCGAAACTGAATACGCCACTTGAGTCCACTAAAGGGGAAAGTCAACTGCCTGAGACCAACCTATTTACTGCCAAAAATAGAATTTACTAAAAATAGTAAATTCCTAGAAATGCTCAGAAAGCCGAGACGAACATACCACTGTGAAGCTCTCTGAAAACCCAGAAAGAATCCGCCCTTAAAACCACCAGCTCCGAGCAAAGACATCCTCAAAAATAGGAAACCCTAATTTTACCTTCCGACTAGCCTTCGGGTTTCCAGAAAAAGGCCAACGGTCACTGAGAAGATCAGGATTGAGAAGGGGACATTACAGTCCGCCCTCCCCAAGATTGCTTGTCCTCAAGCAATCGCAAACTAGGATGCTGTAGAATCTCATCACTTTCCCAAGTCGCATCCTCCATAGGCAGGTTCTTCCACTTCACCAGGTATTCTCTGATGGTTCTTTTCCTCAAAGAACGTTCTCTGAAATCGAGTATCTCCTCTGGAATTAGAACCAGCTGTCCCTCTTCATCCAAGGGTGGCAACTGTGATGAAGGTACCACATTATGTCCAAGTGCCTTCTTGAGGCGAGACACGTGGAAGACATTACGCACTCTGCTATCAGAAGGTAGCTCTAATTCATAAGCTACTGCCCCAATTTTTCGGATGACCCTGAATGGCCCATAGAAGCGGGGTTTGAGCTTCTCAACTCCACTCTTCTTGAGCGTAGACTGTCTATAAGGTTGTAATCGAAGATAGACCATATCCCCAACCTCAAAAGAACGCTCAACACGCCTCTGATCAGCATACAACTTCTGCTGATTTTGTACAATCTGCAAATTATCCTTCAAAGATTTCATTATGTCTTGACTATGCTGCAACAAATCCTTGGCTTGGGGTGCTTTGCTGTCACCAAACACCAAATCTGCAAAACTAGGTGCTTCATACCCATAAAGCGCCAAGAAAGGAGACATCTTAATCGACATATGGAAAGAAGAATTGTAGCAGTACTCCCCTATATGCAGCCACTTGACCCATGCTCTTTGCTGTTCTGACACATAGTTTCTCAAGTAGCCTTCCAACCACTTATTCACTACTTCAGTTTGACCATCTGTTTGGGGATGGTAACGAGTGCTTGGAGTGAGCACAGTACCACTCATTCTAAAGACTTCTTGCCAAAAAGTACTTAGGAACTTGCTGTCCCTATCACTTACAATGTTCTTTGGCAACCCATGCAGTCTAAACACTTCTCGAAAAAACAGATCTGCAACTTGTGCTGCAGAAAAAGTGCTGGTAATGGCGAAGAAATGAGCAAATTTGGTTAGCCTATCCACCACTACATAAATACAATCCTTCCCTTGAGCCTTGGGCAACCCTGTGATGAAATCCATCGAGATACTTTCCCATTTTTTATTGGGAATAGGGAGTAGTTGCAGCAAACCGGCTGGTAATGTATGCTCATTTTTATTCACTTGACAAACAGGACACTCCTGAATGTAGCGTTGTACCTCTCCTTTCAATCCTTTCCAAGAAAACCTTTCTCGGATCTGCCTATATGTCTTGAAAAAACCTTGGTGACCAGCAACTGGAATATCATGAAAAGTCAAAAGAATCTTCTTCTTAAGCTTAGAATCAGCCACCAGAAAGATTCTTCCCTTATAATGTATCAATCCCTCTATCACCTTGTACCTTTCATCGTGAAAAGTACCCTCAAGAATGCTGGTTGCAAACTGATTTTTGGCATAATCAGCAAGCAACATGTCTCTCCAATCTGCAGTAAGCTCACACAATGAGCTAAGATGAGGTCTTCTGGATAGAGCATCAGCCACGATATTATTTTTCCCTTTGACATATTCAATGTCAAAGTCGTAAGCTTGAACCTAACTCACCCATTTCTGTTGCCTCTCATTTAGGTCCTTCTGATGCATGAAATGCTTGAGGCTATTGTGGTTAGTCTTAACCACAAACTTGTTCCCCACCAAGTACTGCCTAAACTTGGCTAATGCATGCATAATGGCAAGCATTTCTTTGTCGTAAATTGAATATGTTCTTTCAACACCCCTTAGTTTTCTGCTCTCAAACACAATAGGGTGTTTGTCTTGCATCAGGACAGCCCCAACTCCTTCACCTGATGCATCACACTGTAGCTCGAATGGCTTGGAGAAATCCGGAATAGCCAGAACCGGACACGAGCTCATGATCTTCTTGAACTTGTCAAAAACAATTTGAGCCTTTTCTGACCAAACATAGGCTCCCTTTTTGGTGAGATCAGTAAGAGGAGCAGCATTCTGTGAATACCCCTTTACGAATCTCCTATAAAAACCACAAAAACCCAGAGAACCTTTCAACTGAGTCAAGTTCTCAGGAGGTGGCCAATCAACTACTGCTTTGATCTTTTCCAGATCCACCTTCACTCCCTCAGCACTGATTATGTGGCCAAGGTACAATAACTCCTCCATTCCAAATTCACATTTGGAAGCTTTTGCGAACAAACTCTCAGATTCCAGGATACTAAGCACTTCCTCCAAGTGCTTGATATGATCTTCCCAAGTCTTGCTGTAAATCAGAATGTCATCAAAAAATATCAACACAAATCTCCTTAACTGATTCTGAAACACACGGTTCATGCAAGACTAAAAGGTAGCCGGAGCGTTAGTCAACCCAAATGGCATGACTAAGAATTCAAAATGGCCATAGTGACATCTGAAAGCTATCTTCTCCACGTCAGATCCCCTCATTCGAATCTGATGGTAACCCGATCTCAAGTCGATCTTCGAGACGAACTTGGCCCCATGTAGCTCATCAATGGGCTCATCTATTCTGGGAATGGGGTATCTATTTTTGATGGTGCTCTGATTCAAAGCACAATAGTCCACGCACATGCGCATGGTACCATCCTTCTTCTTCACAAGGACCACTGCAGATGCAAAGGGGCTCTTGCTTGGGAAAATGAAACCCATCTCCAAGAGTTCTTGAATATTCTTCTCGATTTCATCCTTTTGCCTCTTCGGGTACCGGTATGGAGTTGTAATCACCGGTTTAGCTCCTTCCTTGAGCTCAATGATATGTTCTAAACCCCATTCAGGTGGTGGTCCAGGAGGAAAATCTGCAAAGACTTTGCTCTTCTTCGTGAGTAGAGACTGAATATCAGGAGGTTGGTCACGTTTAGTCTCAACAGGACTATCAGGAAGGATCATGCATTCTGCAACCCACTTAGCTTGATCGTGACGGATCAGCCTTGCCATTCTTTTGAATGACACAACCCGAGGGCCCCCATTAGACATTCCTCTCAGAACTATCTTCTTCCCATCGGATTGAAACTTCAGCTCCATAGTCTGCAGATTCAAGGAGATCTCCCCAAGAGAACGCAGCCATTGAATGCCTAGGACGGCATCAGTGTCTCCAATGTGAACTACATAGAAGTCATCCTTGACTTCGTAATTTCTCAATTGCATGGTCATGTTCGAGATTTTCTTTGTGCAATAAATATGAAATCCATCGGCAACCATGACCTTGAACCCTTCAAACTCCTCTGTTTGCAGCCCCTTCTTGGCTACCACAACTTCATCAATGAAGTTATGTGTTGCTCCAGTGTTGATCAAGGCAACAATTCGCTGCCCTTTGATCATCCCTCGAACCTTGAATGATTCGTTTCTTTGGAAGCTAGAAAGTTGAGCTAAGACTCCACCACTTTCCTTCTCATCTCCGGACTCTTCTGGAGCTCTTTCTACTTCACTTTCTTCAAAATCAGATTTCTGGTCGGAAAAATCAGAACTACTTTCACCAGTAAAATAGTACTCAATCTGATTGAATTTAACCCCTTTAGGGAAAACATGATCTTGAGACCATTTTTCCCTACACCGGAAACACAACCCTTTTCTTCTGAGTTCATTCAGGGTTTCAGGATCCAACCTGGTGACATGGGGATTGTGATTTTTGAACTCCTTGTGCTGAGGTCTCAAAGGAGGTCTACGCTGCGGTCTTTTCCCTTTATCCCTTTTCTGAAAGGGGGAGTTTGACTGAAATTTTGCCTTAGGAGCAGCCCACTCCATGTTTCTTGCCTTCTTCATGGCCTCCTACAAAATTGGTGGGTCAAAGGCTTTAATCCAACCTTTGAGAGGTTTTGTCAAACCTTCACTGAAAAGAATCACCAATCTCCTTTCCGTGATTCCAGTCACCATGACTAAGAGTCTCTGAAACTCCGCAATGTAGGCATCGACTGTGCCATACTGTCTCAATTGTGCAAGTTCTCTGAAATGGATCTCAGGATCCTTTTTCTCAAACCTCTCGATGAGCCTAGTGGTGAACTCATCATAAGTTGTGATAGACCGATGACCCAGAGTAACTAGGCCATGGTACCGCCATTCATGCGCCACCCCATCAAGGTGTAGCGTAGCGAACTTGATCGCTTCCTCTTCTGCCATAGGTCTGAGAGCTAGATAGTTATCCAGCTTCTGAATCCAAGCTCGGGCTGAACTGGTATCACTCCCGTCAAAGTGTGGAAGTGTCACCTTGTTGACAGCTTGGTACAAGTCTCCTTGATTTGATGGTCTTCTTTGATCATAGTGTCTCCCTTGTCCTTTGTTTTTCCTTTTATGATCCATGAAATCGTTATAGGACATATCCATCTTGATGTCGGCAGGTAGAGAGTCATACTCTGCACGACCAAGTCTCAACTGCTCCACGAATGAAGCATTCTCTTTAGGATCTGGCTGAGTGTTAACAGGTGCCAGAAAGGTGGGTTTGAATGGCCTAGATGAGACATAAGTGTTGTTTGAAGCATGCGGAACAGCATGTCCATCATGCTGGTTGGAAGCACTGTGCTCTCCTCTATACCTAGTGTTGTTCTGTGGAATGGTGTTTTGGCCCACTTTCCCCATCATGAGTGAAACAATATCCATCAAAGCATCCATCTTCCTTTCAAATCACTGTCCTGGACTGATGGATCTCTCTCTGCCCTTACCACTATCATCTCTACTGTTGGTAACCCTCTCGTTACCCCCAACTGACCTCTCACCTTCTGCCATGACTGTTTCCTGAGAAGACTCCCAATGAGCCCTCAAGACTTCTGAAGCTGTCTGACCCTCTGGAGGCTGATAAAGCTGGAACTGTTTTCCAACCTTCTTGTCTTCCCTTGCAATGTACCTCTTTTCTCTGTCACTCATAGACAGAATGATCACAGGATGGCAAGATCTTGGCTCTGATACCACTGAAATATTCCGAGCCAATTTTTTTTTATTTTAACAAATTGCAATTTACAAACAACGCACCCGTTAAGGTTAGAAGATAAACTCAAACGTGCAAAAGCAACTCTAACCAGAATGTATGAAATATTCTGAGCCAATTTTTTTCGTTTTTCACAAATTTCAAATTACAACATTACAATCAAAGTACCCGTTAAGGTTAGAAGATAAACCCAAACGTACTGAAGCAACTCTAACCAGTATGGCGCCGATGATGGCGAGCATTGGTCAGAGGATCTAAATTCAAACTGCTTATGCTGAAAGCAACTCTAACCAAGAATGGCGCCGATGATGGCGAGCATATGGTCAGAGGGTCTTCTACTCTAAATGCTGAAAGGGAACTCAACGTCAAGTATGTGCTACCCAATCCAATGCGGAGTGAGGGGCGACCATATGACGGAGTGATTACAAAAACAATGCTTGAATGAAACTAAACAATGATGCTATAAATACTCGACGTCAAGAATGTGCTTTCCAGACCGAGACGGAATGGGAGCTACCATATGACGGAGATGCTAGATATTACAAAAACAACTTCCGAATATCAGATAAGCAATTACAAATCAGAATTGAGCAAGATTAAAGAACCGCTGCCAGTACTACTGTCAGCTTACAAAATGATGTTCATTCGCCTGCTGGTAGCATAGGAATTTGAGAGCTTAACATTACATCAAAAGATCTCTTCTTAGAATGATTAGAAGAGCCAAAACAATAAACCTTCCAATGTTCAAAATACAAATTCTGTTTTTCCACAAATCTGCACTTTTAAATTAAAAACCAGCAACCTAGGAATTCACTCATATGCTCATATCTCTCTCATTTCTCACCCAAATGATCTCAAATCTGATGCAATAGACCCTAAAAATGATGGCACCTAACTTAGTAATAAGAAATGGCATCTAAAAATGGCTATTAATTACTGACACGAATCCCAATGCACTCTAGAAAGTTCGGCCTTCAAGGAATGACGGATTTGCATTATAAAATCATAAGCTTCGTACTAAAATCTGCAAATATTCATGAAGGGTCTCTTCCAACAGAGAAAACCAATGAGACAATACCCAGAACAAGATTTTTGATATTTTTTGATTTATGAATAAAAACACGAATCTGCTGTAACAAATAATGCAAAATGCTGAAAACCACTAATATGCAAATCAGATCTAACCATGCGATAAGCTGATTACAATGCATAAACTAAATGTAACTCACAAACTAGACTAAATCACCACTAGTCGCTGTCTTTCAAGCGAGAAGCAATGCCCAAGCTAGGAGGCCTTCATTCCTCGAAGCAATCCCAAAGCCAATCCGGCAGCATAACATTCCTGTAGATAAAAGATGCCCAAATGATGATCCAAGTCTTCCTTTTATAATTTCAGGTTGGCTTCTCGAAACCCTAAACTCCTCTCAAAGTCAAAAACCCTAATCTCCTCAAAGATGGCGTCCTTTTCCTTCAAGTTGAATATTCACTTTTAAAATAAATTCAATACTTTAATAAATGCGCCCACCTTATATCTTGATTTGACTTTGGATAAAATATAAAATAATCCTTAATGAGGCGCCACCCTCAAAAAGACCACTTTTCAAAACAACATAAAGTCAATAGACTAGGCCAAGGGGTCAACGTTCGAATAAAATATTAAAACGTGACTTTTAATTAAATATATCAACTTATCTCTCCAATTGTGCCCTGAAGCCAATAATGACCAAGTCAACTGACCAAACTGAAGTAGGAAGTCAACCAAGCTGAACCCAACTGAAAAACTGCCAGAAATAGAATTTACTAAAAATAGTAAATTCCTGAAGATGCTCAGAAAGCCGAGATGAACATACCACTGCGAAGCTCTCTGAAAACCCAGAAAGAATCCGCCATTGAATCCACTAACTCTGAGCAAGGACATCCTTAAAAATAGGAAACCCTAATTTTACCTTCCAACTAGCCTTCGGGTTTCCAGAAAAAGGCCAACGGTCACTGGAAAGGTCAGGTTCGAGAAGGGGACATTACAATGTACACCAGGATCCCGATGTGGGCAAGGTGTGAGCATTGGTTAGAGGATCTGAAACAAAATGCTTATGCTGTAACTCTAACCAAGAATGGCGCCGATGATGGCGAGCATATGGTCAGAGGATCTTCTATTCTAATTGCAGAAAGGGAACTCGACACCAAGTATGTGCTACCCAATCCAGAATGGAGTGAGGGGCGACCATATGGTGGAGTGATTACAAATAATAATGCTTGAACAGAAAATGCTGAAAGCTGAAACTACTCAACCCCCAGAATGGGAAGTAGCTACCATAGGGCGGAGATAAATCTATTACAAACAACTTCAATGAAAGAGAGCGTTACATATCATAATTGAACAATAATGAAAATGACTGCCAGTACTACTGTCAGTTTACAAATTGATGATCATTCGCCTGCTCAAAACTTAGGAATATTGGTAGATTAACATTACATCATAAAGAAATCTCCTTAGCTTAGTTAGGAGTGCTAAACAATGAACCTTTCAAGGATTAAATAACAAATCTGGTTTGTTCTTCACAAATCTGCAATTTTAATTGAATAACCAGCAGTCCAGAGAATCACTCAGATGTTCATAACTCTCCCATAACTCATTGGATTGACTTGAAACCAAATGCAATGCATCCAAAGAATAATGGCGCTTATGCTAAGACACTGAAATCTGATCAATCAACCTTAGATTATTTATGCACAAATTTCTATGCAAGCAGCAATGGTACGGCCCTCAAGGAAGGGCAATCTGCTCTTATAAATTGATGGCTGCTCTAAAAAATCTGCAAATTAGAGAACTATGGCGCCTAGACCTAACAAAGAAAATGAGCTATTACCCAGAACACTGTTTTTGGTATTTTTTGATTTATGATTTAAAACATGGATCTGCTGTATAATGAATGCAATAAGCTGAAAACACTAACATGCCAAACAAAACTAACAATGCAATAAGCTGAGAACAATGCACAAACTAAATGCAACTCACAAATAGACTGAATCACCACTAGTTGTTGTCTTGCAAACAAGAAGCGATGCCCGAGCTAGGAGGCCTTCATTCCTCGAAGCAGTTCCAGAGCCAAACCGGCAGCATAACGATACTATAGACCAAAGATACCAAAAGAGAACCCAAGGCTGTCTTTTTATAAGTTTCTATTGACCTTCCTTGAAACCCTAACTTCTATTCCAAAGTCAAAACCCTAATCCCAAGAAATGGCGTCCTTTTCCATACATCTTAATTTTTGACTTCATTAAATTCATCACTTAAATAAATGCGTCCTCCTTAAGGCTTAGTTTTGACTTTGATAAATTCAACATAAATTTAATATATCCTCAATGATGGCGCCACCCTTCAAGTCCACCTTTTAAAATAACATTAAGTTATTTGACTAGGCCAAGGTGATAAAATAACATTTAAAATATAATGTTATTTTTAAGTGAAATAAGCTCATCTCTCCAAAACTGCATTCTGAAGCCCGAAACTGAATACGCCACTTGAGTCAACTGAAGGGGAAGGTCAACTGCCTGAGACCAACCTGTTTACTGCCAAAAATAGAATTTACTAAAAATAGTAAATTCCTGGAAATGCTCAGAAAGCCGAGACGAACATACCACTGCGAAGCTCTCTGAAAACCCAAAAAGAATCCGCCCTTAAAACCACCAGCTCCGAGCAAAGACATCCTCAAAAATAGTAAACCCTAATTTTACCTTTCGACTAGCCTTCGGGTTTCCAGAAAAAGGCCAACGGTCACTGAGAAGATCAGGATTGAGAAGGGGACATTACAAATAATTAGCCGATAAGGCTACATTTAATTTTATTGCTTGAAAGTCGGGGCTGGAAGTTGAGGCCCGACGCTGTCAACATCAACATCAATCAAGTACAGATTGCATACCAGCTGTTACAGGGTTATCATCAATCATACTAGACCTCCAACGTGCTGCTACAGTCTTCTTTCAATTAAGGATTGAAGAGCATTCCATTAAGACTACCTAGGGTTTCATTCTTCAATCATTTGGCTAGGGTTTGGTCTACATTTTGACCATCTTGCATGTTGTATGTGATCCGATTTTCTAAATCAGACTATCTGATTGTAAGCTACAAACAATTCTCTATTGTAATCCGATTGTTCAATCAATACGAAGCTATCAACATTTTCTGGGAATGCCATTCTCTTGTTTTGATTGATTAAACTTCATCATTTGATATTTGCTTCATGTTATATTTGAACCTTTTTAACTACATCAAAATATTAAGCCAGCAAGGAGAAAAATTTGGTTGAGGTAAGGTAGGCTTCTTACAGAATTTATGGACAATGTCATGACAGCCGTTTGTGATAGTAGAAGTGAGATGTTCGAAATCAATTCCAAGGATTGCTGATTTATTTATAGATGCACAGGACTGCCACCATGGGTTGTGAAACCACAGGGATATGGGGTGTGTGCTTACTATTCGCTGTATCTCTACTAGATAGTTGAATGATATCATGCATGAGTATGTTTAGCCATCTCCTAAGATGAGTTAAGTAAAAGATTATATAAGTAGTAAATAATGAAATCAAAATGGTGGGGAAACACAGTTACTGTAGTTCGACGAAACATAAGGAATTGCCAATGCATGAGCATATTTTCATAAGTAAATACTATTTATCATAAAATCTATGGGATTACCAATAAAAGTAACAAAGTTAACAACATAGATGTAACTAATATAACATCGCTTACTATGACAAATATATTGCATTATTAACTATAGCATGGTTTGCTTTTTTTTTCTGTAACATAAACTTATTGACTATTTTGAAAGAAACGAAAAGGAAATATGTAGGTGTCTTCCAATCTTGGAGTGAATGTAAACAATTGAAGACGAAATGTACATGTGTCACATTTCTTTGCATGACCTAAGTGTTCATAACACGCCAAAGAGTGTGGAAGATCGATTAGGAAAAAATAAGGTCTATTTTTGTTTGCATATATTTGTGTAATACATGAAATCAATTGATAAGCCATTTATCCAAAATGAGCAACACATCAAGAATAGAAGTTTCTACCTTATTGGAAGGGTAAACCCCAAAGGATTGACTAACATGACTGTCAAATTTTCCAAATAGTGTCTTCATAAGCTCAAATAATGCTAGATATGGTGGTCCATGACACTCAGAACTATTAAAGAGACTGAAAGACTCTTGCAAATTCCTACTGACAGCGAATAGTTGTTTATTCTATTTTCACAACCCAAAAAGACATGTTGCTAGATGAACAGAAGTAATGCAAGACTGTAACAACATTGACAATATGAAGTTTCATGGTCATAGCAGGAACAGAAAATGCAGCTACAACACTTTGGCTTTAATCAACCCACCCCAAGGTTTATTATGACATTTATCACAACTTCCCATAGTCAAAATTACAAGAAAAGCAATTACAAATGCTCAGACCTAGACATTCAAATCGATTCTTTCCTAGAAGTGATTGAGATGGCGTCACAATGTATAGAGTTCACACACAACAACTACAACAGCCACTTTGTTAGTCGTTTCTCCAAGAAGATGATGCACCTAGTCAAGAATCTTCAAGACGCCTCTCCTAAACTCCACAAATGACCACGTCCCAGCTTGCAAGTACTTCAAAAGTCGTTCTATTCAGCAAATCGTGTTTTTTCTTTATTTTGCTCAGTTCTTCAAGAAACATGACTTAAGTCAGGTTCTATTGTTGGAACTTAAAGCGCCTAGCGTTTATATAATGGCCCACGCCTTCAAAGAATGCATATTGAGCTCTAGAATTGACCCATTGAAGGAACATTTCCATAGTAAACAAAAATCACGAAAATTTGAGATAGAACCATTGTTTCATTTCACTATTCATCCAAACTCAATTTTTCTTTAGTAGCAAATTCTCAAATACTTGCTTATCCAATCTACAATGAAGTGCAAAGTAGAAAACCTGATTGGCTCTCTCGACTATTCTCAGCTAGGGTTGATGGTCTCACAACCGAAACTGAAACAGTTGGATTTCCAAACCCTCAATACGAAAACCTTCAAAGGCTCTCCAAAGTTGATGTGAGAAAGTAAAATCTAGAATGTGTGAGATGACCCTTTTTCGACCATTTATATTTCCCACTTAATTTCTCACTCACAAATAAAAGTGACTTTATAAAGTTCATTTAAAATATTTCACTTAAGTCACTTTTAAAACATTACTTTATTAATTACTTAATATCACCTTATAAAATTAACTTGGCGTCAGGCAATATTAAATAATTAAATAAAGGATTCCCTTAATTTCACTTTTACTCTTGGGGAATTAAAAAGGCTAAGTGATCACCTTGAGTGGCTACTGAGAAGGGGAGATTACACGTTAACCCTTCCTCATGATATGGTGCCTTTTCTACATGTTGTGGCTCCTCAAAAAGAATGTACGGCTCCTTTAAATGACATTCGCTAGAAATAAATGTGGGGTGAACTTATTAAAAATATGAGTGATGACCAAGGTGGGATTTCCTAAATGTTATGTTGGCCTCCAAAGTATTTAAATGCCCTTTCAAAGCCGATTTGTTTCCCACGTCAACCTCACTCAAAGTCATGTAATAGCCAAAAAGTGTATGGCAGCAAGTCAGAGAGGTCTATGCCATAAAAAATAATTATTTATCGGCATCCTTAACAAATATCACAATAATAAAAACTCCCTCATCATGAATTAAATAAATGGTAGACTAAAGTTATGATAAAATAAATGGTACAGCTTAGCTAGGAGTCACAAATAAAATATTTATCTCACTCAATTTTGCAACTCTATAAACCCTGCCAAACTCTAAAATTCGTCTTGACACAAGACTTCGTGAATTTCAAAATCTCCAACCACTAAAATTCAATGCAAGCAATCTGAATGATCTCTTTAGAAACTAGCTGAGGTAGAATCTTACACTACCTAAACCGATTTCCTTTAGGGGTTCCGTCCTAGGATTTCTGCTCCACAAGAAGCTCTCCGAATTCCATAATAGATAATAAAATCAAGCATAGCCAAAATGACCTCAAAAATCTTCTTTTATCAAAACCTCAAGAACTTTTCCTAAAAGCCACTTAAAATTCCCACCTTTAGTATTTCATTAAATCTTAATAATTAAGCGACTTTAATATTTCCTTTCAAAATCCACTTAAGTCACTTCATGACACTTTATTAAATTAATTAAATAACATTACCCATAAAATGTGCTTTGTTGGATAATATTAAATAATTAATTAAAATTATTCCCTTACTACCAAACCTTATCCTACAAGAACAAAATAAGCTACATGGTCTCTTAAGCTATTCCTCGAAAGGGGGCATTATAGTCCTCCCTTCCCAAAATTGCTTTCCCTCAAGCATTTGCAGATTAGGATGCTGACGAATTTGCTCCCTCCCAAGTAGTGTCCTCAATGGGCAAGTCTCTCCATTTGATGAGATACTCCTTAATTACTCTGCTCCTCAATCTCATCTCCCTAGTATCCAAAATCTTCTCAAGAACCAATACCAATCTGCCATCCTCATCCAACAATGGAAGCTTAGGTGATGATGTGATATGCTACCCTAGTGTCTTTTCGAGGCATGAAACATTAAACACATTATGAATCTTGCTATCCTCCGATAGCTCCAACTAGTAAACTACTTCTCCCACTCTTTGAATAATCTTGTAAGGGCCATAGAATTGAGGTTTCAATCTCTTTGCACCACTCTTCTTCAAGGAAGACTACCTGTAGGGATGAAGGTGCAAGAAAACCAAGCCATCCACCTCAAAGCTTCTCTCAACTCTATGCCCATTTGCATATATCTTTTGTTGATTTTGGGAACCCTATATATTAAGTGTATTACGATATCCAAGCTCTCATGAATCCAATCCTTAGCTTTGGGAGCCTTGTTATGGGTATGTGCAGGATCATGATGGGCCAAAAAGTGGCGATATGATGTGTATGTGTAGGGTATGTGGCTCACGACTTTTTTTTTTTTCCCAAAATTGATGAAACGAAAACGGTTTTTAAAGGAGATTCTCAGCTTTCCACCAATATAAATTATGCTTTACTATGAAGGTGTTTAGAGGTGATAAGAAAGAAGACTTTCAAATTTGTGGAACTTCACATCAAAATGCTTTATTTCCCAGTCTAATCACATGCATTCCTTTTGACTGTCATTATTAATCCGTGTTTTATAGAATAGACAAGTATTCGATTGCCAGATGTCCCATAAAAGCAAATTCTTTTTTTTACCTTGATTATGTTGCCATGCATTAGTTTCTCTATATTTTCTATTTTATATGTATTAGAAAAGGGAGGTTTATATATTAATTTTTTATTGGATTTTTAGTATTCTCAATCATCTCAAGGTGCATTATTGGTGGAACCCAACACTTACAATATTGTTTATTTGGGGGGGTCAAATATTCTTAATATGGAGAAAAAGAGCACATTGATTGAGAAATTTCAAGGTAAAGACTTCCACACGTGGCAAGTCAAGCTACAATTGATCCTTATTGAAAAGGATCTATGGGATGTAGTGAGTGGAACTATGCCACAAATAACTGATGTTGATGGAATCACAAAATGGACCACAAAGGATTGAAGATCAATAGCTTTGGTTGGTCTTGCACTTTCAAATGTTTACCTCCACCATATTGACTTATTGAAGACCTCAAAGAAAGTAAGGGATGATCTCAATTCTTTGTTTGGATCACAATCATCAAGTACAAAGATGGGCCTAAAGAAAAAATTATTCGGACTAAAAATGATGGAAGGCAATAATATTGTTCAACATATCAGTAAGTTTTATTCCTTGATGAGCCAATTAGCTAGTATAAAAGCCAAAGTAGAAGATGATGATGCAAAGACCATTTTGTTGAATAGCATGCTTGAAATATTCCGAGCCAAATTTTTTTTGTTTTTTCAATTAACAGATTTCCAATTACAAACAGTGCACCCGTTAAGGTTAGATGGATAAACCAAAACGTGCAAGAAAGCAACTCTAACCAGCATGGCACCGATGATGGTGAGCATTGGTCAGAGGATCCTCTATGCTAAGTACAGAAAGGAACTCGACGTCAAGTATGTGCTACCCAATCCAATGCGGAGTGAGGGGCGACCATATGACGGAGTGAAAACAAAACAAAGCTTCAAAGGTAAATGCTGAGAAATGAAACTACTCAACACCCAGAATGTGCTGGCTAACCCGGAGTGGGATAGTAGCGACCATAGGGCGGAGATCTATCTATTACAAACTTCAATGAAATTGAGCAAATACAAATTCAAAGCAACAAGCTGGAGAATGACTGCCAGTACTACTGGACAGTTTACAATGTCATATCATACGCCTGTCAAGATGTTAGAGCTGGATATATGAATCATACAATACAATAAAATCTCTTCGTGGCTGAGTTCAAGAAGCCATATGGAATCATTACAACTTTGATAATTAACAATCTGTTTTTCTGTTTTCCACAAATCTGTAATTTCTGGTTAAAAACAGCAGTCTAGAAAAACATTCAAATGCTCACAACTCCCTATCCACTTGCTCAAATGACGTGATTCCTAAACCACAAGACTCCCAACAAAATGGTGCTCAAGATGATATGAAGAAACAGACTCTAAACACTCCAAATGATTAAAGGCACAATTCCCAATGCATGAGAAAGTACGGCCCCAGCTGAAGAATTCGATTTACTTTTAAAAATTGCAAACTCAACATAAAAATCTATTACTTGGAGAATGTTGGCGCCTAAGCCTAACACAACCAATGAGCTAACACCCACAATGATATTTTTGATATTTTTTGATTTATGAACCCAACATGCAATCTGCTGTCTATAAATTAATGCAATAAGCTGAAACACTAAAATGCCAATAACAGATTTTACAATGCAAAACTGAACACAAATGAATAACTAAGATGCACTCACAAATAGACTGAAATTCACCACTAGATGTTGTCTTTCAAACACGAAGTGATGCCCAATGCTAGGAGGCCTTCATTCCCCGAAGCAGTCCCAGAGCCAATTCGGCAGCATAACAGTATAGTCGACAAAAGATCCCTAAAATGATGCACAAGCCTCCCTTTTATAAATTTTCGTTTGACTTCCAGAAACCCTAAAATCTGCTTTTAGGTCAGAAACTCCAATCTCCTCAAGAGGGCGTGCTTTCTCTTCAAGGCTCCAGATTTGACATTTTAATTAAATATTAAACTTTGAAATATGCGCCCATCATAATCTTGCTTTGGACTTAGGAAATAATTAAAACATCTCTTAATGAGGGCGCCACCCTCAAGACCCACTTTTTAAAACATCAAGTCATTAAGTCTAAGCCAAGGGGTCAACATTAAAATATATCATTTTAACGTGACTTTTTAATTTAAATGACTTAACTCATTTCTCTGAAAGTGCCCTGAAGCCAAACTGATGAAGTCAACTGAACAAACTGAAGCCGGGAGTCAACCAACCTGAGCTCATCTGGAAAGCTGCCAAAAATAGAATTTACTAAAAATAGTAAATTCCCAAAAAGTGCTCAGAATGCTGAGATGAACATACCACTGCGAAGCCCTCTGAAAACCCAGAAGGAATCCGCCCTTAATTCCACCATCTCTGAACAATGACCTCCTCAAAATTAGGAAACCCTAATTTCAACTTCCGACTAGCCTCCGGGTTCCCAAAGAAAGGCTAACGGTCACTGAAAATGTCAGGCTTGAAAAGGGGACATTACAATGCTTCCTAGTTATGGTAATATTATGTTCACATTGAACAAAGTAGATGTTACTCTAGAAGAAATAATCTCTGCTTTGATTGATGAAGGAACCAAGAAAAATGAGTCAATTATAGAAGAAACTACAATGCTTGTCAAAAACAAGGTTAACCATACTTTTAAATCCAGTTCTTCTACTTAAAAGGGAAATCAATACTCAAAGGATAAATTTTTTTGCTACTAATGCAAGAAAAAAGGACACATTATTATGAATTGCATTTGTCATGCCAAGGATCTACTCAATGGTAAGCTAAATACAAATAAAGCATTGGCTGAAAACAATGATGAAGAATGATTTTGTAAAATAGCTACTCAAAACCCTCCAAATGAGAATAGTGAGATGGAATATATTTTCTAAATCAAATCAAAAATTTGTATTTCTGATTGGATGTGTTTGTTACCAATCACAATTGTTGGTTGTTTGTGAATGGAAGTGTTTGTCTTCATTCACAAGATGTATGTGATTGGAAGTAATTGTCCCCAATCACATTTTTGTTGAGTAATTATGAATGGATGTGTGTGCCCCCTATCATAATTGTTGTGAAGAAAACTGTGTGTCCCTGTCCATAACCTTGATGTTGGATAAATGTATTTGTCCCTATCCAAGCTTGTTGTAAGACCTTGGATAGATGTGTTAGTCCCTATCCTTGGTTCCATAGATAGATGTGTTTGTCCCTATCCTTGGATGAAAGTACAATGGTAGTGAAGTTAGTTCCACTATTGCTTGTCAAGAGTTGATGTGTATGTCCCTACTCTATTAAGTTTTTGGTAAGCTACTAAACGTGGTCATCAAGTATTGTTAATCTGCCTATCGCCATTTGGAGAATGATGCAATATTTGGGGCTTTTAGAAATACTGCATATAGGAGACATAAAATAATTAGGTTTGTTATAGTTTGTTGATAAGTTAATATATTAATGGTGCAAATGTGTTTGTATTGAGTTGTTAAAACTCGATATATTTAGGAAAGTTGTTTGCAGAGTTTCCTATAAAATAGGATATGGGTATCATATAAGTATGTAATGTATTTGATTGAAAAATAGAGAAGCATGTGTAATGTCCCCGTCTCAAACCTGATCATTCATGTGACCGTTGGCCTTTTTTCTGGAAACCCGAAGGCTAGTCGGAAGATAAAATTAGGGTTTCCTATTTTTGAGGAGGTCATTGTTCAGAGATGGAGGTTTCAATGGCGGATTCTTTCTGGGTTTTCAGAGAGCTTCGCAGTGGTATGATCATCTCGGCATTCAGAGCACTTTTTGGAATTTACTATTTTTAGTAAATTCTATTTTTGGCAGCTTTCCAGTTGAGTTCAGCTCGGTTGACTTCCTGTTTCAGTTGGGTCAGATGTCTTGCTCAGTTTTGGCTTTAGGGCACATTCAGAAGGATAAGTTAAGTCATTTAATTAAAAAGGTCATGTTTAAATGTTATATTTTAACGTTGACCCCTTGGCTTAGACTTAATGACTTAATGTTGTTTTTAAAAGTGGGTCCTTGAGGGTGGCGCCCTCATTAAGAGATGATTTAATTATTCCCTAAGTCAAAGCAAGGTTATGAGGGGCGCATATTTCAAAGTATGATATTTAATTAAAATGTCAAATCTTAAGCTTTGAAGAGAAAGTATGCCTTCTTGAGGAGATTAGGGGTTTTGACCTAAAAGCAGATTTTAGGGTTTCGTGAGGTCAAACGAAACTTATAAAAAGAAGTCTTGTGCATCATTTTGGGGATCTTTTGACGACTATACTGTTATGCTGCCGGATTGGCTCTGGGACTGCTTCGAGGAATGAAGGCCTCCTAGCTTGGGCATCACTTCGTGTTTGGAAGACAACATCTAGTGGTGAATCATTGTACTGTGAGTTGCATTTAGTTTGTGTTTGTTCTCAGCTCATTGCATAGTTAGAGTCGAATTGGCATTTTGTAGTTTTCAGCTTTTTGCATTGTTTCTAGACAGCAGATTTCATTTTCTACTCATATCTCAAAAAAGACAAAAAGGATAATTCTGGGTATTGCATTTATATCATTGTTTAGGAGAGGCGATTCTTTGTCTCAAATCTCAGATTTTATTGTGGTGTATTTAATTTTTAAAGCCAAGTCGAATTCTTCAGCTGGGCCGTACCTTTTCTTACATTGGGATTTGTGCATTTAATTGTTAGTTGCATATTGAGGCTGTGTTAAGATCCTAGCTTGATCGCCATCATCATAATAGTCTTATGCATCAGTTTTTAAGCATTTTGAGTGAGTTATAAGTGAGAGTCAAGCATTTGAATCATTTCTGAGGGTGCTGGTCTTAATTACAAAAATACAGATTTGAGAAAAAACAGAAATATTAATTCCTATCTTGGTGATGATTTGATGTGGCTTCTTGAATTAAGCCAAGAGAGATCTTATTGTATTGTATTGATTAATATTTCCAGCTCTAACCTCTTGACAGGCGTCTGATATTAAATTGTAAACTGACCAGTAGTACTGGCAGTTATTCTTAAGCTTGTTAATTTGAATTTGTAATGCTCAATTTCATTTAAAGTTTGTAATAGATAGATCTCTGAAATATTCCGAGCCAAATTTTTTCGTTTTTACAATTTTCAAATTACAAACAAAGCACCCGTTAAGGTTAGAGGATAAACCCAAACGTGCAGAAAGCAACTCTAACCAAGAATGGCGCCGATGATGGCGAGCATATGGTCAGAGGATCTTCTACTCTAAATACAGAAAGGGAACTCGACGTCAAGTATGTGCTACCCAATCCAATGCGGAGTGAAGGGTGACCATATGACGGAGTGATTGCAGAATTAAATGCTTGAATTAAATGCTGAAATTGGAAATACTCGACACCCAGAATGTGCTTGCTGTCCCGAGATGGGAGAGTAGCTACCATAGGGCGGAGCTATAACTATTACAATAACTTAATTGAAATTGAAAGTTACAACCAGATTTGAACAAGACAGAATGACTGCCAGTACTACTGTCAGTTTTACAAACAAGAAGCATTCGCCTGTCAATATCTCATGAGATTAACGGATCAGCATTACATCATTGAGAACCACTCTTATCTTGGATAGTGATATCAAAACCACAATGCTTTCAAGGATCAAATACTGATTTCTGTTTTATGTTACAAATCTGCTCATTAAAAATGCATAAACAGCAGTCTCTAGAACTACTCAAATGCTCATAACTTCCACTTATGACTTCCTATTGACTTGAAATAACATGCAATATACTTCAATGATTTAGGCGACCAACTTAAGACTCTACGACTGATCACAAAGCTTCAGATTTATTTTTCACGAATTCCAAAGCATAAACAAGAGGTACGGCCCAGCTGAGTAATTCGACTTAGCTTTAAAAATTAAATACAACACAATAAAATCTGAGATTTGAAACAAAGATTCGCCTCTCCTAGACAATGCTATAAATGCAATACCCAGAATGCCTTTTTTTGTATTTTTTGAATTACAAACAAAAACCCAATCTGCTGTAGCTAAATCTGCAAATACAGAAAACTCTCTAATATGCAAACTTACTTAACAAGACCAAACTGAATACAAAGCACAATTACGAATGCAAACTCACAAATCTATCTTAAATGATCGAACCTCTCCACTAGGTGCTGTCTTTCAAGCACGAAGTCGAGCCCAGACTAGGAGGCATTCATTCCTCGAAGCAATTCCGCAACCATTTCGGCAGCATATCATTAGCATAGACAAAAGATCCCCAAATGAGACCCCAAGGCTGTCTTTTATAAGCTTCTGTTGACCTTCCTTGAAACCCTAACACCTTTTCCAAAGTCAAAACCCTAATCCCACAAAATGGCGTCCTTTTCCAAGCATCATTAATTTTGATTTCATTAAATATTTCACTTAAATAAATGCGCCCTCCTTAAAGCCTAGATTGGACTTTGATAAATTTCAACATAAATTTAATATACCCTCAATGATGGCGCCACCCTTCAAGTCCACCTTTTAAAATAACATTAAGTTATTCGACTAGGCCAAGGTCATAAAATAACATTTAAAATATAATGTTATTTTTAAGTGAAATAATCTCATTTCTCCAAAACTGCATTCTGAAGCCCGAAACTGAATACGCCACTTGAGTCAACTGAAAGGGAAAGTCAACTGCCTGAGACAAACCTGTTAGCTGCCAAAAATAGAATTTACTAAAAATAGTAAATTCCTGGAAAATGCTCTGAATGCCGAGATGAACATACCCCTGCGAAGCTCTCTGAAAACCCAGAAAGAATCCGCCATTGAATCCATCATCTCTGAGCAATGACCTCCTCAAAAATAGGAAACCCTAATTTATCTTCCGACTAGCCTTGGGTTCCCAAAGAAAAGGCCAATGGTTACTGGAAAGATCAGGTTTGAGAAGGGGACATTACAATTCCTCTATGGTAGCTACTTTCCCATCTTGGGTCGCAAGCACATTCTGGGTGTCGAGCATTTTCCAGCCAGCATTTATTTCAAGCATTAAATTCTGTAATCACTCCGTCATATGGTCGCCCCTCACTCCGCATTGGATTGGGTAGCACATACTTGACGTTGAGTTCTTTTCTGTATTTAGAGTAGAAGATCCTCTGACCAATGCTCGCCATCATCGGCGCCATTCTGGTTAGAGTTGCTTTCTTGCACGTTTTGGTTTATCCATCTAACCTTAACGGGTGCACTTGCTTGTAATGTTGTAATTTGAAATTGTGAAAAATAAAAAAAATTGGCTCGGAATATTTCAGCATGACATTATTTGTGTATAAAATTTTCAAGCTTCTATTTTGCCTCTGCCCAAATTTCTTTCAATGAGAGAAAAATGGGCAGAAATAATAGAAGCCTGCAAAAGATTTACACAAAATAATATATGCTTCTCCATTATTTTTCATTCAATACATATTATAAATAGGACTGACATATCCTATATTATAGGATGATTGTTACACCTCCTATAACAACTCCTTTTACATAGATGAGTTTTTCTAACAACTCATAGTACAATCACAACCAATTCTAATATAATTATTTGCATATGCTAAACCATACTAACCAACCTAATAAATCATGTAATATTCCTAACACCCCCCATATTACATCATTCTTCAAATGGGGATAGGTAAACTAACAATACTTGATGACCACATTCAATAGCTCACCAAAAACACAATAGAGTAGGGACATACACGTTTACTCATGACAAGCAATAGTGGAACTTGCCTCACTATGCTTCTAAACTTTTTCCAAGGATAGGGATAGACACATCTACCCATGGAACCAAGGATAAGGACTAACACATCTATCCAAGGTCTTACATCAAACTTGGATAAGTACAAACACATCTATCCAACATCAATTATGAACATGGATGCACACGTCTGCTCACAACAATTATGATTGGGGGGACACACACATCCAAATCATAATTACCCAACAAATGTGACTAAGGACAAACACTTCCAATCACATACACCATCTTGTGGATGGAAACAAACACATCCATTCACAAACAACCAAAAATTGTGATTGGAAACAAACACATCAAATCACAAATACAAACTTTTGATTTGATTTAGAAAATATATTCCTTCTCACTATTCTCGTGTGAAGGGTCTTCAATAGCTATTTCAAAAAGACATTCTTCACCATTGTCTATGGCCAATGCTTTATCTATATTTAGCTTGCCATCTAGGAGATCCTTGACATGCTACATGCAATTGATAATAACATGTCCCTTTTTCTTGCAATAGTAGCACAAAATTCTATCCTTAAAAAAACGATTTCCCTTTGATGTAGAAGAACTAGATTTGGAGGATGATTAGGCTTGGTTTTTTCCAAACATTGCAATTTCCTCTATAATTGAGTCAATTTTCTTAGCTCCTTCATCAATTAAGTAGATATTATATCTTCTAGGTTAGAATCTAATTTGTTCAATGTGAACACAATATTACCATAGCTAGGAGGCATACTATTTAACAAAATAGATTTTGCATCATCATCTACTTTAGCTTTTATCCCAACTAGTCGATTCATTAGAAAACGAAACTTACTAAGATGTTGAACAATATTGTCACCTTCCATCATTTTCAGCCCGAACAATTTCTGCATTAGGCTCATCTTTTCACTTGATGCTTGTGATCCAAACAAAGCATTGAGATCATCCCATACTTGCTTTGAGATCTTTGATAAATCACTATGGTGGAGGTATGCATCTAAAAGTCCAAGACCAATCAAATCCATTGCTCTTCGATCCTTTACAGTCCATTTTGTACTTCCATTAGCATCAGTTGGTTGTGCTATTGCTCCACTTACCACATCCCATAGATCCTTTTCAATAAGGATCAACTATAACTTGATTTTCCATGTGTGGAACTCTGAACCTCCAAATTTCTCTAACGTGTTGTTTTTCTCCACTAATACACTATTTGACACCCCCGTAATCTAAACAATATTGAAGATGTTGAGTTCCACCGATAATGCACCTTGAGATTGAAAATACTAAAAATCTAATAAATAAAAATAATAATATAGACCTTCCTTTACTAATACATAAAAAATAGAAAATATAGAGAAACTAATGCATGAACACCTAATCAAGATCAAAGAAAGGATGTACTTTTTTGGGACATATTGCAATCCAATACTTGTCTATTCTATAAACCATGGATTAATCATGGTGAAATCAAAAGAAATGCATGCAATCAAACTAGAAAATGAGGCATTCTGATGTGTAGCTCCACAAATTTGAAGCAGTCTTCTTTCCTATTGCCTCTAAACACCTCCATACGTCTTCACCTTCATTGAAGTATGTAATGGACACTACAATTGAGGGAGATTAATGTATAAAACCTATGCATTAAACTGAATTGATGACTTACAGATTTGAATTTATTTGGATAATAGTGTTGAAACATTCATGCAACCTCCATTTCATGTCCATTTTGCAAGCCAAACTACTCACGAAATAGTCAAAATATTTTCAAACAATTTCTTGGTTTTGTTCCCCTATCTTTAAGTTTTCTAGAAAATTTTAAATTTTTATTTTTCATTTAGTATTGAGAGAGAAATCATGCTTTTACTGAACTGACTATGAAAGATATTTTTGAACGCCCTACTCTGATACTATGAGAGAAAAATGGGCAAAAATAATAGTAGAATCTTGCAAAAGATTTACACAAAATAATGTGTTTTTCCATTATTTTTCATTCAATACATATATATAGGACTAACATATCCTATATTATAGGATGATTGTTACACCTATAACAACTCCCTTTACATAGATGAGTTGTTCTAACAACTCGTAATACAATCACAACCAATTCTAATATAATTATTTGCATATGGTAAACCATACTAACCAACCTAATAAATGATGTAATATTCCTAACATGGCATGCCTAATGGGGCACAAACCCATTATTTCTATTATCATTACCATTGTTGTCATATTCACCCTAGTTATTTTTGTTATTTGCATTCATAGTTTGCGTCATTTGAGTTAAAGTTTGAACCAATTGTTGTTGTTGTCCCTTGGCTAAAACACTCAACATAGCCAAAATGCCAGGGTCCCGATGTTACTATTTGTCATGTCTATCCCCAATGTTTTCTTCTTCAAAATCAAAATTAAGGACACCTCTTTTTGTTTCCCTCTTGTAAGTGATATATTCCATATCTTCCGGATTCATTAAGTATTTCAATCATCCAAATTACCTAACAAGCTGCTAGGTTCTAAGCTTTTATACCGGTGTAATGTTCTAGCCAATATTTTATACCAAATTGTGCAAGTTTACCTTGTTTCAATGTACAAGCATTTTATCAAATAGTTGGGATTCAATGCACAGTTGAAACTTCTCTTTCAATATTTAACACTGGTGCAGGGGCACCAAAGCAATTTTTTGTAATTGAGGTCTTAGTCAAGTTTTGTTGTGTTTGAGTCCTTTTGGCATGTAATAAGGCCATAAAAGGCCATTCTTCATGTTTTTGGGTCATTAGGATTTGATTGGACAAATATTGCAAAAATTGCAAAAAAATGTTGAAAAGTTGTCAAGCAAAAGAATGTAAAAATTGCAAAAGGGAAGCCCAACGGTCACTTGGGTTTAAAGGGAAGTTGTAACTATTGATGGTGATTGGGAAACATTTAAAAACGATTGTACACCTCGAGATTGAGAGAGGAGAGTTGGTTTTTGCAAAAAGAACACTAAGAAACCCTCATTTTCTGTGTTTTTTTGTTAAATTTCGATGTTTCAGATTGAAGTACCTGTTTCTATTGCCTAAGGGTGACCTCCCAAGCATTGAAATTGGTGGACAACGGAACTAACTTCATTTTGGCGTTGATTTGGTTGAATTTATTGAGTTTTGAAGTTTTTATTGCATTTTTACTAAGGGTGGCTGAAAACCCTATTTTGAGGTTTTGAAAGCAAGAAAATGGTGTAACTTTAAATCTAATCAAGGAAAACTCTTGAGAACTGGTTTGTAGTTCTGTCTAATCATAATATTTGAGATTTTACAAGTTACAGGAGTAGAGGAGGTCGTTTGCACTTTTTGGGGTGAAGCCCTAGTTGACGATTATGCATGTTTTAAAGCCAAAATGATGGCTAAGAGAGGACATATGATGAAATTGCATTGCTGGAAGTTGGGAGAAGGTTTATGAAGAATTACAGACCCTATGCAAGGTGTTTGAACTGCTGGTAGAGTTTGGGAAGGTTTGGGAATAGATTTTCCAATAAACCCTCGTTGGCTTAAGCCTAGGTTGGGCAAAAGTGAGATTTTGTTGTTGGGAATGCATGGAATGTTTTTGGTGAGCAAAAACATTTGATTCAATCCATTTGACATCTAAGGAGAGCTTTGGAGTTGGTTTGGAAGATTGGGCCATTGATTTTCTCATACATGTTTTGTAAAAGTGGCCTAATTGGCCTTGCAGGACAGCGTACCAGTTGAGATTTGAAAAGGTTGGTCCAAAGTGACCTAGGTTGAATTTGAGCTATCTTTTGAATGA
Source organism: Sequoia sempervirens (assembly GCA_007258455.2). Taxonomy (NCBI): domain Eukaryota; kingdom Viridiplantae; phylum Streptophyta; class Pinopsida; order Cupressales; family Cupressaceae; genus Sequoia; species Sequoia sempervirens. The sequence goes on from VDFB02193867.1 coordinate 547,852,389, forward strand.
GGATGAGGGTATCTGAAACCTTAATTTTTTTGTGGATTTGAAAAGGCTTTATGGAGTTTTTCCCTGATTTCATGTTTGGAACCCTACAAGGAAGATTAGGTGGGATTGAAGAAATCTGTCAAGATTGGGTAACCCTACAAGGAAGATTAGGTGGGATTGAAGAAATTTGTCAAGATAGGGTTGTATGATTTGAAAGATTGTTTGAATTGAGTCAAATTGTGATTGGAAACAAGTTGCCTCCCTACTCTACATCAATTGGTATCAAAGCTTAGGGATTAGATTATTTGAGAGTGAAAAGTTACAATTTGAGTTGTGGAAGTTGAAGGGACAAGATGGCAAAAGAAATCAAAGAGTTGAAGGAAAGATATGCTAAGTTGAAGGAGATGACTCAAAGGAGATCACTATTCAGAACAACCTACAAATGCAAAGAAAATATATGTAAAGTTGTGATAGATTCTGGTTCTATTGACAACATGGTTTCCATAGAAATGATGGATAAACTGAATTTAGAAAGGATTCCTCATGAAGCACCGTATAAAGTATCTTGGTTGAATGATAATCGGTCAATTTTGGTAAGTGAAGAAGCTTTTGTTGAATTTAATATTGGTGGCTATAAGGATAAAGTTCTTTGTGATGAGGTACCTATAAGTTGTTGTCATTTGTTATTTGGAAGACCATGGCAGTATGATAGAGATGCCATATATGATGGGAGGTATAATACTTACACTATAGAAAAGGATGGAACCACTTTTACACACTAACACCATTGCAGGAGAATGCTAAGGAGCAGACCAAAGAAGCAAGAGTAATCATGTTTGGCAAGGAGTATATGAAGTTTGAAGACAAAAATGAAGAATATGCAACCACTACAAAGGCAAAAGATGTCAAGACAACAAGTCTAGAATAAAAAGATAATGAGTTGGTGATAGAATCTGAGAAAGAGAAGGTCAAGAATGAATTCCTTGAGGAGACTCAAGTTAGATTGGAAAAGTGTGATGAGATTGTGGTAGGGACAGTGTTTTGTCCTTTGATTGCAAAAGAAGTTTGTGGGCAGTTTCAATCTGCCAATACAGTGGATTATGAACTTGATAAGACAGTAAGTTTGAAGAGTGTTTCAGTATTGGAGACGACCAATGATGTGGTGATAGCAAAGACAGGCCAAGAGAAGGCCAAAGGTGAGTTGTTGATGAAGACTCCAAATGGTTTGGAGAAGCATGAAGATATTGTGGTTAGGACAATGCTTTGTCCTTTAATGCAAAGTGAGGTTAGAGGGCAGTCATATTCTGCAATGACACAGGTTTGTGGACCTAATTATGCAGGGGTTCTAAGGATAGGGAACCTGAGAGTAGATGTGAAGACAAGTACTGAAGTGAACAAGGTTGTTTGGCAAAGGAAAATGGATGAGTTTGAGTATGCAACGAAGGTAAGGAAGAAGGACATTCATGGGACAGCTGGTAAGGACTTGTTTTCAGGTATGAAGACAAGAGCAACATCAAATTTTGATGAGGCAAAGGGTAGAAGACAGCTAGCAGATCAGTTTGCAAGGAGGAGACAATGGCATGGAGAAAGCAAGTTCAAAGGTGTAAAGGATGATGCAAATTTTCAGTACCTGATCAAGTGGAAAGGACAACCAGGTGGAGGAGCATTTGGAGAGCAAGAAGACAAAGTGAACAAGCATGATCTAATGCAGCATGGGACTCAAGGGACTTGAGTTTTATTTAGCCCAGGTGTATGGTGCAGGGGCACCAAAGCAAATTTTTGTCATGGTACAATGCCTTTTCTATTCATTGCGGCTTCTCAAAAAGGATGTACGGCTCCATTAAATGACATTCGCTAGAAATAAATGTGGGTTCAACATTAAAAATATCAGCACAGACCAAGATGGGATCTCCTAAATGTTACATTGGCCTCCAAAGTATTTAAATGTCCATTTAAACCCGATTTGTTTCCCATATCAACCTTAGTCAAAGTCGTGTAACATCTGAAAAGTGTACGACAGAAAGTCTTAGAGGTCTACGCCATAAAATAATGAAATATACCGAGCCAAATTTTTTCGTTTTTAAATAACAGATTACAACATTCAAGCAAGTGCACCCGTTAAGGTTAGATGGATAAACCGAAACGTGCATGAAAGTAAACTCAAGATACAGAAGGGAACTCAACGTCAAGTATGTGCTACCCAATCCAAGGCGGAGTGAGGGGCGACCATATGACGGAGTGATTACAGAAAGCAAAGCTTGAAATGAAATGCTGAATAACGAAACTACTCAACACCCAGAACGTGCTTGCTCACCCAGAATGGGAAGTAGCTACCATAGGGCGGAGTTATACTATTTCATCTAGTACTGAAAACAAACTAGAAGGAAATGCGGAATATTGAATTCTACTCTACACCCAGGATGTGCTTGCTGACCCAAGACGGGAAAGTAGCGACCATAGGGCGGAGATGGATTACATACAGTATCAAAATGCTGAAAGAGAGAACATTACAATATGACTGAGCAAGAATCTAAGACCGACAATACTACTGCCAGCATACAACTTGAAAGATTACAACTTGCTTATCAATTACAATCCAACATATGAGAGACTTGCAATAATATTAGAACATTCCTTTGCTGTGAAAGAGACTGAAAGTGAAGTAATTAATTAATAGATCCAACCTTTGTGATGCTTGCCCAACCAACGATGAGTATGCCACAAGATCTCAAGATCCATTCACACTCGTCAAGAACAAGATGCAGATTTCTTCATTCTGTCTGACAGACCTGTGTTTTTCATCATAGAACAGCACATAGAAATTCCTTGGAAAGTTCGTATCTCCCTCAATACTCCATCAAACAATCTAAAATTGAATGCAAAACACAAATAGAATGATGGCGTCCAGCATAGGAACAAGAAACAGTACCAAAGATCAGATTATATTTAATGGCACGAATCCCAAGCATCTGCAGATGGTACGGCCCAGGTACAGGGGCGATTTTCAATTATAAAATCTGACAATGCTTCAAAAAATCTATAACCTTGCTCAAAGAGGCGCCTAGTCTAGACCAATGAGTTTATGCAATACCCATAAGACATATTTTTGTATTTTTAGATTTATCAATAAAACAACGAATCTGCTAAAGCTAATATGCTGAAAACAGAAAACTCTAATATGCTCAAACTGATCCTAAATGGATGAATGCGGATTACAATGCAATAATTCCAAGAACTCACACTAGACTAACAATCATCACTAGTCGTTGTCTTACAAACGAGAAGAGATGCCCAATGGTTAGGAGGTCTTCATCCCTCGAAGTGATCCAGATTCAATCCGGCAGCATAACGGTGTATTTTCCAAGATAACCCAAACTGATGCACAAGCCCTCTTTTTATAAGTTTCGTTTGACTTCACGAAACCCTAAAATCATCTTTTAGGTCAAATTCCCTGATCTCCTCAAGAAGGCGTACTTTCTCCTTCAAAGATTAATAAATGATATTTTAATTAAAAGTCAATCTTGAAAGGTGCGCCCAATATAAGCTTGCTTGACTTAGGCAATAATTAAAATAATCATTTAATGAGGGCGCCACCCTCAATGGCCCCTTTTTAAAACATCTTTAAGTCATTACTTCTAAGCCCAAGGTCAACATTAAAATATAATATTTAAATGTGCCTTTAATGAAATAACTTAACTTATCCCTCCGGAGGCGCACTGAAGCCAAAACTGATCCAAACATCTGACCACTGAAACAGGAAGTCAACCGAGCTGAACATCATCTGACAAGCTGCCAAAAATAGAATTTACTAAAAATAGTAAATTCCGAAAAGTACCCAGAATGCCGGAATGATCATACCACTGCGAAGCCCTCTGAAAACCCAGAAGGAATCCGCCATTAAAATTGACATCTTCGAACAATAACCTCCTCAAAATTAGGAAACCCTAATTTTAACTTCCGACTAGCCTCCGGGTTCCCAAGGAAAGGCTAACGGTCACTGAAAAAGTCAGGCTCGAAAAGGGGACATTACAAATAATTATTTATTGGCTTCCTTAATAGGTATCGCAATAATAAGAACTCGCTCAACATGAATTAAATAAATGGTACAGCTGAAGCAGTGATAAAATAGATGGTATGGCTCAGCCAAGAGCTGCAAATAAAATATTTTTTCTCAAATCTTCAACTCTATAAACCCTGCCAAACTTTGAAATTTTTCTTGGCACAAGACTTCACGAATTTCAAATATCCAACCACAAAAATCCAATGCAAGAAATCTGAATGATCTCTTCACCAAATAGCTAGGGTAGAATCTTACACTACCAAAACCAATTTCCTTTAGGGGATTCATCCAAGGCTTTTTGCTCCACAAGAAGCTCTCCAAATTCCACAATAGATAATAAAATCAATCATAGCCAAAATGACCTCCAAAATCTTCTTTTATCAAAACCCCAAGAACTTTTCATGAAAGCCACTTAAAATTCTTGCCTTTAATATTTCATTAAATATCAATAATTAAGTGACTTTAATATTTCTTTTCAAATCCATTTAAGTCACTTTATGACACTTTATTAAATTAATTAAATAACATTACCCATAAAATGTAATTTGTTGGATAATATTTAATAAATTTAAATTATTCCCTTACTACCATCAAAACGTCTCCTGAGCTACTCCTCGAAAGGAGACATTACATCTCTTCCTCTCTATCTTCTAGGTTTGAAATGCTTGCCTATTCTTGTCATATTTTTATTGAGATCAACGTTCTATATCACACATTGGAAAGTTTGGTTAATTTAATTGAATTGGTTGAATTGGTTGTGCAACTGCTTGAACTTATTGATTATTTAGTTGAGTAGTACTTGGAATTGGAATACGCGGTGGTGGGGTTTGGAAGAAACCGAAAATGCCTTCTCCACTTGGTACTTCTTCACTAGGTGAAACTACTTCACTAGGGTCAACTGCACTTAATGTTCCTTCTTGTGATACTTTTGTTTTCTTTCTCTGTCTATTTTTGTAAGGTGACAACCCTAAAAATTCTTTGAAAGAACCTAGAATGGATCGAAATTTATCTGATCAGAAAGAACCGATTCGATCCAGCGTGTCTTCCTTTATCCTGTCGGGGACGTGCGGGAACTGCTTCAAAAGCTGGTTGATTTGCTTGTTCAAGAACTTGTTGATTAGCTAGCTAATTTTGTTGTCGTTGAAGGACTTCAAACCTTTGGATAAGCAAATCTCTTTAAATAGCGAACTCAATACATTGGGCTTTCTCTTCTTCTTCCTCTAACACAAACTGAGTTTGCATATATTGTGCGACACTTCTCTTGGTTTGCCAGGCAAGAGTGTTCAATTGAGAGATAATGTCTTCTTGTTTGTCTTGAAACCCAAGATTTGGTTGCTATAATGGAAATATATCCCTATGCAGTAAAACCATATTGATTCATGTCAAGTTTTTGGTTGTTGCAAGCTTTTAAATGACCCAACCTTTGGATGTTGGCCCTCCTTCTAGCGCCAATTTATGTTGATGCGAATTTTGTGACCTCAACCAGCATTAAAATAAAATACCCAATCAAATATCCTACTCTCTCTTTCACAAAGTTTCCAATGCGCTAAGCTAAGTGATCACAAAGTAGACTCCAAAGTTAATTGTGCATATAGGATAGTCTCAGTTGGTTTTGTTGTGTTTTGTTGGTATTGCAAGGGGAACTTACGCTCTATTTATTGGTTCCATCCTTCTTCCTTTAAGACTTTAGCAACAACTTTTCAACACTTTGGAATACGGATACTATTGTCTATGAGTGTTGAGATCTTACAACTATCAACTTTGAAAATAAAATAGAAAAGGATAAGGGATTTAGAGGCTAGGCTAATTCTAAACTATTCCTAGGAACTCAAGAGACAAGCGTTGGACAGCGAAATTAAAACCTATCTTGGTTTTTCCAAGTACAACAACTAGACAGAGATGGTGCAATCTTCAAAGGGATTCACAAATGATATCCTATTACTCAAGGCCATCTTCAATTTGAACAATGAACATGTAATGTCCCCTTCTCAGTTGTGACCGTTTCAGTTGACCGTTGGCCTATTCCGGAGACCTGTAGGCTATGCGGATGGTGAAATTAGGGTTTCCTAGTTTTGAGGAGGTTGCTTGAAGTTTGGGATTCTGATTGCGGATTCTTTCTGGGTTTTCAGAGAGCTTCGCAGTGGTGTGATCAGTTTGGCATTCCGGGCAACTTCACGAATTTACTATTTTTAGTAAATTCTATTTTTAGCAGTGGACAGGTTGGGTTCAGTTCAGCTCGTCATCTTCTTGTGTTGTTTCAGCTGGCACTTCAATTCTTGGCCTTGGGCGCATTTTTCTTGGAGAGATAAGTATTTTCATTATAATATTATATTTTAATATTATACCCCTTGCCTAGCAGTACAACTTTAAGTTGTTTTTAAAAAAGGGGAACTTTGAGGGTCCAGGCGTCATGGAGAGATAAGTTATATCTTTTAAATGTCAAATATTGAGATTAAGGAAAGGGATGCCTATTTGAGAGATTTGAATTTATTTTAAAGTGAAATATTTCAATGGTGAAAAATGGACGCCATCCTTTGGAGGGGAAAAGGTGAATTTGAAATTAGGGTTTGGGCGCCTTCTTGAAGCTTCTAGATGTTTCTCTCTTGTCTATTTAATCAGGCCTCAGCTCTTCATTTGGGATCTTTTGTCTACTACACCGTTATGCTACTGAATTGTCTTCAGGCACTCGCTTCGAGGAAAGCACATCTCCTAGCATTGGCTCTTCTTCTTGCTTGAAAGATAGCAACTAGTTGAGAGGTTAGCTTGTAATAGGTTTGAATTGCATTTTTAGTTGAGTAGTTGCATTTGGAGTTCTAATTTGCATTTTCTGTCATATTTTTGATGTTGTTGAATGTCATTGAGGAATGTAAGTTTTACTCATAGCTCATGAAATAAAAATGCTATCATTTTGGGTACTGAGTCTATTTATTTGTCTATGAAAGGCGACCATTCTAGCATATTATCAGATTTTATTAGTGACTATTTGATTTTATAATGAAAAATCGCCCTTGCAGCTGGGCCGTACCATCTTGTAGTTGCATTGAAGTTTGTGCAAAATAAATAAGGCATATTTGGGGTGGTCTAGGGATTGCATCTTGGGCGCCAATATCAGTATGGTAATCTGCATTTGATTTCTTGTCAATAGGTTGAGTTTAGAGTAAGTTATGTGCATTCTAGTGATTTGCTATGCTGCTGTTCTGTGTGAATTCTGTCAAAACAGTCATATCAGACTTGAGCAAGTTCAGTATTTGTGTGAGGAGTTGTTAAATTAAGGGGTTTGGGAGTATTGGAGAGGTCTCATAAACAGTTGCTGGATTAGAAGCTTTTTATCTTATGATTCTGGCAGGTTCTCTAACATATTGTAAGCTGAACAGTAGTACTGTCAGCACTTCTCAATTCTCCTTTTGAATTTATTGTAATTCCCACTGAATAAGTGGAAGAGGCTGGCTTGCCGCCTATTTACTTTCAGTTGAAGTAGTTAGGGACCCTCTGACCATATGCTCGCCATCACTCGGCGCCATTCTTGGTTAGGGTTACATTCTGTTCATCATGCATAGATCCTCTGACCATATGCTCGTCTGCACAGGCGCATTCTTGGTTAGAGTTCCTTTTAGTTTGCATATGCATTAGATCCTCTGACCAATGCTCACACCTTGCCCACATCGGAATCCTGGTGTACATTCTGGTTAGAGTTACTTTCCGCATCATTTTGGTTTGTGCTAACCTTAACGGGTGCGTGTTGAATTGTAATCGCATTGCTAAAAAAAAAAAAAAATTGGTCCGGTTCCTTACAGTGGTATCAGAGCCATGATTCGGCCAACCTGTGCCCAACAGTGATTCAGTGGTCAAATGAGTGACAATGATTGCAGATACTTCACCAGAGGTCAGGCCAGAAGACAGCAGACAGCTTCCGCCAGTGCCAAAAGCAGATACTTTATCAGGGCCTTTGAGAGAAACAGGCAGATTAGTTGGTAGTGGTAAAACAGTTGAGAACATGGCTGAAAGTCATAAGCAGGCTCTGGATGAAAGAGATGAAAGGATGGAAAAGAAATTTGATGGAATGATTGAGTTGATGTCTCGATTACTTGCTCGAATGGACCAGCAAACCCCTCAGAATCTTATTCCTAATCAAAACCATGCTACAGGAAAAAGTAGTGGGGTCAATGGGAACAATGGGAATAATGGTAATGGAGGCAGTAGAACAATTGGACAGCATGATGCCATCTCTAGCGGATCAGCCTCTAGGCTGCTCTTTCCTATATTCACTCTGAGGGAAGAACAGCAAGTTGAAGCTACCATTCCTTTGGTAGATGATGCCAGGCAAGCCTACATGGAGTATGCCACCCTACCTCCTGATCTTAGAGACCAATGGTCCTTTGATCAATTCTTGAACCAGAGAAACAGAAGAAACAAAGGAAGAGCTGATAACCGAGCTTATATGGCTCCTAGAACTGATTTTCATCAAGCCTTAGGGAAGGTAACATTGGCTCACTTTGACGGAAGTGATAAGTGTTCAGCAAAATCGTGGGTTCAGAAGTTAGATGGTTTGGTCACACTTGGTCATAACCTTATCCGAACCTATGGAGAATTCACCAACAAGCTGATTGAAAGGTTCGACACTAAGGATCCAGAAGTAAGATTTCGTGAGCTTGCACAACTGAAGCAGCATGGCTCCCTGGACTCTTACATTGCTGATTTCCAGAGACTTTCTGTGATGGTGCCCAACATCACCAAAAGAAGATTGGTTGTTTTGTTTTCCGAAGGTTTGGTTGAACCCTTGAAAGGGTGGGTTAAAGCTTTCGATCCACCAAGTCTGGATGAGGCAATCAAGAAGTCTCGAAGTATGGAGTTATCAGCCCCTAGGCCCAAATTCCTGCCTAGGCCTTTTGGCCATAAGAAGGATAAGAGACATTCTTCTAATCAGCACAAGAAGTTTCCACCTAAGTTGACTGAAGAGCAACGTGAACAGCTCAGGAAGGAGGGCAAGTGTTACACATGTTTAGAGCCTTGGACTAAAGGCCATAGATGTCCTGGAAGAGAGCGTTATAATCAAATAGGGACCTATTCTGATTATGAATCAGCATCTGATATGTCTGATCAGCAGTCTTATTTTGGGGACAGCGAACATGAAAGAGCCACAGAAGAGTCCGATCACGAGCAAGGAGTTGGGGGCCCTCCCTATTGCCCAACTCTCTAGTTTCCAAAAGAACGAATCTTTCAAGGTTTGTGGTGGAGTTGGAGGTCATCGTATTGTTGCATTAATTGATACTGGTGCGACACATAACTTCATTCATGAAGGTGTGGTTCCAAAGAGAGGTCTCAAAACTGAAGAATTTGAAGGCTTCAAGGTCATGGTGGCTGATGGGTTTCATATTTCTTGCACCCGAAGAGTTCCTAACATGTCCTTGCAGTTGGGAAACTATGAAGTCAAAGATGACTTCTATGTGGTTACTATTGGTGACACGGATGTAGTTTTGGGCATACAATGGTTACGTTCACTTGGTGAAATCTCTCTCAATCTACAAACAATGGAGCTCAAGTTCCAATCTAATGGCAAGAGGGTTGTATTGAGAGGAATGTCCAATGGCGGCCCTCGAATAGTTTCATTCAAAAGGATGGAGAGGCTGATTAGACATGACCAAGTGGAGTGGGCTGCGGAATGCATGGTTCTTCCAGCTAGTCCAGTTGAGACAAAGAGGGAATATCCTCCAGATATTCAGTCTATACTCACCAAGAGGAGTAAGGTGTTTGCTGATCTACCTCTTGGGCCACCACCTGAAAGAGGAGCTGAGCATGTCATTGAGCTCAAAGAAGGGGCCAAACCAGTCATCACAACTCCTTATCGATATCCTAAGAAGCAGAAGGATGAAATTGAGAAGAACATAAAGGAACTTCTGCAGATGGGCTTCATTCGCCCTAGCAAGAGTCCCTTTGCTTCAGCTGTGGTTCTTGTGAAGAAGAATGGCACCATCCGCATGTGTGTGGATTATCGTGCCTTGAATCAAAGCACAATAAAGAATCGGTATCCTATTCCTCGGATTGATGAGCTCATTGATGAGCTACATGGTGCTAAATTCTTCTCAAAAATTGATTTGAGGTCGGGTTACTATCAAATCCGGATGAGAGGTTGTAATGTCCCCAATTTAGCCCTACGCTCTTCATTTGGATTTAGCCTATTTCTGGAAACTCATAGGCTAAGCAGAAGCTCAAATCAGGGTTTCCAAACTTCTTGGAGGATGTTTCCGTCTTTTTGCGGAGTCTTCTTTTGAAATTGTTGAACTTGGATTGCGGATTCCTTCTGGGTTTTCTGAGAGCTTCGCATTGGTGGTTTCAGTTTGACATTTTGAGCAATTATATGAATTTACTATTTTTAGTAAATTCTATTTTTAGCAGTTGACTTGTTGACTCCTAATCAGTTGGCTCCACTTTGGCAGTCAGTTCAGATGGTATGGTTGAATTTGGCTTCTGATGCATTTCCATGGTGATATAAGATATTTTATATTATAATGTTATAATTTAACATTATAATTCCTTGTTCTAGCATCATGAATTAATATTGTTTTTAAAAGGGGGGACATTGAAGGGTATTTTCACATGGAGGAAATATTTTAATATTTCTAAAAAACAAATATTACTCAAGAGGGAAAGGGACGCCAACTTTTGGAGAAATGATAATTTTAAATTAAAGAAAAATTGCCTTCATAAAAAAGGACGCCATTTTGAAGGAAGAATGGGTCAAGTCAAAAACCCTAAAAACATCTTGAAGTTAGGGCGCACCTTCTGGAAGCTTCTGGAGGGTCCTCTCAAAATTATAAAAGGGAGTTTTGGGTCCTCATTTTGTCATCTAATGAATTTGCAAAGTTATGCTGCGGGATTGGCTTTGGGATTGCTTCGAGGAATGAATGCCTCCTAGCCTTGGCTTGACTTCTTGCTTGAAAGACAGCAACTAGTTGAGAGGTTTAGTTGTAGTTGGTTTCCTTTCATTGTCGTTGGTTCTTCTCACATTCCGTAGTTGAGTTATTGTATTTTTTGTCAATTTTAGAGTTGCTGATTTGTATGGCTGTAGGTTGTTTCTACTCACAACTCAAGAAACAGTAATAATATTGTTTTGGGTACTGTTCCAATCTATTTTCCTATGTAGGGCGACCATATGTGCAAGTTTCCATAATTCTATTTGAAGTCTATGAATTATCTAAAGTAAATCGCCCTTGCTTGCTGGCGATTTCACTTCGTAAGTGCTTTGGAAGTCGTGCAAAATAAATAGGGGTCTTTGTGAGAAGTTTTTGTGATCCATCTTCATTGTCATCATCATTAGAATGTTTTGCAACTGATTTCAAGTTAAATGAGTGAGTATTGAAAGAGATATGAGCATTTAAGTGAGTTCTGGAGTTGCTGATTTCACCATTTTAACTGCAGATCTGTCATATCAGACTTAGTAAAATTATTAATAGGGCCGGGATTGTTTATCTTAGTCATATTAATCATTCTAGAGTAGCTCTACATTTCAGCAGTTTGATTATCACTATAATCCATCGTGCTTGCAGGAGATATATTATATTGTAAGGCTGTTAGTAGTACTAACAAGCCAATATTCATATTTGTAAGCTCTTTATTATATTTCCCACATTTCGTGGAAGAGACTGATTCTTGCTCAATCTATTGTATTTACTTTTTAGTTGCTCCGTCATATGATAGCGCCTATTCATCTTGGATAGGAGTGCACATACTTGGCGTTGAGCTCCATTTCCAGTATTGTCTTTCATGTAATTGCTCCGCCATATGGTCGCCTCATTTCCATTCTGGAATTGGGTAGCACATACTTGGTGTTGAGTTTTCTTTCAGTATATTAGATGGTAGGGATCCTCTGACCACATGCTTGTCGTTCGCCGGCGCATTCTTGGTTAGAGTTTTTGTATAAGCATTTCAATTAAGACCCTTTGACCATATGCTCGCCATCACTTGGCGCCATTCTTGGTTAGAGTTACTTCCAGTTGCAGTTCTTATTAATGGACTGACGATCCTCTTGCCATATGACACCCTCTCTCTTGTTGAGATTGAGTGTGCATTCTTGGTAAAGAGTTATATTGTAACTGCTGGTTTGATTTATCTAACCCTAACGGGTGTGTTGCATTTCTGATTGTAATTTGAAAATTGAAAAAATTTGGCTCAGAATATTTCAATGGTATCAGAGCGAAGATCCTACCATCCTGTGCCCGACAGAGATACCAGACGCTTCATACAGAGAGAGATGACTACAGAGAAGCCTCTACTTGAGTTAATGCATGAATTGTTTACGCTAATGAAGGATCCTGACATAAGGTGGGGAATCAGAAAGATTTATGCTAGGTTTGAAAGTCGGGATAGCAAGGTGCACATGGCACCTCATATTAATCGGGAGCTTGATGAAGAAACTCTGACAGTTGAAAAGTTTGTGGAAGAACCCCAAAATACTTCCTTAGATTTGCATGTGATAGGAAGTGATGAAGAACAGTTCAGTGAAAAGAACAGAACGACAGTCTTGAGTCCTAATAAGGATTCAACCTATGAAGGTCTTGAAGCTAAGGGCTTCACTGAAAATTTTAGTAGTACTATTGTATGGGATGAGTTTGCTGAAGAAGAGCAAGTAGAAGGAAATATTGATGGTCCCGTTGAATCAACCTATGAGCATTGCCAAAGTGATGAATTTGGTAATGATCCCAACATGACTGTACCACCTCGTGTTGAAGAATTGGTGGTGGATAGTTTTACTTTTGTTGCTGTCTCAACTCCCCAAGAAGTTCCACATAAAGAAATCAGCGACATACTTTCTCATGATGGTTCCATAAAAGATAATGAAGGTGAAGTTTATGAAACAAACAGCATCGAAGAATCTTCACTTCATTTTGGTGGTGACATTGTTGGACTTGGGTTGGACCAAGAAACCAAACCATTGGAAGAAAATGTTTTTGAAGATATCAGCTTAAAAGATTCAGGATCTGACTTATTCCTTGAGTCAATACTTCCAGTGAAGCATGAAAAACCTCTTCCTATTGTTCATCTCAATCAAACCCTTGGCATTTGGGATCCAGGTGTGTTGGCACCAAGGTATGATAAAGAACCTTTGTGGGATGAATTTCCCTTTGATCTAGATGAAGATCAAAAATCAGATTGCATGGCAAACTATGAGGTGGCCATCGAAGAAGAAGAGTGTTCAAAGAAGCTCCATAATGACCTCTTTGCAATGGTTGCAGCCACTCAAGAAGAAAATGTTTCTACGGAAACCTTCCAAACAACGGATGATTTTGATCCTTTGAGCAAGATGGATGCTGCTATAATGTTTGATCAAGAAGACAGTGATGAAGAAGAAGAGCTAGAAGACCATATGGCTCTTGAAGGGGAAAGAGTTAGAGAGGTTTACCAACACACGTCTGATTTTTCCATTCATGAAGCTGATTGCAAACATAGAGTCAAAGAAATCATGGAGAATGATCATCTCCATGGCATTGAGCATTATCCGCATGTGGGTGGTAAAGTACAAGAATGTTGGAGCAGCATTGAGGGCAGTAAAGACAAGGGGCAAGGTTCTGATTTTTAGTTGCAGCCTATCAGCAGTTCATCATCTTTGAATTCTCATGATTGGGACAGACAATTCATGGTGTCCATTGACAAGGGAGTGCAAGCTCTATCCATGTTTGATCACACTCATAGCTTGGTTGAAGATCTCTACTGGAAGGTTCAATTTGATGAGAGACTGAAAGGGATTAAAGATGTAGTTACTCTCCCTAATTTGCAACATGTCAAAGACTCCTTGGAGACATTGAAATCGGAGTACTTACGTTTGATTGAAGATCGTGATCACACCATTGAGGTTGCAAAGAAGATTGCTGGCGTTTAAATTCGCGCCTCTGGAATGCGTATTTGAAACGGACAGCTATGCACAGATAAACTGCTCTTCAAATTAGGAGGGGAAGCTCCCTCTTGCTGATGGTGTTCAAGAAAGTAAACTAAAACTAAGTTGCCTATCTTTTTGATCAGCTTAGAGCACAAGGTTTATAAAACACAAACGCCGCAACTGAGATTTTTTGAGTTAAGAATTTCAACTACGACTAACTTAAGCTAGAGACGTTTCTAACTTCTCAAGTAATACGCAGAGCAAGAGAAATTAGAAATGGACAAGGATGATTCTCTAACAAAGTGCTTCAATAAACTCTTTTCCAACAAACATCTACACACTTCAATATAAGCTGAAATCGAGATCATAAAAGCATAACACAAATAACGGAAATCTGAGATTTTGGACCAAGGCAAAGGAGGCTCATGATTTTATTACTCAAACTTCTAGAACAAAGCTCACTTCTAACATGCCTAGAACAAGAAATTGCAGCTAAAGAGGCTTGCAATCTTGCTCTTACACAATAGAAACAGCAATCACACTAACTCCTTGTTGGCTAAAGAGGCTCAACAATTTGCTTATCACAACACAATTGAACTGAAACTGAATAACAACTTGCTGCAATACAGGCTCGCAATTTGCTAACACAATAACCGTTCCAACACAAAGTGAACTGACACTGAATAACAACTTACTGGCTAAAAGAGACTCAGCAGTTTGTTATCGCAATAACCGTTAAAGAAACTAATGAGCAAAGGCTCTTATTTATAGACAAGCAGAGGAGTAGGGAACCCTAAAATCTCCTTGCTTTCACAATCTAGGGCTTGCTCAGCAAGCAAGCTTTATTACTAAATCTAGAAAGAAGATAACAACTAAAACCCTGGAAAGCAGAAAAAGCGGGAAACGCCAACTATTACATCTTATCTTCTATCTCTTCTCAAAGAATGGATAAGGATCATTCCAAGAATAGAAAGAAAGCGGGAAAGAAAGCTTCTAGAAGAAAGCTGCTTTAAAGCTCGATCTCATCGGCTAGGAAATTAGAGATTGTGTCCCGGTTCGGTGCATCTATGCCAACTAAGGCAATATTCTGATTCTCCAAGATCTCTTCGCCCTTAGAGAATCTTTCACTTCTTCAACTGTTTTATGAGTTCTATTCTTGCAAAACATCGCTGCCCAAAAAGATGATTCACTAATTGATAACTTGGTGGCTCTGCAACTTTATGTTTCTGACACCTCTCTTGATTTCCAACAGAAGAGTATTGCACAACTCTTTTCTGATACCTTTCCTCTTTCTCATATCACACCTTCTGAGATGAAGAAGTTTTGACATAATGCTGATTTGGTCTCAAACTCGAGGGGAGTGTATTCCATATTGAAAACCTTGAAGAATGACTGTAAACTCGCCTATGTTTAGACAAGTCTTGAGCAACTTTCTATTTTTAGAACGCTGGTTTTTTTAGCCTTCAAACGGACAAATTTTTGGAAATTTTTCTGAGATATGGGTTTTGCTCAGAATTTCGTTGCAAGACAACCCAGATCGTCCGTTTTTGAAAATCTTGAATTTTGACTGAAAAAGCAGCAAACCCTAATTTCTTCAATTTTTTACCAAAAAGTCGGCACTGGTTTTGTTCTAATACAATTAGAAATGGACCCTTGATCGATTTGAAAACACCGATATTGATCGAAAAAGCAGCCCACCCTAAATTTAAAATTTTCTTGAAAAAGTGTGATATGGGTTTTCGTAAGACCGATTTGAGAGGACCCGATGGTTGAAACCGAATGCACCGAGGATTTCATTGACATGCAAAATAAAAGCAGCTGCTGCAACTTGATGAAGTTCTTGAAAATTTCCTTCAGAAGATTGAGACAAAAAGACCCAGATGATTGAAAAATGGAATGCCTTAGCCTTCTTCTTGAAAAGTTTAATCTTCTGGATGAAAAAGCTTGAAAAAGCAAGGGTTTATGTTGCTCGTCTGAAAAATATGATGAAAAACCAGCAAGCTACGTTCTTGAGTCTTGAAAAATTTATTCAAACTTGCTGCTCCAACTTTCTCCCTTGAAGGCTACCTGCAAAAATAATGAAAATAACATAAAAGAAAGATGTTAAATAGACTTAGGGTTTTGTTTTTGCTTTGCTTTCTTTTGCTTTTATCTCCAAAACCCTAAATCTCAGCTTCATTGAACTTGGACGCCTCTTTCTTCACTTTGCAATTTTGAAACCTTTTGAAAATCTCAAAAAAAATTCTCTAAGGCATGAGAAGTTGGGCGCCCTTCTCCAAGAGGGGCGCTTATTTTCACCAGTGTTAGTCAAAATTTTGACTTTTTCAACTTTTCTCCATTTTTACATGCTACTTCGCCACTGATTTCTCGTTGACAGACCAACCTGACAGGCGAGCTGAGTGGTTCACGACGGAGCCTGACTGAAACTGAGAAGGATGTTCTGGAGGAGCCTTTGGCTAAAAACTTGATCTTGACCTCTGAATTCATGGGAGCCTTTTCCTTCGAGGGGCTCCGAACTTTCACAGTCTTAGCCATTTTTTCATGATTTTCAGTTTCTTCATTGACACTTCTCCTACAGATGATCTTTTTGAACCTGGAGCTCCGGACGTCGGATCAACTGCCTTTCATGCTCATCGCGGAGCTAACGAGATATTAGAAGGGGTCTTCTAGAAAAGATTTCGCCAAAAAGTGAATTTTAACCCTTCAAAAGTTTGGGCGCCCATCTTGGCTGGGGGCGCCCATTTCACCCAGACTTAGTCATTTTTACACTTTTTCTATGCTGCTTCTGAACCTTGGTTTTTAGCCTTTGTCGGACCCTCTGTTTGGTGCTTCAGATCTAGTGACTGCGACCTCTGATTGACATGCGAAGTATCTTGTTGGAAAGCTGGGTCAATTGTGAAGAGATCACGTTAGATACTTGTCCGCAAATTCTTTTGTTTAGCTCCTTGAAAACTTGGGTGCCCTTCTTCACCAGGGGCGCCCACTTCCTCCAGACTTAGCCATTTTTACTGATTTTCGTCTTCGAGTCTGAAACCTTCATTCTGTACCTTCGGCTTTGATCTGAATTTGCCGGAAGACGCCTAGTCGGATGATTTGACGGAGACAGGCACGTCGAAGTTGGCTGAACACTGAAGAGGACAGGCACATTTGCAAACCCTAACTGCTGAGTTAGGGGCCTTAAAAAGCTGGGCGCCCTTCTTCAACAGGGGCGCCCAAAATCTGAACACTTAGTCAAATTTTGATATTTTCAACTTTTCCTCGTGCGGATCTCCCCTGTTCGTCGCTGAATTCCAGATGAATGAGTAATCTGATAACTACACCACTGAATTCGTTGCGAAGCTGACAGAGAATTGAACAACATTGACTGGAGGCGCAAACCCTAACTATGACATTTGATGCCTAAAAGATGGGCTCTTCTTCTCCGCCCAAACTTGCCGTTAGGAAATTTTCATCATTTTTATCTTCTTCTTCATTCGTATGTTCATCATTTCATCTTCCTCGTTGAATGCCTCGAGTGTTGATTTTGACGCTTAGCCTGGATGACCTCCAATATGACCTCGAGCTCCAGATATACTTCAAAAGCGTAATAGACCCGTGAGGGCAAAACCGATTATTTTAAGATTCGACTACACCACTGACATCTGATTTATTTTGAGCCAATCAAAATCGGGCTCACTCGCTGGACCAACTTTCTATTTTAGAAATTTTTCTATTTTAGAAAATTTTGTCGATCCGCTTTTGAAAGAAACCTGAAAGAAAACGCTATTATTTCGAGAAAAATTTCTAAAAATAGCAGTTTTCCTAAAATTTAGGGATGAAAAACTGAGATCTGGGTTTTGTAGGTTAAGCTGCTCTTAACATACCCAGATCGTCAGAAATTGAAAATTTTGTGTTTTAACCCTTCATGCAAGACATGCACACCCAAATTTTGACCCTTTTGACTGATTTGACAAGACTTTTACTCATTTCTTCAAAATGTCTAAGTGTAACAAAAAATTTAATTTTGGGGTACAACAAAGACCATGGGTGTTTTCCAAGAAAAGGAGAGTTTGGTTGATGAGCTCACTCTGGAGCTCAAATCAACAAAGGACAAGTTAAAAGAAACTCAGTTGGCTTTAATAGAGGTTGAAGACCAGATTGCCGATTTCAAACTTTTAAGGGAGCAAGAGAATGAGCAAAGAGTTGAAGAAATCAAGCAAGTAATTGAAGAGCTTGATAGTCTTAGAGAGGAGTTTGATCTTGGAGGTTTCACCAAGAAATCAGAAGTTGCATGTGCAGATTTGGATCAGCAAGACGTAAAGGACTTCCAAGTTCTTGACAATCCTTTCTTTGAAGTGAGTGTTGAAGCAACTTATGACAACCCTCTCTTTGATTTGAGAAATGAGTCATGTGGTGAAGCGACCAAGCATAAGGAAGAGTATGAACCCCAATCAATGGGTGCTTTGATATCATTACACGAGGAGTTGCCACATTTGGTGATTAGTAGTCTTCCGAGGCCTTTTGGTAATGAATGCACAAGTGGGTTTGAGGATGGAGTCTCTACATGGGAAGTATTGGTTCGAGGAGATTTCAACATCTTCGACACCAAGGTGTTAACAAAGCAAAACTTGGTAGTTGCTGGTAACTTCATTACAGCAGCAAGGAGCAAAGGTTTCAGTTTAATTACTCATGAAGAAGGGGAGAATGATGATCTGGAGCTTGGTGTTTGCACTCTTGACAAACCATCCTCCGGGTGTAAAGATGTTTGGGTTCATACTAGTCCGAGTTGGGAGTTGAATTTGAAGCCACTCTTTGTGTCATCCTCCAATGTTGTTGAAGCCTTCGTGGTCAAGCTTCAAGGATTCACAAGGTGGGGCATCAGTTTCAAGAGAATGCACTTGGTTCTCACCAGCACTTGGGGATGCATTGAGATTTCCTTCCAATATGTTGAAAAACATTTTCAGTTGGGTATCCATGCTTGGGATTCTCAACAGGGGTTGATGGAACTTATTGTATATGGAAAGGACTTTTGGAGGGATAAGGATCAAATTTTCAGTTTTGTTGGTATTGTTTCTTCCTTTTCCAGCCACTTAATGGTCCGGTTTGTTCATCAACAAATGGATTGGAGAGAAATTTTGAGTATGGATTGGAAAGATGAATAGTTGGTTGCTCTTGGTATTGCTCTTCGGCCAAGACAAGGGCAGATTTTGAGACTCGAGCTTGCTGGTTTGAGGCAGACCAGCCACCTTACATGTTGCGTTTCTCTCATTCAGGAGAGTTGGTTCATCACTACTGATCAAAGAAGTGGTAGTTCTCTCATGGAGATGGATCTAGCGTGTTTTCCAACCACTTTGGAGGTGTCACCTTGCAGCTCGATGGTCATCTCACATGCTCACGCTTGGGAATTTAAATGGTGTTGTTGTTTTCCTTTGTGTAGGACTCTAGAATCAGATTGCACTACGCTGATCCCAGCCATGATCAGCAGCAATTTTTTGTTCCTTCACACCTTCCCTACTCTCCAAATTCATCTTACGATGGTTTCTGATGTAAACTTTGACAGTTTACTCTCAGTGTTGATTCAGGACAGCAGTCTCTCACATGCTTTGGCTTTTCATTCTGAGACTCTTGGAGTTGGTACCGTAAGAGTGATTAGAAGTCTTCATGGTGGTGTTGGTATAATTCAGCTGTTACATGGTAGCTCCATGACGAGACATGAGTATGAGCTTGTCGAGCTCTTGCAAAGGATTGCTTTCCTCTTAGCAAGAAGATTTGAATATGTCACATTTGCTTTCAAGGCTTTGTTCGTTACCATGTGGAGGTATGCTGAGGAGGTTAATTATGAGTTGAGTGACCTATCCTTCTTCTTGCCTAGACTTGTGGTTGACAGTGGTATTGTTGTTACTGTTGACTCTGGGGCATTTTGGACGTGAGACGTTGCATGATATTGATCTTAGTCCTTTAAGATCTTTCAGTTTGATTATCATGGATGGTAACACTTTGGAGTTACAAAGGAGGTTAGTGCAGCACTGGCATGATGTTTTCACTAATGTGATCAGAGTGGTGTAGCAGTGGCATGGTGGGTCCATCCTAAGATGGATTTGGGACCCTGGGATTGTACTTGGTTTGGTTTGGTGCAGATTGAGTTTTTCTAGAGTTCTGGTGGCATTGCTTGAGGACAAGCAATTTTGGGAAGGGCGGACTGTAATGTCCCCAATTTAGCCCTACGCTCTTCATTTGGATTTAGCCTATTTCTGGAAACTCATAGGCTAAGCAGAAGCTCAAATCAGGGTTTCCAAACTTCTTGGAGGATGTTTCCGTCTTTTTGCGGAGTCTTCTTTTGGAATTGTTGAACTTGGATTGCGGATTCCTTCTGGGTTTTCTGAGAGTTTCGCATTGGTGGTTTCAGTTTGACATTTTGAGCAATTACATGAATTTACTATTTTTAGTAAATTCTATTTTTAGCAGTTGACTTGTTGACTCCTAATCAGTTGGCTCCACTTTGGCAGTCAGTTCAGATGGTATGGTTGAATTTGGCTTCTGATGCATTTCCATGGTGATATAAGATATTTTATATTATAATGTTATAATTTAACATTATAATTCCTTGTTCTAGCATCATGAATTAATATTGTTTTTAAAAGGGGGACATTGAAGGGTATTTTCACATGGAGGAAATATTTTAATATTTCTAAAAGCCAAATATTACTCAAGAGGGAAAGGGACGCCAACTTTTGGAGAAATGATAATTTTAAATTAAAGAAAAATTGCCTTCATAAAAAAGGACGCCATTTTGAAGGAAGAATGGGTTAAGTCAAAAACCCTAAAAACATCTTGAAGTTAGGGCGCACCTTCTGGAAGCTTCTGGAGGGTCCTCTCAAAATTATAAAAGGGAGCTTTGGGTCCTCATTTTGTCATCTGATGAATTTGCAAAGTTATGCTGCGGGATTGGCTTTGGGATTGCTTCGAGGAATGAATGCCTCCTAGCGTTGGCTTGACTTCTTGCTTGAAAGATAGCAACTAGTTGAGAGGTTTAGTTGTAGTTGGTTTCCTTTCATTGTAGTTGGTTCTTCTCACATTCCGTAGTTGAGTTATTGTATTTTTTGTCAATTTTAGAGTTGCTGATTTGTATGGCTGTAGGTTGTTTCTACTCACAACTCAAGAAACAGAAATAATATTGTTCTGGGTACTGTTCCAATCTATTTTCCTATGTAGGGCGACCATATGTGCAAGTTTCCATAATTCTATTTGAAGTCTATGAATTATCTAAAGTAAATCGCCCTTGCTTGCAGGCGATTTCACTTCGTAAGTGCTTTGGAAGTCGTGCAAAATAAATAGGGGTCTTTGTGAGAAGTTTTTGTGATCCATCTTCATTGTCATCATCATTAGAATGTTTTGCAACTGATTTCAAGTTAAATGAGTGAGTATTGAGAGAGATATGAGCATTTAAGTGAGTTATGGAGTTGTTGATTTCACCATTTTAACTGCAGATCTGTCATATCAGACTTAGTAAAATTATTAATAGGGCTGGGATTGTTTATCTTAGTCATATTAATCATTCTGGAGTAGCTCTACATTTCAGCAGTTTGATTATCACTATAATCCATCGTGCTTGCAGGAGATATATTATATTGTAAGGCTGTTAGTAGTACTAACAAGCCAATATTCATATTTGTAAGCTCTTTATTATATTTCCCACATTTCGTGGAAGAGACTGATCCTTGCTCAATCTATTGTATTTACTTTTTAGTTGCTCTGTCATATGATAGCGCCTATTCATCTTGGATAGGAGTGCACATACTTGGCGTTGAGCTCCATTTCCAGTATTGTCTTTCATGTAATTGCTCCGCCATATGGTCGCCTCATTTCCATTCTGGAATTGGGTAGCACATACTTGGTGTTGAGTTTTCTTTCAGTATATTAGATGGTAGGGATCCTCTAACCACATGCTCGTCGTTCGCCGGCGCATTCTAGGTTAGAGTTTTTGTATAAGCATTTCAATTAAGACCCTCTGACCATATGCTCGCCATCACTTGGCACCATTCTTGGTTAGAGTTACTTCCAGTTGCAGTTCTTATTAATGTACTGACGATCCTCTTGCCATATGACACCCTCTCTCTTGTTGAGATTGAGTGCGCATTCTTGGCAAAGAGTTATATTGTAACTGCTGATTTGATTTATCTAACCCTAACGGGTGTGTTGCATTTCTGATTGTAATTTGAAAATTGAAAAAATTTGGCTCAGAATATTTCAGAGGTTCAGATGTTGAGAAGACGGCATTCAGATGCCACTATGGTCATTTTGAGTTCCTAGTCATGCCCTTTGGCTTGACTAATGCTCCAGCCACTTTCCAGTCTTGCATGAACCGAGTTTTCCAGAAACAGTTGAGGAAATTCGTGTTGATCTTCTTTGATGATATTCTCATCTTCAGCAAGACGTGGGAAGAACACCTCAAGCACTTGGAGGAAGTGCTTAGCATTCTTGAATCAGAAAGTTTGTTTACAAAAGAATCCAAATGTGAATTTGGAATGAAGGAGCTGCTCTACCTTGGTCATATAATCAACACTGATGGGGTGAAGGTTAATCCAGAAAAGATCAAGGCAATAGTAGATTGGCCACCTCCAGAAAATTTGACTCATTTGAAGTGATTCTTGGGTCTATGTGGCTTCTACAGAAGATTCGTAAAGGGCTATTCTCAAAGTGCTGCTCCCCTTACTGACCTCACTAAAAAGGGGGCTTTCATGTGGTCAGAAAAGGCTCAAAGTGTGTTTGATAAGTTCAAGAAAATCATGAGTTCTTGTCCAGTATTGGCCATACCAGATTTCTCCAAACCTTTCGAGTTACAGTGTGACGCATCACGGGAAGGTATTGGGGCTGTTCTGATGCAAGATAAGCATCCTATTGTGTTTGAAAGCAGAAAATTAAAGGGGGTTGAAAGAACCTATTCTATTTATGACAAAGAAATGCTTGCAATCATGCATGCATTAGCCAAGTTCAGACAATATCTGGTGGGGAGCAAATTCGTGGTCAAGACTGATCACAACAGTCTCAAGCACTTCATGCATCAGAAGGATTTGAATGAAAGACAACAGACGTGGGTGAGTAAGCTTCAAGCTTACGATTTTGACATTGAGTATGTCAAAGGAAAGAACAACATTGTGGCTGATGCTTTGTCCAGAAGACCTCATTTGAGCTCATTGTGTGAGCTTACTGCTGATTGGAAGGAGTTGTTGCTTGCTGATTATGCCAAAAATCAGTTTGCAACCAGCGTTATTGAAGGTACTTTACATGATGAAAGGTACAAGGTAGTTGATGGGTTGATACACTACAAGGGAATAATCTTCTTGGTGGCTGATTCTAAACTTAAGAAGAAGATTTTGATGACTTTTCATGACATTCCAATTGCTGGTCATCAAGGGTACTTCAAGACATATAGGCAGATTCGAGAGAGGTTCTCTTGGAAGGGGTTGAAAGATGATGTTCAGCGTTACATCAAGGAGTGTAGCACTTGCCAAATGAACAAAAATGAGCACTCTCTTCCAGCTGGTCTACTGCAGCCACTTCCCATTCCAAATCAAAAATGGGAGAGCATCTCGATGGATTTCATCATCGGATTGCCTAGGGCTCAAGGCAAAGACTGTATTTATGTTGTAGTAGACAGATTGACCAAGTTCGCTCATTTTTTTGCCATCACTAGCACATTTTCAGCAGCTCAAGTTACAGATTTGTTCTTCCATGAAGTGTTTAGATTGCATGGGTTGCCTAAAAACATTGTGAGTGATAGGGACAGCAAGTTCCTAAGCATCTTTTGGCAGGAAATTTTTAGGATGAGTGGTACAGTGCTTACTCCAAGCACTAGCTATCACCCACAAACGGATGGTCAAACAGAGATTGTGAACAAATGGTTGGAGGGCTATCTCAAGAATTATGTCTCGGAGCAGCAAAGAGCATGGGTGAAATGGCTCCACATGGGAGAATATTGCTACAACTCATCTTTCCACATGTCAATAAAGATGACTCCATTCATGGCCCTCTATGGTTACGAGGCTCCAAGCTTTGCTGATTTGGTGTTTGGCGATAGAAAAGCTCCCCAAGCCAAGGATTGGTTGCAGCAAAGCCAAAACGTTTTGAAATCCTTGAAGGACAACCTTCAAATGGCACAAAATTAGCAAAAGATGTACGCTGATCAGCAGTGTGTTGAGCGCTCATTTGAGGTTGGTGATATGGTATATCTTCGGCTTCAGCCTTACAGACAGTCCACACTCAAGAAGAGTGGAGCTGAGAAGCTTAAACCACGCTTCTATGGACCATTCAAAGTTGTTAGAAAGGTTGGAGCAGTGGCTTACGAGTTGGAACTACCTTCGAGTAGTAAGATCCACAATGTCTTCCATGTGTCTTGCCTCAAAAAGGCACTTGGACACAATGTTGTGGCTTCATCACAATTACCTCCTTTAGATGAAGAAGGGCAGTTGACATTGGTTCCAGAAGAGATTATTGATTCCAGAGAGCGTTCCTTGAGGAGGAGAACAATCAAAGAGTATTTGGTAAAGTGGAGGAATTTACCATTTGAGGATGCTACTTGGGAGAATGAGGAGATTCTACAACATCCAGACTTGCGATTGCTTGAGGGAAAGCAATCTTGGGGAGGGCGGACTGTAATGGCCCCTTCTCAGCTGTGACCGTTTCAGTTGACCGTTGGCCTATTCCGGAGACCCGTAGGCTACGCGGATGGTGAAATTAGGGTTTGCAAGGGGAACTTATGCTCTATTTATTGGTTCCATCCTTCTTCCTTTAAGACTTTAACAACTTTTCAACACTTTGGAATACGGATACTATTGTCTATGAGTGTTCAGATCTTACTACTATCAACTTTGAAAATAAAATAGAAAAGAATAAGGGATTTAGAGGCTAGGCTAATTCTAAACTATTCCTAGGAACTCAAGAGACAAGCGTTGGATAGCGAAATTAAAACCTATCTTGGTTTTTCCAAGTACAACTAGACAGAGATGGTGCAATCTTCAAAGGGATTCACAAATGATATCCTATTACTCAAGGCCATCTTCAATTTGAACAATGAACATGTAATGTCCCCTTCTCAGCTGTGCCCTTTTCAGTTGACCGTTGGCCTATTCCGGAGACCCGTAGGCTACGCGGATGGTGAAATTAGGGTTTCCTAGTTTTGAGGAGGTTGTTGATTGAAGTTTGGGATTCTGATTGCGGATTCTTTTTGGGTTTTCAGAGAGCTTCGCAGTGGTGTGATCAGTTTGGCATTCCGGGCAACTTCACGAATTTACTATTTTTAGTAAATTCTATTTTTAGCAGTGGACAAGTTGGGTTCAGTTCAGCTGGTCATCTTCTTCGGTTGTTTCAGTTGGCACTTCAATTCTTGGCCTTGGGCGCATTTTTCTTGGAAAGATAAGTATTTTCATTATAATATTATATTTTAATATTATACCCCTTGCCTAGCAGTACAACTTTAAGTTGTTTTTATAAAAGGGGAACTTTGAGGGTCCAGGCGTCATGGAGAGATAAGTTATATCTTTTAAATGTCAAATATTGAGATTAAGGAAAGGGACGCCTATTTGAGAGATTTGATTTTATTTTAAAGTGAAATATTTCAATGGTGAAAAAAGGACGCCATCCTTTGGAGGGAAAAAGGTGAATTTGAAATTAGGGTTTGGGCGCCTTCTTGAAGCTTCTAGATGTTTCTCTCTTGTCTATTTAATCAGGCCTCAGCTCTTCATTTGGGATCTTTTGTCTACTACACCGTTATGCTGCTGAATTGTCTTCAGGCACTCGCTTCGAGGAAAGCACACCTCCTAGCATTGGCTCTTCTTCTTGCTTGAAAGATAGCAACTAGTTGAGAGGTTAGCTTGTAATAGGTTTGAATTGCATTTTCAGTTGAGTAGTTGCATTTGGAGTTCTAATTTGCATTTTTTGTCATATTTTTGATGTTGCTGAATCTCATTGAGGAATGTAAGTTTTACTCATAGCTCATGAAATAAAAATGCTATCATTCTGGGTACTGAGTCTATTTATTTGTCTATGAAAGGCG
Source organism: Sequoia sempervirens (assembly GCA_007258455.2). Lineage (NCBI taxonomy): Eukaryota > Viridiplantae > Streptophyta > Pinopsida > Cupressales > Cupressaceae > Sequoia > Sequoia sempervirens. The sequence goes on from VDFB02193867.1 coordinate 547,878,330, forward strand.
ACCATTCTAGCATATTATCAGATTTTATTAGTGACTATTTGATTTTATAATGAAAAATCGCCCTTGCAGCTGGGCCGTACCATCTTGTAGTTGCATTGAAGTTTGTGCAAAATAAATAAGCATATTTGGGGTGGTTTAGGGATTGCATCTTGGGCGCCAACATTAGTATGGTAATCTGCATTTGATTTCTTGTCAATAGGTTGAGTTTAGAGTAAGTTATGTGCATTCTAGTGATTTGCTATGCTGTTGTTCTGTGTGAATTCTGTCAAAATAGTCATATCAGACTTGAGCAAGTTCAGTATTTGTGTGAGTTGTTAAATTAAGGGATTTGGGAGTATTGGAGAGGTCTCATAAACAGTTGCTGCATTAGAAGCTTTTTATCTTATGATTCTGGCAGGTTCTCTAACATATTGTAAGCTGAACAGTAGTACTGTCAACACTTCTCAATTCTCCTTTTGAATTTATTGTAATTCCCACTGAATAAGTGGAAGAGGCTGGCTTGCCGCCTATTTACTTTCAGTTTAAGTAGTTAGGGACCCTCTGACCATATTCTCGCCATCACTCGGCGCCATTCTTGGTTAGGGTTACATTTTGTTCATCAATCATAGATCCTGAAATATTCCGAGCAAATTTTTATTTTATTTTTTACTTTTTCAATTACAGATTACAAACAAATGCACCCGTTAAGGTTAGTAGCTAAACCAAAACGTGCTGAAGCAACTCTAACCAGATGTGGGCAAGGTGTGAGCATTGGTCAGAGGATCTAAATCAAATTGCTTATGCAGGAACTCTAACCAAGAATGGCGCCGATGATGGCGATCATATGGTCAGAGGATCTTCTACACTAAGTGCTGAAAGGGAACTTGACACCAAGTATGTGCTACCCAATCCAGGATGGAGTGAGGGGCGACCATATGGTGGAGTATAACAAATTACAATACTTGAAAGAAATAACTGTAATGCTGAAAATACTCAACACCCAGAATGTGCTTTCTAACCCGAACTGGGAAAGTAGCTACCATAGGGCGGAGATGTAACTATTACAAAATAACTTCACAATGAAGAGTGAGCATTACAAATCAGAATTGAACAAGATTGAGAATTACTGCCAGTACTACTGTCAGTTTACAAAATGAAGATCATTCGCCTGCCAAGAGCATAGGAATTTAAAAGATTAACATTACATCATATAAGAACTCTCCTTGGCTTGATTAGAGATGCCAAATCAATAAACCTCTCAATGACCAAAATAATAATTCTGTTTTCCCACAAATCTGCACTTTTAAATTAAAAACCAGCAACCTAGGAATTCACTCATATGCTCATAACTCTCTCATTTCTCACCCAAAAGACTTCAAGTTTGATGCAATGGACCTATAGAATGATGGCGCCTAGTTTAGTTATAAGGGAAGGCATCTAAAAATGGCTATTAATTAATGGCACGGATCCCAAGGCACTCCAGAAAATGCGCCCTAAAAGGAATGACGAATTTGATTTATAAAATCATACGCCTCATATTAAAATCTGCAAATATTCATGAAGGGTCGCTTCCAACAGAGAAAACCAATGAGACAATACCCAGAACAACTCTTTTTGTATTTTTTGACTTATGATTAAAAACAACAATCTGCTACAATGAATGTGCAACTCCAGAAAACCACTAATATGCATAAAACTGATTTACATATCCTCACAAAGACTAAAATGCAGAAATCTCACAATAAAACATTCAAACTACACTATCTCACCACTAGTCGCTATCTTTCAAGCGAGAAGCAATGCCCAAGCTAGGAGGCCTTCATTCCTCGAAGCAATCCCAAAGCCAATCCGGCAGCATAACATTCCTGTAGATAAAAGATGCCCAAATGATGATCAAAGTCTTCCTTTTATAATTTCTCGTTGACTTCTCGAAACCCTAAACTCCTCTTCAAGTCAAAAACCCTAATCTCTTGCAAAGATGGCGTCCATTTCCTTCAAGCTCAATATTGACTTTTTAAATAAAATCAATACTTTAATAAATGCGTCCACTTTATAGCTTGATTTGACTTTGGGTAAAATATAAAATAAAATAATCTTTAATGAAGGCGCCACCCTCAAAAAGACCACTTTTCAAAACAACATAAAGTCAATAGACTAGGCCAAGGGGTCAACGTTAAAATATAACATTAAAACGTGACTTTTAATTAAATAGCTCAACTTATCTCTCCAATTGTGCCCCGAAGCCATAAATGAGCAAGCCAACTGATCAAACTGAAGTAGGAAGTCAACCATGCTGAACCCAACTGTAAAACTGCCAAAAATAGAATTTACTAAAAATAGTAAATTCCAGAAAATGCTCAGAATGCCGAAATGAACATACCACTGCGAAGCTCTCTGAAAACCCAGAAAGAATCCGCCATTGAATCCACCAACTTCGAGCAAAGACATCCTTAAAAATAGGAAACCCTAATTTTACCTTCCGAGTAGCCTACGGGTCTCCGGAATAGGCCAACGGTCACTGGAAAGATCATGCTCGAGAAGGGGGACATTACAGATCCTCTGACCATATGCTCGTCTGCACAGGCGCATTCTTGGTTAGAGTTCCTTTCAGTTTGCATATGCATTAGATCCTCTGACCAATGCTCACACCTTGCCCACATCGAGATCCTGGTGTACATTCTGATTAGAGTTACTTTCCGCATCGTTTTGGTTTGTGCTAACCTTATGTAATGTCCCCTTCTCATCAGTGATCAGCTTTGCAGTTCTTCAGTCTATTCCGGAACCCGTAGACTGGAATGAGGTGAAAATTAGGGTTTCTTGGGCTTGGGTTTCTGTGGCATTCATATATTTACTATTTTTAGTAAATGCTTGTTGTGGCAGTTGCAGTTGTCAATTCTTAATCCTTAGCAGTTGGAGCAGTTGTTATATTTTGGTTTGGTCTTCAGTTGGCAAAAATATTATATTATTGGCATTTTGTTCTATTTCACTGTTGACCCCCACCTTGGCCTAAGGAGTTAACTTAAAGTTGTTTTAAAGTGGGGCCATGAAGGGTACGCCCTCATCAAAAGTTTAAATATTCTTTATTCAAATATTTCTTATCTTGAAAGTGGACGCCACTTTTATTGTTTTGAATAAAGTGTAATGTTGAAGGCCTTTTGGGACGCCACTTGAGAAGTTGACTGGTCTTTGTGAAGTGGAAGAGTCTCTTGTGTCTTTTGAGCTGCTTCTCAGGCGATTGAAGAGTCTTGATGAGTTCTTATTTATTGAAGGTCTTGGCTCCAGCATTTCATCCATGAAAATTATGCTAAAGTTATGCTGTCGAAATGACAATTGACATATTGCTTCGAGGAAGTCTACCTCCTAGCCTCTCATCCAATTTCATGTTTGCAATATAACACCTAGTTGGTTTTCATTGCTGCTTCTCATCCAGACTAGCAGATTGAGCTCAACAGTTGAAGAATTTGGAGTTTTTTCATAGTTCTGGTTTCTTGGTTTTTACACAGCTGAAGCTGAGTTTTGTTCATAACTTCTGAAGTGAATTTTATTTTGTTCTGGGTACTTTGGCCATGCATTAGTTAACTGAAGGCGCCACCTTTCACAAAATATGGGAATTTATTTCCAAGTATTCAATTTTATCTTGCAAAATTGATTTTTGGTGAAGGCCGTACCATCTTGAGGTACATTGGAATTCGTGCCAAATTATTTGGAGTCTTTTGTGGCTGTTTTTGGATTGCATCTTGGGCGCCAGTCTTCTAGGGAGCTTTTGCAACTTATTTCACGTCATTCGGAGGAGAATTGAGTGAGTTATGAAGATTTCATTGATTCTCATAGTTGCAGATTGATATTTCCAGTTTCACAGTTTTGTATCAGATTGTAGTAGTTCTGATTTCTGATTTATTATCTGCTGTTAGAAAGTTCTACAAACATTGAAATACATCTATCAATCTTGTGTTTGAAGATTATTGTAATTTCTAAGTAAATTGTAGCTTATTATTCATTTGTACAAACTGCAAACAGTAGTACTGTTCCAGTTTTTTAATTGCTGCAATTTCTTTCTATATCTTCTCACATAAGTCCCCTGGATGGTTTACCGCCAGTGTGGTTAAATTGATTGTAATAACTTATACCCACTCATAGTGGTGAATCCCCACAGTTCTGTGGATGCCCGCCGTAGCGGATGAATTGCTTTTATTTGTAATCTTTTCCCCCCACTGTTTGGTGGTAGCATGGAATTGTTTTCTCATGGCTGGTTATCTGCCTAATAGTTCATAATTTCAATTTCTTTGACTCCGTCATATGTTAGCACCTCGCCCTCAGTGGGATCTTGAGTGCACATTCTTGACGTTGAGTAGTTCTTCCATTCAAGTTCAGTTTCTTCTGTTCAAGTTCAGTATCTTCCATTCAAGTTCGGATTTTAATTTGAGGCTAACGCTAATCCAATCATCTATTGCTGGTTATTTTGTGGTTATTTTGTGTTATTCCTTCGAAAAAATTGGTTAGCATATTTCACCTTAACGGGTGCGTGTTGAATTGTAATCGCATTGCTAAAAACAAAAAAAAATTGGTCCAGTTCCTTACAGAACATAAGTAATAGAGTTCAAGTTTAACAATTTGAAAGTTCAGAATAACCTTACACAACAAAATGAAAATCATTCAATTTAAAAAAGGTATGAACAAACATCACCATTAACAACACTATCAATCCTTCATTCATTTAAAATTGCGGAGAACAAATCTATTCTATTGAGGAAATATGAAACCATGTTGACTTTCAAACTAACAAATGCTCATCAATGAGTCTAATTATTATTTTGATAGCGCTCTAGCAACAATTTCACAAGTCTCCTTGAACAAAAGAAATGAGAAGGGTTTATAGAGGCTCCGTAATTACAAAGCAACGACCCAGATTGATCTGAGATCAACGGCCAAGATTATCCCCAAAAACCATAACTAAGTTCACTTAGAAAAGCATAACAAACTTCTATGACACATGGCGCAAGGAAGAAGAGCCACTTGGAGCATGGAAAACACTGACACCTTGTAAGCTAATCAACAAGCTAGAATTCAAAACACAATTCCCCTTGGCTTGTCCTCTGACTGCAAATGCAATGAACCTTGCCATTACTAAATTGAGTTCCTCCATTGATATGCTCGGGAAAGTATCCAATTGCACTCCTATTACATCCAAGGCTTCAATGCATTGAGCAAAAGTGTCCTCCCACTTACCCTCTTGCCTCTGAAAGTTGTTCATATAGATCAAGAGAGATAACATATCATCCAACTGATTTTCATTAATAGCCTCCATCTCTTTGAAATAAACACTTTTCATATTTTCCTTTAAATCTTCCAAGTTCAAACAATTTGTATCATTGGCCTCCTAAACCTGTCAATCCTTCAAGCGATGTGAGGATCCTGAGCTGTATCTTTCCAAGAGAGTTTTGCATACCAACACATTCTTCTTTCATCTTATCATATATTGTATGTTTTGCTAGCAAGGAACAATACCATCTATTGAAGTCATAAGAAGTTCCATCATCAATAGCATCTTCTTGAACCAACACTTGCATAGATATTTCCTTTAATACCTTTAGGTAAGGTATCACCTTGTCTTCTACCTTTTGGAAATCCTCCCAATCCTCTTCCATCTGGTGAATTTCAGTTACAAGCATAACTGATTTATCATAAGTTCGAACGCACCTCTCCAGGAATTGCTCCACTTGCTTTGAGGTATTTTTGACCCATCTTCTCATTGCTTGACTTGTAACTCTCATTGCCTCAAGGCTGTCAACAAACGGTGGAATGAAAGCCTCATTCTCTTGCCTTAGTGGGGCTGTCATTTGCGAGATAATTTCTATTAGTCTCAAATTCTCCACTTCTAATCTTTCTTCTCTCCCACATTCTTTGCTGTAGGCATGGCACCTGTATGAAGCTTGAAATTAGAAAGCATGCATAAATTATAAAGGTGTTATGCTTACAACCCTAAGGCTAGGTGAGTGTATTAATGGTGAAATAAACTGATTTAGAATTACAAAACTTCAACTTGATTGCAAGGATTGATTAGAAACAGAAAAATCAGGATTTAGCCTACAATAAATGCAAACAGGAAAAATAAATTCTCATTACCAACCCTTGTCCCTTCAAGAATATTCAAAGAAATTTAATCTTTTGACTAGAATTTGCAGGTCTGAAGCTGGAATTTATCTGCAGGTCTGCAAACTTAAGATTTAAATACTTATTTCTACTTTCAATACTCTCCAAATTTGCAGCTTGTGAACCTGTAAAAGCCTGAATTTATTGACTAAAACCTGCAATTTGTGTATGTACTTCACTTCTTCTGCTTGTAAACTCAGATTGATTAACTTTGCAACTCATGAATATTCTGTGACTTGATAAAGTTGCAAAATTAAGAGAAGCGCCTATGAACTTGCTTGTAATTTCTCATGGTTATGGTGCAGCTTCTTGAGAAGAATTTTAGACTTGTGTTGAATGAAAAGGAGACTTCAAGTGCTTCTCTTTATAAGAAAACTCCTTCCTTATTCAAGGAATTCGGCCCATCTCATGATTGGATGCTCTATTTAGAAAAAGAGGAAGAAAGCCTATCCTTAAGCTCCCTCCTAATTTCTTCTTGGGCACATTCCTTGTTTTTCTCTTCCTTTGGCTTGCTTGTGAAGTTTCCAAAAACACTTGAGTTAACCTTGTTTTAACTTGCTAGACATATGAACTTAGGAAAGTCGACCCCTATGTGGAATTTTTGGATTTTGAACTGGATTCTTTATCCCTCTCCCAAGTAAACTTCATGCCTTAGGCAATTTTATGGACCTCCACTTGGGAAATATGCCCCCCAACCGAATTTCCAATCATTTCAAATGAATTTCTTACCTTAGGGGTATCTTTGGATTTCTTGAGAACTTCAACATGGATTTCTTGAGGTTTCAATTCAATTTTACTCATTTGCCTTAGAAAATTTAATCCACTTCGAATGGGATTTCTCTTGACTTAGACATATTTGCCCAACTAGAATTTTTACTTCATCAAACTGGACTTTCTACTCTTCGAGGTGGGCAAACTTCAATTGGATTTCATGTGACCTTTAGTGGATTTCCTCTTTGATGGATTTTATTTCAAGTGGATTTTCCTCTCAACTGGATTGGATTTCGGCTTGATTTGCTTCCAACTGGATTTCTTTTTTTAACCGGATTTCTCAAGAATTCAACTAAATTTTCATCATGGGCGAACTTCATGGCTTGAGGAAGATTTCTTCTTGTTTGGGGCGGACTTTATAGGTTTTCTTCAACTTAGAATTCTCCTGCCTTAACACTTTTGAAAC
>VDFB02193867.1:547885735-548118060 GCA_007258455.2 Sequoia sempervirens
ACTTTAGGTGGATGGGTTTTCTACAATAGTTTCATTTGGTTATAAGGTATAAGAAAGGGGTTCAAAACAAAGTAGCAGATATGTTATCTAGGCCTCCTACAACAAATGCAATAATTATTCTTCAAAATAGTTCAATGGCACACGAAATTTATCAAGAACAATATGCTAAGGACAAAGACTTTAAGGATATATATGCAGTATTAATTCAAGGAAAACATGTAGAAGAGATAGACTACTATGTGCAAGACAAATTACCGTATCACTTAGGGAGGTTGTGTATTCCACAAGATGAATGAGCACAGGTAATTAGAGAAGCACATACATCATTGATTGGTAGACACTTTGGGGTAAGCAAAACGATGTCACAACTACAAAAATATTGTTATTGGCCTCATATGCAAGAAACTGTGTCTAAGTACATTAGAGGATGTGTAATGTGTGCAACAAGCAAGCCTAGCAATAGGAAGTTGGGATTGTATACACCTCTACTTGTACCATCCCATACATGGGAGAGTATCCCAATGGATTTTGTCGGGGGACTAAATGTCTAGGAAAGGGCATGACTATGTGTTTGTGGTAGTGGATAAGTTCAAAAAAATGTGCATTTTGATGCCTTGTAAAAAACAAGTCACAACTGAACTAACAACACACTTGTACTTTCAATTTGTATGGGTTCATTTTGGGCTTCCAACTTCTATTGTATTGGATCGAGATTCTCGATTCTTGGGGGAATTTTGGTCAGCATTATGGGAGCTTATGGACACAAGATTAAGGAAGAGCACAACATTCCATCCACAGAAAAATGGACATACAAAAGTAGTCAATAGAATAGTGGTTCATCTTCTTAGAGGTGACTACAATAAAAATCCTAAGTTGCAGGATGAAATTCAACATTATGTGTAGCATGCTTACAACCATGCAACACACTCTTCTACTCAAAGATCTCCTTTTGAGACTTGTTTCAGTTATCTTTCAAGGAAACCTATGGATTTTTCTTTTGGAAAGGAAGATGCTAAAAATGGACATCATGATATAGACAAAGCCTTGAAGTTCATCCAGAAAATCCAAGCAATCCATCAAGCAATTGAAGCACAGCTGGAGAAGAGCCAAGAAAAGTACAAAGACCAGCATGATAAGCATCGTGTTGATCATCAATTTTCGGTTGGTGACAGAGTTTGGTTACACATCAGTAAGGAAAGAATGCAAGGTGAAGGTAAGAAGCTCAATCCAATCAAGTATAGAACCTTTGAGATTCAGGAAAAGATTGGTACAAATTCTTTTCGCCTAAACTTACCTCCTTATATGCATATTTACTCAGTTGTTAATGTAAATTATTTGAAATTATATGAACCTCCTATGATACTGGATGAGGAGGCTAATATTCAAATTCCTTCTATTGATGATGTATCACCTGAGTACATGATTGAGTTGCAAGAAGATGTCATCTTGGACAGAAATGTCAAAACTTCACGAAGGGGTGCCATTGAGCACCTTAGAGTGGGATTGAAAGGGATGAATCCTAGCAAAGTAAGATGGATGGGGGATGGAAAAGTGAGGGAGTTGTACCCTCACTTTCTATGTAATCAGGATTTTGGAGGTCCAAAATCTCTCCAATGGGGAGACTTGATCCAAGTGGATATGTTTTTCACCAAAAATTTGATAGTTCCAAATGCTGAAGAAAATGGCACCATGTCAAAGAGCTCGCCGAGATTATTCCAATGCCACTTGAATCGCATTAAACGGAATCTGTATGCAAAAGATATGGCCAGTCAAAGTTTTGCAAAATATGTTGACTAAGGTAGTACTAATGTTGACATTAGCATGACATCAACTTGATGATGTCGCAGTTGCTGACATGGTAGGATCAAATATTGGCACGTGGTAGATGTTGTGGCAATTGACTTTGTACAGTTAGTTGATGTGGACCAATTGCATGGTGCCACATGTCAAAGTGTGGTCAAATTAAATGGTGTCACCTGGCACCCCTATGGTAAATTCAGAGGTTGATTTGTTTGTTAAAAATTTGTTGGGGGGGGAGGTTAGGACCTAACCTCCCCCATTCTATTTTCATTCTCCACCGCTAGCCCAAGCAATTTCCTCAAGATACTATAGGAGCGCTTCAAATGCTATTTAAAATATTTACAATGCCTTTTTGGGGGTCATGCGGTTCGAACCGCCGACCTCCCACCATTCATTCCCAATGCCCACTAACACGCCACACACGGGTCACAAAAATCAAGGGCGGTGTATTTTATTTAAAATGTAACTAAGCGCCCATATAAAGTAAAAAAGGGGGGTTAACGGTTTGAGCTTTTAACCTCCCATATAACAGCCATCGCCCATGCCATTGTGCCACACACACTTTGCGTGATATAAAATAAGAAGAAATCACTTTTGATATTTTTTAATGCGAGTGGACCGAAAAAGAGAGGCTCGGGTTTGAACCCGAGACCTGATTTTTTATATTTTTTAATGCGAATGGACTGAAAAAGAGGGGCTCGGGTTTGAACCCGAGACCCTTTATTTAAACTCCAAAATGCTTACCATTCGGGCAGAGGCCGACGGTATTATTATTATAGCACAACATTGTATTTGAAGTTGCATTTTATTCTCAAAGACAAGGGTTTTTTAAAGGCTTTTCAAGCCTAATTCTTGTAATCAAGGGGGAAAATACTTGAAGACTTCAGTACTATTGAAGAAGACTGTAAAACTTGCAGATTGAAGGTGCCCCTTTTATGTATTCATGCATTTGGAGCATTATTAAGGATCAAAAACTCATTGGAGAGTGGCCCGGAGATGTAGCCTAGTTTGGGTGAACTCCGTTGTCAACTTGCAGGATCTTGTCTTCTCTTATGTTTGTGATCTATTTTATATTTTTTCAGTTTCTTTAATGTCTTTAAAAAGCTTTTATTTAAGTTTTAAAAAAAAAAATTGTTTACCTAATTTAACATTCACTTAGGCAACTATTGCTATAGATTCTTTTTGGATCATCAATTGTCCCCTTCAATCAAGAGTGGGTCCCTCCATATTTTCCTTCATCTTAAGACCCATTGATCATTAAATCAAAATAAAATGAGAGAAGGTTGGAATTTTATTTTTAGAACCTAACCTTATTCAAAGTTTACAATTAGAATAGCTCATTGGTGGACATCCATGGCACACATTATTTTTGGAGAATGTTAGGTTCTAGAAACCTCTCCAATTAAAAATTCATTGTCATGCGGGTTGATTGATAGATAGCATTCATTATTTGTATAGAAAGAAAAGTTGAACCAAAGCCCAATTCACATGTCATTAGTGAGAACTAAAAAGTATGGTACATATTTATAGAGGAAATGAAACTTTACAAACTCATTGGTAATGCTTTAGATGCATTACATTCAAAAGAATAGGGAGATTTTATTCACCCAATTTTATTACTTTTAAAGTGCCACCTTGAGTTGATATGAGGAATATATAAGATCACTACAATTGACATCAAATTCAAATGCTCTCCTAATTTTCCCTAATCTTCATCAAATTTCAAAACTATCACCTTCCCTAAAATCTTGTGGGATCACTCTTTTATCAAACCATATATTTATAGTGTGCTCAAAGTCCTAGTTTCAATCCTCTAATTTTAAAAGTTCAAGCATCCTCATAGTCAAAGCATCATTATAATGCAACTCCAAATCATACACTAAGTCTAGACCTAGGAGTTCAATGTGCAAGAGAAGCCTTGCTTCTTTATATTTGTAATGGTGAAAATAACATGCCTTGCAATTTTCTCCTTCATTTTGGAATCACTTTGAATGCGATGTCATTTATGCAATAACTAGGAAAGCACAAGTCATATGACTCAAGTATAACATACCTAAGCAAGCTTATTCTATCCTAGGTGTAAATAATTAAATAAAACAATACACACACAAAATGCATCAACACAAATATACATTATGAAATTGTGATAAGAATGATGTTACGAATTATATATATATGGAAAAATAAAGAGATGTTGGTTGTATAAGAAATAAAGGATATAGAGAACCAGAAATTAGAATTTTTAAAAGATAGGTAAATAAATTTTTTTCTAGTGATTATGGAGGTACATACAAATGTGTCTGTGTTGATTGAAGATAAGTGGTATAGGAGGTTAGTGATATTTAATAAAAGATTAACAAAAGAAGATATGGATGGTACATTGAAATTATTTGAATCAATACATCAAAAGATTTAAGGAAAGAAAGAAGAGAGAGTAGAGACATTGAATGAAGAGTTAAAGGAAGATCAACAATGTGGAAAGATACAGTAAGAGGAATTAGTGGAAGGTTTTATACAAAGCATGTTTATAAAAACTAAGGAGAAGTATTGTAGAAAAGTGGGAAGAGTTATTATTCAAATTTTAATAATCAAAGTGGCTAGTTATAGAAATGTGTTTATAGAATGGTTGGGAATAATACATCGTAAGAAGAATATATGGAAAAATAGTGGGGAGAAGTGGATGATCAAAATGTAGATGAAAAATCAATGGAGAGAAGGTATAGATAAAAGAAATATGTTATAATGAAGAAGAGTATAATAGAGAGTGATTAGTTAATGAATTTTGTCCTATATTTTAGCTTCAAAGTTAGAAGAGGTGAAAAACAAAGTGTTGATGTATTTTTAGAGACCAGAGCATGCTAGTGTTTGGGTGACGACAAATTTTCATAATGTTGGGAATAAGTAGGGAACAAATACAAAATTAAAGTTGAGAAAGTGTGCCATCTTGATAAAGGTATTCAGGCTCATAAACAAGCTAAATGAGTCTTTACATTATCTAAGGGAATGAACATTAAAATTGAGTGTGCAACATAAAGAGAATATTGCAAAGAATGTAAATCTTCAACTATACAAAAATACACATGTTAGATAGAGGGATGATATATGGCACACAATAATTTGTGGTCTAAGAAGTCTCATGTTTACATGAAGTAGAGTATTCTGGTCAATTATACCCTACAATCAAGAGTGGGTCCCTCCATATTTTCCTTCATCTTAAGACCCATTTTTTTTAAATGAAAATGAAATGAGAGAATGCTGGAGTTTCATTGTCAAACCTAGCCTAACCTTATTCAAAGTTAAACAATTAAAATATCTCATTGGTGGAGATCTATGGACCACATTATTTTGGAGGATGTTAGGTTCTAGAAACCTGTCAAATTAATGATCCATTGTCATGTGGGTTGATTGACAGCCAACAATCATTCTTGTAAAAAGAGAAAATTCAAGAACCAAATCCCAATTCCTAAGTCTACAATAAGAATTGGTGATTAGGATACATACTGATAGAGGAAAGGAGACTTTACAAACTTATAGGTAATGCTTTAGATGCATCACATTCAAAAGGATAGAATTTTTTTTACTTTTAAATTGCCACCTTGAGTTGACATGGGGAATATATAGGCTTCACAACATTTGGTATAAAATTTCAAATGATCTCATGATTTTCCCTAATCTTCATCACATTTCAACACTAAGTCACCTTCCCTAAAATCTTGTGGGACTACTCTCTTCTCAAACCATCTATTTATAGTGTGCTCAAAGACCTCAATTTAATCCTCATCTAATTTAATGTAGCATCAAAGATTGTCACCCTTAGATAAAAATTTATGGATTCAATTATGTATGTTTATTTTTATCAACATTTCAAATCACACTCAATGATTCATCATTAGGAAGAGGAAAATAATGAAATAGATTGAAAATTTGGCCTTAAGAAAAGTTGGGAGGATAGGTGGGGTAAGGATCAGAAAATAGAGAATGGAGGAAGAGATGGTTGGAGAAGGTAGGAGAAATAGCTAGGAAGGAAAAATGGTTAAAAGAAAGAGAAGAATTATTGAAAAAAAAAAGAGAAAAGAAAAAAGTAACAGCTAATATATTAACTAAAATAAGTATATGTTCAACAAAACTAATGGATTAAATATTTTATTACAAGTATGGCATTATGATAATGATATATTGAATAATAATTCAATTATCTATAAAAGTAACTAAAATGATAAAAATAAATAAAATGAACATTAGAAAATATAAAAAATATGATGACTTGATATATGAAAAAGATATAATAAATATATTATTTCTAATATACAAGTATTAACGATCACTACTATATTGCAATACAATGACAATGTCTTAAAATAATAAAAGAAACTAAGTTATAAGTTGATTAAAACTCAAGCAACTAAAAGAGACTAATAAAATAGTTATAATAATTTAATATATTACAATACACAACTAAAAATGAAAACGAGCAAAATAGATAAATTAATTATCTATATATATTTATAGATTAATTATGTCTATATTAGAAAGGGATTAAAAATAATCAATGGATTGTGTAGATATGGATTAATAATATTATAAAAAGAAATTAAAAACCAAAGGAGTTTTGAAAAAGTTAAAAGAAGTGAATAAGCTAAGAAATAATTGTAACTAAAAATATATTACAAATACAAAAGCATAAAATAAACACATTAATAAGCATAATAACTATTAACCAAACTTAATAAATTAATTAAAGCAATTGAAAAAATGACTTGCATTAAAAATGTCATGAGATAAAATGTAAAAATAGCTACCGAGAATTAAGGTAACTAATATTAGAGATTATACTAACTATAGGCTACTATAGATGTTATAATATTAGTTATAATCAATATGATGAACAAATTAAATAATACCATAAATAATATATTAATTATAACCAAGATTTGATTGTTTCTTGAGAGGGAGATGGCGGACAGCTCTGAGAAGGTGGTGGATGACCCAGAGAAGGAACTAGACGCATAGAAGAATGTGAAATCTGTTGTTTCAAGCAAGAAGGGGGATGGTATTAAATCGGCAATAAGGGAAGTTATGGTCGATGTCGCTGCAGAAGCGGATCCGATGTCAGTAATCTTTGAAAAAATGGCAATTATTGGATGGTTTCTCGAGAAACGTCTCACAAGAATGGAGATAGGAAGTTGGGTGGAGAAGAACTGGGGTGTAGGGATCATCACAATTTTTTTGCCAAAGGGCTTCTTTGTTGTAGTAATGGAAGATGAGTCAAGCAGAGATCAAATATTTTCAAAGGAGTGGAAGTGCGGAAATAGATACCTGTTCTTACAGAAATGGTCCAGGAACTTTGATCCTCTAAAGTGCAATCTGTCAGAAGGGCCCATTTGGGTACGACTATACAATCTTCCATTTGAATACTGGTCTGGAAAATGTATGAGGAAGATAGGTGAAGTGCTGGGGAAAGCGATCAATCTGGACTTAAGAAATAAAGAATCATTAATTTACGCCAGACTTTGTATCCTTACAATATATGACATTCCAAGAGATATTAAACTAAAGACGGGGGGTGGGATCTGGACCCAATCTCTGGAAATAGAACATCAAAAATTCTTCTGCCTAAAATGTAGGAGGAGGAATCATAATGAAGAACATTGCAAAAATTTTCCTCGTTCAGTAAGAGGTGTTTGGCGGGAAAAAAAGAAGAACGAAACAATGGGAGCCCAAAGGGAACAGAATGAAGCAGAAGAACATGGCCCGGCCCAGAACAACTGGGCATTAATCCCCTTTGGAAAAACGAAAATGGATGCACCAGAGAATGAGAGTCTAGAAGAAGGGGAAATGGAAATTCCTCTATCAATAATGGCTCTTCAATCGATTGGTTTTGAAGAAAACTTGGACTTTAAACTCATAATTCTCCCTATCACAAGATGGGGATGCTGCTTTAGATATCCTGGAGGAACGACATATCAGTCAAACTGTCAGGGCACCCCTCACAACCAAGGTGGGAAGGAAAACTAATCAACAGAAGAGGGAAGAGGCTATTCTAAAAGGTGACCAACCTTCAATCAGAACCTACATGACAAGGTCCAAGGGAGGCGGCCCCTCCCTTGGGAAGAAATGAAGGTCCTAACATGGAACGTTAGGGGATTAAATTCCCCTAACAAAAGGCGATTGGTCAAGCGCCAGTTGGAGGTACAAAAATCGGAAATAATTCTACATAAGAAACAAAGCTAGGTGGTTCAGAAATTGAGTGCTTTCTAAAATATATTAAAAGCTGGCAAGGAATCTTCGTGGACGCGGTGGGTGCGTCTGGAGGCCTAGGAATTTTGTGGAAAGATGCAAACCTGAAAGTGGAAGTGATTTCTAAGCAACAAAACTGGATAAGGGCCAGGGTATGTTTATTTTCTGCCAATCTCATTTTTGAAATTTACAATGTGTATGGTCCAAGTAAAACAGAAGAGAAACAAGCTATTTGGCAAGAAATTGGTAGGGAGATGTCAAATGTAAAAACGGTCCTAGGGGGGGACTTTAATGCTATCTTGGACATTTCTGAAAAGAGCGGTGGGACAAGGAGGGTCTCTCAATCACAAAAGGACTTTCTGAATTTCACGGAAAGTCATAACCTGTATGATGTCCAAACTTCAAATGGTTCCTTTACTTGGAACAACAGAAGGAAAGGATTTACGTACATAGCAGAGAGACTTGACAGGTTTCTAATTTCTGAAGATTGGCTCCAAGCAAATCTACCTCCAAAAGCGGTAATCAGGACAATTTTTATCTCAGACCATTTTTCGGTGGAGTTAAGTATTGAGACAGAAGAAAATAAATCTAGGGGACAATTTAGGTTTGAGAGTGTGTGGCTCCGCCATGACGGACTGTTAGCTCGGATGAAAATTTGGTGGTCCGCTCCATTGAGGATCCAGGGGTCCAAAATGTTTTTGTTCCATAAGAAGTTAATGAGAATGAAAGCAAATCTAAAAGATTGGAACAGAACGGTTTTTAAGAACATCTTTGTGGAAAAAGAAAGAGTAGAAGAGGCGTTGGGGGCTTTAGGGGATAAAATTATCAAGGACGGAATGACTTCAGCAGAATTCGAAGAAGAGAAAATCCTGATGGCGGAATATAATGAGCTCCTTGCTCGGGAAGAGTGTTATTGGTGTTCTAAATCCAGAGAGGCCTGGCTAGCGGAAGGTGATTTAAATACAAAAAATTTCCATAATACTGCAAAGATCAAAAGAAGTTGGAATAGAATATCGGAGATTAAGGATGCACTTGGCAATGTGGTCATCGAAGAAAATCAAATAAAGAAGATGGGCGTAGAGTTCTTCCAAAATTTGTTGGGTGATCAAGGAGCGGCTGAAATGCTAAATATAAGCTTGCTGGAAGGGATGGAGGCAATGGTAACTGAAGAAGAAAACATTATGTTAACAAAACCGGTGTCAGAAGACGAGGTGAAGGTGGCGGTGTTCCAAATGAAACCAGAGAAAGCCCCAGGCCCTGATGGGTACACTGCATTATTCTATCAGGCCTGTTGGGATTTTATTTGTATCGAACTAGTTGGTGTGGTCGAAGAATCCAGAAGAAGCTCCAACATGCTCAGAGACTTGAATAACACAAACATCGTCCTAATTCCGAAGAAGGAGAAGAGTGACTCTTTTTCGGATTTCAGGCCGATCTCTCTTTGCAATTCATTATATAAAATTGTGGCTAAAGTGATGGCAAACAGATTAAAGAAAATATTGCCTCGTCTCATCTCGGGGGAGCAGTCACGATTTGTGCCAGGGAGAAGCATTACAAATGGTGTAATCATTTCCCATGAGACATTACACACTCTGAAGAAATTGAAGGATCCTGGGATGATTGTTAAACTGGATCTCAGCAAGGCTTATGATCGGGTGCAATGGTATTTTTTGATGAATCAAATGAAGAAATTGGGATTTTCGACGAAGTGGCTAAGTTGGGTTTTTAGTTGCATTTCCATAGTTCGCTATTCGGTAATAATAAACGGATCTCCTTGTGGCTTCTTCCAAAGCGTCAGAGGGCTTAGGCAGGGTGATCCCCTATCACCCTTTTTGTTTGTTCTGGCGGCAGATTCTTTCAGTAGATACATCTCCAAGTTGCGCGAAGAAAGGAGGTGGGAAGGTATTCAGGTGGCACCCACCTTAAACCCAGTTTCTCATCAACTCTTTGCTGATGATACGCTGCTATATGGTAGAGCGTTGGTGGAAGAAGCGGAAGTGATGAAATCAGCCTTGGACAAATTAGAGTTGGAAGCAGGTCAAAACATCAATATGGAAAAATCGAAAAAAAATTCTTCAACTATGGCAGGCGTTTGAAAAGGAGAATTAGAACCATCCTTGGCTTTAACGAGGGAAAGCTCCCTGCGAAGTATCTAGGGGTCCCATTTTTTGTCGAGCAAGTTAAACATTCCCACTGGGAAGAGACTTATAAAAAATGTTCTGAGGTGGCGAGCAAATGGAGGGGAAGGTGGTTGTCTCTAGCAGGTCAGGTAACAATGATCAAAGTTGTATTAGGGGCTATCCCCATTTACCTATTAGCCTGCGTGGAGCTTCCTCTAAAAACTGCCAAAAGGTTGGAGGCGGTTCAAAGAAAACTCTTGTGGGACGGGGCCCACGATAAGCATAGAATTCCGCTAATTGGTTGGGAAACGGTAATGTGAGCAAAAGAAAATGGCGGGGCAGGTGTTAAAGATCTCGTCCTCCAGAACAAGGCTCTAGGAGCGAAGCTGGTGTGGAAGCTCTTTATACAACCGGAGGATCATTGGGGAAAGGTCCTAAAAGCGAAATATTTGGACTCGCAAGTGCCAGAGAGAATTTTGACAATTGCCAACCCAAGGCAAGGCTCTGCAATCTGGAATTTTATTCTAAAATGCAGATCAGTGATTACAAATCATCTAACCTGGATAATAAAGGATGGTAGGAGGGTGTCCTTTTGGAGAGACTCTTGGAATGGTGAAGTTTCCCTGGACTCATTTCCCGATCTTGAAGGGGCCATTCAACCCACAACCGCTTCTTATGGTGACTCAGTCAAGTCCTATGTTCATCTTTCCTGGCGTGAGGGGAGGTGGGAGTATAAGTGGAAGGAATTTGAGATGTTGGAACAGGGCCTAAGGGCCAAACTCATGGAGATCCTAGCCAATAGAAGGATACTTTTTATAGGGGAGGTAGACTCTTTAAAGTGGTGTGCGGAAAAATCTGGTGATTACACCTCCAGGTTGGGTTATGCAGTGTTGAAAAAGGAGACAAGGTACAGTTGGCCGAAGCGGTTGTGTTGGGGCAAGTATGTCCTCCCGAAAGCTGGTGCTTTTGCTTGGACAGCCATTCATGGGCGTATTTTGACCAGGGACAGACTAAAACGGCTTGGGATGCAGGGGATGCAGGGGCCATTCAGGTGTGCACTATGTAAGGCGGAGGAGGAGTTTGGCAATCACTTGCTTTTAAATTGTGGCTTTGCGCAAGCATGTTGGTCGGCGATATGCTCAAAGCTGAGTTGGTTTGCTCCCTTGTGTGACAACATCAAAACAGTATTTGAATCATGGCCTTCCATTGAGAAGGGGTCACTTATGGCGGGTTTGTGGGATGAATCTCCTGCTATGATCATTTGGAAAATTTGGTGGGAGAGAAATAACCGCATATTTAAGGGGAAAGAAGCCAACTTAGAAACTGTGGTCACCAAAATTGAGCTCGGTATAAGCGAACACTTCTCACAGGTGATTTAGAATAGTTCAATAAGTTTCATCTCCTCCTGGGATAAACAGATGCAAGCATGGTGGTAATGGATAAAGCTGCCAAGCGGGTTGAAATTGAAGAATAAAGCCCAAAGGAAGTTGGCGAAGTGGCAGCTCCCCCCTTCGGGCAGATTGAAGATGAATTTTGATGGTGCCTCGAGGGGAAACCCCGGGCCATCGAGGGTTGGGTTTGCTATAAGGAACGAAAAGGGCGAGCTAATCTGGGCATAATCTATTAAGCTCCCGGTTGGCACCAATACCGATGCGGAGGCAGCAGGTCTTTTGGAAGGACTCAAATTTTGCGTTGATAAGAATATGCACCAAGTGGATGTAGAAGGTGATTCGGAGGTCCTTATAAAGGCAATAGGTCTAAGAAAAGCGCCAAGCTGGAAGTTGCAGGCCTTTCTGGATGTCATCATTCCCCTGACGGATTTGATTCGTGAATTGAGGGTTGGTCACGTGTTTAGGGAGGAAAATCAATTGGCGAACGCCTTGGAAAATGAAGGGGTTGATCAATTGGTTTAGAAAAAGGGCAGTAAGGACCCTAGAACATGGGGATTAGTGGTAAATTTCCTAAATTCAGACTGTTCCACTTAGTAAGGCTTTTCCCGGGGAAGAGTTCTGGGCGGCAATGTATAGGTTGGTTCTAGCACCGCTCTTGTCTGTCGCAAGCTTTGGAAGATGGGTAAGGAATTTTTCAAACCGCTCCCCTCTTCAAATACATGCAGCAATGCAAAGAAGAGTATGTTGGAGGCACTTCAAAGTCTGGAAAGGGCAGGATGGCGGTGGAAATTCTAGCTATCTGTCGATGCTTCAGGAACTTGTCGGGTAGAGGCACGAGCTTTCTGTGGATGTTTGGGCTTCTCAGGTTAAGGGGAGATCTCTGCCATGAGGAGGGTGGGTTGGGTTGATGGCTCAACAAGAATCGATGGGAGTGAAGATTGTCTTGTTCTGTGTGGCTGGGAGTTTGTTTCCTGGTGGTTTTCTCTATCAATGTAATTTTCTTGGTTTTAATAGAAAGGAGTGCTACCCTCTATGGTAGCTATTTTCCCAAAAAAAATAAAAATTATAACCAAGAATTCTAGTAACTAATATTAGAGATAATACTAACTATAGACTACTATAAAAAGATTCCAAAACAGGTATGCTAGTTTAAAACTCCCCCCTCCCTATCATAATGTTTGTATGCATATTATGAGGTACTTCACTCTTGACCTGGGCATTTTATGTCTGAACATGGATATCATTTTCCTACTTTGAACCATGTTCAACATTTGGAGAAGATAAACCTTCCCTTTTCATGTTTTCTTCTCTCTAGAAAAATATGGAGAATGGTGCAAACCCTCCCTTACATTAGGGGCTTATTAGAGCAATTTATAAGTATGTTTTTGTGACTACCCCCCCTCCCAAAGGAATTTGAATAGCAATCTTTTTGAGAATACCCTAGCTCCTAAGAGCTTTGTGTGGATAGAGCTAATTGATAGCCAATCCCATTCTCTCAATAGAGTGCCTAAGTTGATTAAGAATAAAAATTCTTCTCTTCCCAATGTTGACCCTTTCATTGAAGACCTATTAAAATCACCCCTGAAAAAAAGGAAAACCTCCCCCCTTTCCCCGAGACAGGCTAAACAAAGGAAGGTGGAACATAAGGTTGTGAAATAGAAAAATATCACTATCACTATCTCTGATGATAAGGATGCCAATCCAAATAGTGGTTTTGCTCCTTCTGGTGGTAGAATGTCGGTAAGACTTGCAAAAGTTGCTTCCAAGGTGAAGGATGAGGATAGAAAGGTAAAAAGGTCATTGAGGAGGGTCTTGACACTTCTAAGGAGGAGTTTTTCCTTGATAGTTTGGGTGAGACAAAGTGTTTGGAGGACGATGATGGTTTAGATTATGAAGTGGAGGAGTTTTAAGAACATGAAGAGGAGTATAATGAGATGGAAGGAGGTAACGAGGATAGAGAGGAGAAAAATTTCCAATGGGATGATGAGGTTGAGGCAAATAATGAGATCCCTATAACTAAGCAAGAGTGGGTTGCCACTATTTAGAACTCTCAAATGTAGGAAATTACCAAGAATGGGAATTTTAACAACCTAAACTCTAAAATTGAAGTGTTAAATGTCTGGATGGTTCATATTGAAAGTCAATTAGAAGAGATTTCTAGCTCCAAGAAGTTCTAGGTTATGGAAAAGGCCATAAAAAACATTTGTAGAGGTGGAAAACATCATGAAAAAAGCAGTGATGACACTATTTCTAGATAAGGGAAAATTCTAAAGCAGCAGAAGAAAAAGGGTCACAAAAATGAAGCTACTAAGTCTGAGAACAGGGAGCTCAAGGAATGTTGTTTGGATGTTGTGGAGGACCTCCAAGGGAATTGGAGTCTTGTTAAAGACTCCTAATGTGCTTCCTTTTTCTATGATTGGGATCTTTTAAGATCTTTGTGGTCGTAGTGCCAATTTTTGTTTGGTCTTTAGTTTTGTTGTTTTAGACTTGGACTGGATTAGTTTCCTAGTTTATTTTGGTTATAGTAAGACTTTGCATAATATTTTAAATACTTTGCTTAATAGTTGGTGGTTCTAGTATGTTCTGTCAAGAATAGTTTTGATGTGGATAAGTGAACTGTGTATCCTGGTGCAAATCTTAATATTGGTCTATAGTCCTTTTGATGGGTTTTTGATGTTCTAATCTTTGTTGTTTCTGACTCATTGTTGTGTTTCTCTAGTCTACTATGTTGGGCTTTACAACTCTATTTTTTTTTGGTATGGGATCAAGGCCCTAAACCTACTTAGGTTCACCTTTGGAAGTTGCAAATTTTCCTATCCAAAGGCGGGTTTTCCTCTATAGAGTTTGGTCTCAAGTGTGCACAGAATTGCCTCTATATCAGGCAGATTCGTCTCTATAGAAAGCACGGATTTGTCTGTGTAGCTGCAAATTTTCCCATGTGGAGCTGGAAGGTCTCTTGGTCTAGACACGATAGTGCAATCGCTCATCTACAGAAGCAGATTTACCTCTGTGGAGAGCAGATACGCTCGTGTGGCATATTCGCCCCTATAACCCAAAATCCAAACCTGTAAAATTCAAACAAAAAAAAATCAAATGGGCCTATGATGTGGGTCCCACTAGGTGTGCCAAAAATGTGTGTAGTGTTTCTATCCCATCTAAAAGTGCAAGAAATCAAACTAAAATCATGCAAAAAGATAAAAACAAAAGACAACACTCAAATAAGGGCTTAAAGTTGAAACTCAACCATGCAAAGAAAATACCAAAATATTACCTTATTTGAGCTTGATGAGTTTGTTTGCCCCTTCAATGTGATTGGATGTGTGCTCTAGAAAAAATTCAACAACATAATGGCTTCTTTTTGCTTGATTTGGATGCAAAGATGGTTGAGTTTGGCTATGGATGCAAGATGGTGGTGTGTGAGCTTGAGAGATTGAGATGAATTTGTTGTAATAAAATGAGTGTGTGCTCCCTTTTTGCTAGAATCTCAAAAATGACTAAGTGTTAGTCATTTAGCCAAGGAAGATGGGAATGGACGATGGAGATTGAAAGAGGAGAGGAGATCAGGGGTTCTCAACCCACAAGATGATGACACTTGTCATCATGTGGATACATGAGATAAGATGGTTGACCAAAGGAATTAAAATTGTATTTTTAATGTGCATGGGAAGGATAAAAGGAATTTAATATTCCTTGGGGAAAGGGGTACTTGGAAGTACCATAGGTAATGGATGTGACAAAAGGGAATTAAAAATTCCCTTAAATTTTCATGGGGAGAAGAAAAAGGAATTAAAAATTCCTTGGGGGAAGATAAAAGGAAATTAAAATTCCTTGGGAGATGTGGCTGGGAAAATAAAGTGGAATTTAAAATTCCATTTGGGGATGAGGGTAAAATTATAATGGAATTAAAAATTTCATTGGGGTATGGGCTAGCATTTATTAGGGGGTTGACCATGGGTTAGACTAGGATAATTAATCAATGATAAGGATGTGCAAGTGAGGGATTAGGTAGGTGATT
The DNA here is from genome assembly GCA_007258455.2 of Sequoia sempervirens. Classification (NCBI taxonomy): domain Eukaryota; kingdom Viridiplantae; phylum Streptophyta; class Pinopsida; order Cupressales; family Cupressaceae; genus Sequoia; species Sequoia sempervirens. The sequence goes on from VDFB02193867.1 coordinate 547,901,299, forward strand.
AGGTGGGTAATAAGGGGTTGATGATCCACTTGCAAATTATGGATGATGTGACACCTAATCATGGATTAGGAGTGTGCACATCCCTAACCAAGGATTATGCAAATTAATCATGATTAGAAGAAGGTTATGGATGATGTGACATGAGGGGAATTAAAATTTATTTAATTTTTTTGGAGGAAAGAAATAAGTGATGGGAGTAAATAATTAAAGGTAATTATTTACTTTAGGCTAGGATTTAAAGATAGTAGAAGAAATAGGCTAAGATGAAGGGATAAGGGATAATGAATATTAATTAAATAATAGGGTATTATTTAATTAATATAGAGGATATAACATTGATCGAATTATGGGTAAATTGACCAAATGAAAGTGGTCAATTTTTAGTGTCTAAATTTATAGCATATAATTTTTCTGTATATTGTTACTTTTAATATGTTAGTCAGGTTTAATGTATTGGTTATAGTTTTTTATTATATAAGCAGGGGTATGGGCGCTAATCCCGTACAAAAACAACAAAATAGTCCAAAGCAAACAAAAACCAAACAAGAACAACAAAACAGAGGAGACAACCAAGGACACAACACTACATCTCCTCACCCTAGACAACAGAGAACAACATCAACCAAGTTTCATAGGGACATTACAAAAAACCTTACCTAAGTTCTAGTTATATAAACTTAACCAAACCATAATATTGTTAACCCAAAAACTATCAAAAGGCAAGCAAAACCTATCATAAGTTCCCAAATAGTTCATAACCTTAATATCAGAGATTAACATAATATAGTAAAAGTTAAGCTTAAAAAGCCAATATAAATCTTAACATAAAGGAAACCAGAAATACTAGTCGACCAAATACACATTAAAACCAGGAACCAGGACCAAACAAAGACATAAAATTAGGAGTCCTCTATAAGACTGCAAATCTTCTCAAGATCGTCCATTGTTTCTTCCAAGATGTCCTTTAGCTCCATCATCCCAGAATGATCCACTTCAACCCTTCTTCCTTTCTTCATTTGTTTCTTTTTAATCTTTCCCTAGCCTAATATGGTACCCATTACTACTCTTTTCATAACTATGTCCATGACTCTGCACATGTTCTTAATGACCTCCTCAATGGTATCGAACTTGTTAGAATTAACATCTTTTTCCATCATTTTTTCAATTTGCTCCATTCTCTCCATGAGCATGTCAATTTTTGTCTTTTCTACTTCAGTCTCTTTCTCTTTCAAACTCTCAAAATTAGGAGAGGTGTTGGTATTCAACTCAATGGCTTCCATATTTATTGGACTATCATTTGTTTTTTCCTTCTCCTCAATTTTACCAAGGTTAATCCCTTCATCAGCTCATTGCTCCACATCTTGTTGATTATTAGCAGGTGTCCTCAAGCGCATCAGACTCTAAAGCACCCTTGTCCTTCGAGAACTTTTTTTCCCCAAGGCCATCAAGGACATATTCCTCCTCGAAGGAGACTTCTTTCTCCTCCCTTACCGTTTTTTTCCCTTTTTTATCCTCTAATTCAAGAGGGACCGCACTCCTCTTTTTAGTAGAATTTTTTCTTTTCTTACTTATCTCTTGTCCTTTGGAAGTAGCTAAAGTAAGGCGGGTAGACCTATGACCCCCAGGGGGAGTGAGCCCACTTTCAAGGCTAATATCTTTATTGTTAAGGATAGTAATCGTATGGGTTTAAGGGCAAGGCTCTTTTATCACCACCTTTCTTTTCTTTATGATACCTGAGGAAAGGGGGATTGTGCTTCGTTTTTCGGGAGTAATTTTTAGGAGCTCCTTCCAAGAGGGGTCCACACTTTTAGGTGTGGAAGTGATGAATTTTTGTAACATTTTATTTTTTGGGGGAGTGGGGTAAGCTTTCGACCAACTCAATTTTGACAAAGCTTTTTGGGGAATGAGGTTCTCAAGTAGATTATGAGATAAATTATTTTGCAGGGTGCTGACAAGAACATATTTGCAAATTTCCCTAATTAAACCCTGATGCAAAGGTGGGTTTGCCCCATTAGCTAGACTCTACTGCAACAACAAAAGGAGAAAGAAGAGCATATTGATTTTCTCAAGGTGGCAGATGTGGTTCGGGATAGGAAAATGGTATCCATGAACGGATTGAAATCTACCCTCTAGAGTGAAATATTTCATTACAAAAAAACTTACATTGTGGTATGGAGGCAGGAGCTTCGACCTTGAATAGCCATTCTAAAACCTCTGAGCTTTTTCCTTGGCCTCAAAAAACTTATCAATGTAAGTCTTGTAGTTCCCCATGCTTTTTTTGACAATTTTCTTCCCTTCATATTTGAGACCAGTGGCCTGAGCTATAAGTTTTGCATCTATAGTGAAATGAAGCCCTCCCAGGTTTACCTCATCATCCCTCCAAGCATTCTTAAATTTATAACTGAGCTCCTCACTGTAACCCTGCATAGCTTCGAAATATGGGGTGAAACCCACACATTTAAAGACACTCCATAGCTCAACATTTTATCTTAGAGAGTCATCCTTGTTTGGATTCGTTCTCTTTTTGGAGTCTCCCATTATCTCTTCATTGGTTAGATTGTCCTTGTGTAGAAGCAAGTAGTCTGCCCTTATACCTTTCTCATCTGAAACTGAGATCATCGACAATTTGAAATTTTGAGCATTGAGAATAACATTAAGGCTTTGCATTTGGAGAGGCAACGGTTCAAACCAACTGGTTATGATTTTAAGTAATTATGACTTATCACAAGGGGATAACTCGTGCCTTCCATTCCATCCTTTATTGAGAATGATAATACCCCCACCATAACGAGGCATAATTAAGCCTTGTTGATTATACCCAATGCTATCAACCTTGGTCGATACAGAAACATCATATCACCAATCCATCAAAATATTTTTTATGGGTTGGGCGGGTGAAATCATGATTTGAAAATTTTTAAACCGCTTCCCTTTATTAGCCAAGCATGGGCCTTTTATAAGATTTTTTATTTTTGTCTTGCTAGCTTTGTACTTCTAAAGATTTTTTGTACTAGGACAATCATTAGGGGTCTTCATTTCCCTATCCTCCAAATTTCCCACAACCATTATGAGAAAAATAGCAATTAGTTCAAGATAATTTTAACATAATAACTCATAACACCCTCCATCATAGCTAATTGCTATCAATCCTAGTAGGATTATTTAAAGAACCAGGTTTTTCTTTGAATAAAATAATTTTGATAAGACTTGATAATTGACGAAAATCCTAATACGTCCATTTTGATTGTCTTAGGCTTGCATTTTCCATGGTGTTAGCAGCCATATTACCTTCCCTATACACATGGCCAATTTTATACTGTTGGAAGGTTTTCAAAGTTCATTTACAATTGATCCGGTGGATATTTTTAGTGAAAAGTGAAGTGTCTCATTTCTCTCTAGAATCAGCACCATCAGAAAGATCTCAGCGTCCTGATTCCAACGCAACTTGAACGGAGCGAAAAGGAGTCCGTTTGTGCAAGTTATGGCCAGTCAAACCTTGGGTCAAATTGGGATCAGAGGGCATCCAAGAAGCGGAAAAAATGATGTTGTCAAAATTTGTCGAAGTTGACATCATCGTGAAGAGCTCGTCAAAACGATTCCGACGGCGTTCGTTTCGTCGAAATCCGACATCGTATGCTCAAGATACAGCTGGTCAAAGTTTCAGGTTGACTTGTGGACTTGAAGGTACAGTGATGACGTCATCATCTGTACAGCTGACATCAGCATGTGGTACGAAATCTGAAGTGGACCAATCAGGAGTTGACACGTGGCAGTCTGTACAGTGCGTACATGTCGACGTGGCACGATGATGTGGCAGATGATGTCAGCTTGGTCGGCGAATCATGTGGACACGTGTCCACCCGTACTTCCGTCAGCGTCGAGTCAGCAAGCCACGTCAATGGACACGTCAGCACCCGTCGGCACAGTCAGCATACACGTCCATTTTGATTGTCTTAGGCTTGCATTTTCCATGGTGTTAGCAGCCATATTACCTTCCCTATACACATGGCCAATTTTATACTGTTGGAAGGTTTTCAAAGTTCATTTACAATTGATCCGGTGGATATTTTTAGTGAAAAGTGAAGTGTCTCATTTCTCTCTAGAATCAGCACCATCAGAAAGATCTCAGCGTCCTGATTCCAACGCAACTTGAACGGAGCGAAAAGGAGTCCGTTTGTGCAAGTTATGGCCAGTCAAACCTTGGGTCAAATTGGGATCAGAGGGCATCCAAGAAGCGGAAAAAATGATGTTGTCAAAATTTGTCGAAGTTGACATCATCGTGAAGAGCTCGTCAAAACAATTCCGACGGCGTTCGTTTCGTCGAAATCCGACATCGTATGCTCAAGATACAGCTGGTCAAAGTTTCATGTTGACTTGTGGACTTGAAGGTACAGTGATGACGTCATCATCTGTACAGCTGACATCAGCATGTGGTACGAAATCTGAAGTGGACCAATCAGGAGTTGACACGTGGCAGTCTGTACAGTGCGTACATGTCGACGTGGCACGATGATGTGGCAGATGATGTCAGCTTGGTCGGCGAATCATGTGGACACGTGTCCACCCGTACTTCCGTCAGCGTCGAGTCAGCAAGCCACGTCAATGGACACGTCAGCACCCGTCGGCACAGTCAGCATACACGTCATCATCTCGGTCGACATACACGTCAGCTTCATCGACGAATGGTAGCTTGACACGTGGCACCCTCCTGGTGCGACACGTGTCTCAACCGTCACTCCTCCTTGTTGGCGAGTTGTTAAATTTGTTAACAAAAAGTTTTTGGCCTGCGGCGGTTTTGAACTCACGACCTCAGGTTTCCCGGAACGGCCGGCGACCGTTGCACCATATGACTCACACTCTACTCTAATTAGAAGCGGGTTTCTTTTGTCAAAGAAAAGAGTTGAATCCGTTGGAAAAGGTGAGGCCGGCGGGAGTTGAACCCCGCACCGGCCGGGTTCCAAAATAGACCTCCACCAACGAGCCATTTGAAATTGTCTAAATATTTAGTGGCTCGGTTTCATTTTGTTTAAGTTTCAAAACTAAATATCCCTTAAAAAACCATAAATCCCTCTAATATATATAACAATCAAATCTCTAAAGAATTAAAATGGAAATCCTTGTAACCATTTAAGCCCGAATAAAGGATTGAAAGGGCTAGATTAATATGGTTAAATATTATAGGGAATATATAATAGATTTTTATATGTAAATGGGGGGATTTCTATGTAAAATTGGGATATGTAGTTGTTTTTAGGAGATATGGGGAAATATTTGTAAATCAATTGGTTAAAGGCCAATTTGAGCAAATTTTATGTATTTAAAGGGGAGAGAGTGAGTGAGTTGGGTACTCATAATTTCCAAGGAAAGCTGGTGCTAGGTGATACAGAGAGGAGTTCTAGGAGATTCTTGGAGCCATTTTCGTACATCGGAGTATGGATATGCTGTCGAAGTGCTAGAAGAAATGGTTTTGGTGCAATTGTAATTTTGATTTGGAGATTAATCGGATCGGTCACACTCCATTGGAGCGGACCCGGAGACGTAGTCACGTTTGTGACGAACTCCGTAATCAAACGCTGTTTGCACTTCTCTTCTTTTCTCTCTCACCTTCTCTCAGTTTGTTAATTCCTTCATTTTGTTATTTCCTTAAGTTAATTTTGGTTTAATTAACTTGGAATAATCATTGTAAAAGTTTAAGCATTCAATACTGCATATAGTCTAGATCCTATACAGATCAACAATCATCCAAAATGTCTTTCAAGTCCCAAGACACGTTAACAATATTATTTAAATAATCAATAATTAGTTTAGAGTCTCCTTCAAAAAACACTTTTGTGTAACCTTTATCCTTCATACAATTTATGCCTACCCACACAGCATATGCCTCGGCCATGTTGTTTGTTGCAACTCCCAAACCTTTACCATATCCTTCAACAAAATTACCTTGGTGATTTTTGATTATTCGTCTTGCACCTGCCAGCCTTGGCTTACCTTTTGAACAACCATCAAAATTACATTTCATCCAATTCAAGTTTGAAGGTGTCCAACTGGTATTCCTCCTTTTTAGCTATTTTATCTAGTTGATATTCATTAGGTCTTGTGAAATTCCCCACAATTGCTTAATTCACAATTCTTTTAAGAAGGCATTTTCTTAGAAGGAGCATATTTGTTGTTATTAATATTTTCTTGTATATGTTGTCTTATGGACATGCATAGATCTTTACCGATATTAGTTATATCCCTAAAGACTCTATTGTTCTGTTCTTTCCACAATCCCTAGGTGAGAAATGAGGAAAATTTCTTCCAAAGATCAATAATGATGTGATGAGAGTAGGTGCAGGCATTCCAACATTCTATGAACATCTTTACTGAGGGGGGAAAGACCCAATCTATTATCAGGTATGTCATGAAAAAGATCAAACATCTCGAGAGTAAAGACATTGAAACAACAAGTGCATGATTGTTTCTTCAACTTCATTACATAAGTAGCACTTATTAACCAAGTGGAAACCTTTTTTCTTAAGGTTATCTAGAGTAAGAATCTTACCATGAGCCATTGTCCACCATAAGCTGTTAACTTTAGATATTAAGTTCTTATTCCAGACCATTTTCCAGTCAAAGTCCCCCTTAGGAATCAATGGGTATTCCAAAACTTCATAAACAGATTTGACTGAGATTTTTCCTAATGGACTTTTGGTCCATATCCATTCATCTTCCCTATCTTTTGAGAAAAGATCAACATCACCAACCTGTTGAAGAAGAAGACGCAAGCTAGCCTCCCAATTATGATGTCTACCCCCTCTGAGAACAACATCATTAAAATGATTGTTGAAATTTATCCATCGAGGCCTCAAGCCATCCCAATTGATATAACATGTGACCATTTTTCCTATAGCTCTTGTCAACCTAAATTTAATATGTTGGAGATTGTTATTTGATGACAATGGAGCACCACTTGTCCAAGCGTCTTCCCAAAAATCAATTCTTTGACCATTCCTTATTATCTTTTTCACTCCCTGTTTCAGGGTCCCTCTAATCTTGATCAAGTTATTCTAGAAGAAAGAGCCATAGGGAAGATCTTCCCTCAAGAAGCAACCTTGATCCTTACTACACAAGTATTTTTCTCTAAGAATCAGGACCCGGTCTTTGGCTCCTTCTAAAAGGAACCACCCCATTTTTTCCACTAAGGCTTTATTGAATAATTTTATCCTTCTAATTCCCAAACCACCATCCCTCTTCATAGCATAGACTTTATCCCATCCAACAAGAGCCAACCTTTTTTTCTCCTCCAATCTAGACCATAAAAATATTCTTTGTATCATTTCTATCTTTTCAACTATAAAGGTTGGGATGTTAAAGAGAGAGAGGTAATAGATAGTTTCCCTACATTGCTTAACAACCTTCCTTTCCAACCTACCAATTTCTTTTGAATCTTTTCAAGAATGCAAATCTAATCATTGCTATGAGGTATTTTGGATATGAGCAGAAGGCCAAGGTAAGTAGCCGAAAGATCAACTCCCTGGGCATCCAATAATGTTAAGAACTCTCTCTTTTATTATTTGGGTAGTGTTAAAGAAATAAATCTTGCTTTTGTGATAATTCATGTACTGGCCTGATACTTTTGCATATTTATCCAATATGTATTTCCACTGTCTAGCTTCTGCCATTGAAGCTTCCCCCAAAAGAATAGTGTCATCTACAAATTGTTGATGGGAGGTCGGGGGTAATGAGGAATCAGCTTTAAACCCCTTTAGTTGCTTTGTATCAAGTCGTTTTTGAATATTTCTTTCCAAAGCTTCAATCATTATAACAAAAAGATATAGTGAAAGAGGGTCACCTTGTCATAATCCTCTTCCGTAGGAGAAGAAACCTTTTGGAACACCATTAACCAAAACTAAACATTTTGGAGTTGTCACACATGAGATAATTAAGTTAAGAAATCTTCCCTTAAATCCAATTTTTTTAGCACAACAATGAGAAATGGCCATGAGACTCTATCGTAAGCTTTTGAGATATCGAGTTCCAAAGCCATACCTTGTTTCTTAAATTCATAAAGTGTAACACCTCGTGAGTGTAAATTACCACATCCAATATGTGTCTTCCTTGAACAAATCCTTTCTGGTTAACAACTATCATCTTGTTCAAGACCAGCTTTAATCTATTGACCATTATCTTTAAGAATATTTTATAGGTAGTATTACATAAGCTAATTGGTCTAAAATCATTCATTAATGAAGCTTCTTCAGATTTAGGGATGAGTGCAATAAATGTGGCATTAAGTTGGTTTAGTAATCTACCTGATCTGAAGAAATCCTAAGCTGCATTGAAGAGATTAGATGATATGATATCCCAAAATTCCTAGAAAAAAGTTGGGGGGAAACCATCAAGGCCTGGAGCCTTATATGTGCCAAAGGAGAAGACCACATTCTTAACTTCTTGGAGAGAAACAACTTTAGAAACGTATTTTAAATCCTGCTCAGTGATAACTTGTGGAATAACCTGTAGAATACTATCCAGATCCACTGGGTCGACCTCAGGCATATTATGAAATTTTGAAAAGAACGAGACTGCTTCATTTGTAATTTCATCTTCCCTTTGCAAAATTAACCCATTATCAGTTTTAAGAGATTTGATCATGTTTCTGCATCTATGTTTTAGGGTTGATTGAGGAAAAAAAACTGTATTTCTATTGCCTTCCGTTAACCATTGTATCCTTGATTTTTGTTTCCAAAACATTTCTTCTTTTTTGTTTATTCAAAACCATTGGGTTCTTAGATATCGTTCTTCATTGCAAATAGTTTAATCAACTTCACCCTACTCCATCAAGTCCTAAATTTACTTGATCTTTAATCCTAATGATTTCTTGGTATCAAAGATATTCCCAAAAGAGTATTTATTCCATCATTTGACTCGCTCTTTAACTTTTTTTAGCTTATGAACCAGGAAGAACATAGGAGTACCAATACATGGCTCATTCCACCAGCAATTTACAAGGGCTTTGAAATTAGGGTGGTGAGTCCACATTATCTCGTATTTGAAGGGAAAAGGTCCTTTAACAACTTTTTCATCCCAATTAAGGAGGGTGGTGTTGTGATTTGAACATGTTCTCTCAAGAACAGTAAGGGTGAGATCTTATAGAATGCTCCAGTTTGAAGAAATAAGGAAGCAATCTAATTTTACTTGAATAAGGTGGTTACCCTATCGCCTATTCGACCAAGTAAAGAGTGACCCAGACAAAGGAATACCCATTAGGCCCACAAAATTAATGAGTCCTACCAGATCCATCATACTATTAGAGAAGTCATCAAGACCTTGTTTTTCTTAAGGATACAACGGAGAATTGAAGTCCCCTCCCAGCATCCATAACTACTCCTTCCTATTGCTGATATAACTCTCCAAAAAATTACATGGATTAAGTCTGTCTAGACACGAATTGGAACCATAAATGTTTATTAGGCTCCATTTAACAGAGGTAGCAATGTCTTCCAAAGAGATCATCAACAATTTTTACTATTGAATCCTATGAAGTTAGACAATCTAGCAAGATTCCAACATGTAGAAATTCCACCAGAAGCACCTTCAACATCACTAACCACAAAATTAGCATTAGGCTAAAAAAATTTAACCACTTTTTCAAAGGTCTCCCTTTTTATTTTAGTTTCCTGAATTAAAAGGATATCCAATTTCAAATCCACCATACAATTTTTTAGCAAATGTTGTTTGAAGGGGTTGTTTAGACCCTAATGTTTTAGGAGATCAATCTCATTGTGAACAAAGGAAAAGCAGTATCACCTTGATACTACAATAATAGGGGGTATTTCCCCCCACTTACTTTTTTCTTGACTTATTTTTTGAAAGAGAGTCAAGGAATTTTTGTTTTCTTGAAGCAACATCCTAATTTGTGTCTTTATTCCTTAACTCCTTTAAAGGTGGCCTTCCAACTTTTTTGCTTCCTCCAACATTCGGCTTCTTCTTCTTTCTTGATTTAGTATTGACTTGTTTTCCATCTTCATCCCCTAAATTTTCCAAGTGGGGAGGAGAGATTATGTTGATCCTTACTGTTTTTCATATTTTTTATGTTTCTAGGTTAATAGCTAAACTTTGGACCACTTCCTATTGTTGTTCCACCAAAGGGGGCTCAAGGAAAGAGGTCAAATTCCATTTCCACCGATTGTCTCTCTCTTTCTTCAGGGGATTCTATATTTTCTTTTTGGGATATTGGTTATTCTCCTTCCCCCTCTTGTGACTAGTTTTTCTTATTACTCTCCATTTGTTTGTGACCACTCATGTTAGGATTAGGTTGGGGAATAGTCTCATGGCAAGACTCTAAATTGGGGAACATAGGTCCCTCTTCTGCTTCTAGAAGCGAATCAACAGCTTCAAGCCTTATGGGTGAAGCATTCAACATCGCTGACTTCACCGATGCCTCAATAAAGTTTTGGACCAAGAGGCCCTGAGGAGGCTCCATCACCTTTCATGGAATAGGAGAATCCAAGGAGGGGAACGAAGGAGTAACTAGGTCCATCAAATCCTTGGGTTCAGTCATTTTAGGAGAGGAATTTAGCTACTCCCCTTACTGGTATTTCTTTGGTTCCTCAATTTTCTTATTACAAATTTCCTGTAAGTGACCAAACTTATTACAAATATGGAAATTGACTTTAGCATTTTCATATTCCAAGGGTTGAACCCATTTACCAAATTTTGACTTCATAGTTACAAAGGTTGGGAGGACTGTGTTAACAACAACATTCACACAAATTCTACCAAAAACTAGTCGTGTTTTGATTTGGGTAACTTTGTCAACAGTCAAGAGGGTACCAAAGGAATCTACAATTCCTTTGAAGATATTTTCGTTCCAAAATTCCAAGGGTAAACCAGGGAGCCTGACCCAAGTAGGAGCCACCTTTCCAAGGTCAGTAGAGGCATCAAATCCAATTTTCCACTTGCTAAGGGACAAGATATTCTTAAAACCTCGGTCAAAGGCCCGAGGGCCTCCCATAACAACCTTAATCATGTCTTCGAGGACAACAAAGCTAAACAGGAATAATCCTTTAGCCATAACACTTACTGAAACACTACCCTTAAGATTCCAAGTGTAATTAGCCCATTTTCATACCTGGTCAATATTTGGACGACTTGCAAAGAATTTCCCCACCAGGCACAACTTTAGGCCCTCAATAGCCTCATCTAGAAGTTGATCTAGGATGTCCACTTCATCACCCTTCATCGTATAGAAAACAAACAAAGGACCTTGAGATGCCTTTTTCAACATGATTCCTCCCACGAGTTTATCCATGTAGGAAATTGGGTCCTCCCTAGATAGAAAAACATCCTTTTCCAACAGGTTTGAGGCAAGAGATTTACCAGGTGTATGTTTAAAGCCCCCAGTAGGCGAAGAAGAAGTTGTTCCAAGAGAGGGAGCAAAATATTTTGGTGGGGGGAGCCCTGTTGGGGCCCCTGCCATGACGGATCATCAAGAAAGCACGCATAAGTGCAAAAAAATTGAATTCGTGAGGTGCGCGCAGAGCTCCATCTTCAATGCTTATGTTTTCAAATCAACTATTGGTTATAGTTAATATATTAGCTATAATTAATATATTCAAAGTTATAATTAAATTAAAGGTTGGTATTGCTAACCTTCCTCTTTTAGTTATTTTCTTTTGTAATCCTATAAATTACTTATAAATAATTATTATTTATGATATTATTTAATTTGTTCATCATTATGGTTTGGGGCCCTAGCTCGGTTGGCTAAATCTTTCATGTTGCAGGAGGTTGGTCACAAGGTCTAGTCTCCCCCACCCCCGTGGTACCAGAGGGCGTGTCGCGCCAATGCCGCCGGTCATGTTAAAAAGTTTACCAGGCGCACTGCAGTTTATAGGGGGTCGTGCTACCCGATTCCTGCAACCTAAAATTTTTAAAAAAAAATTGTTCATCATTATTATTATAACATCTATAGTAGCCTATATCTCTAATATTAGTTACCTTAATTCTTGGTTATAATTAATCTATTATTTATGGTATTATTTAATTTTTTCATCATAGTTATTATAACTAATATTATAACATCTATAGTAGCCTATAGTTAGCATAATCTCTAATATTAGTTACCTTAATTCTTGGTAGCCATTTTTACATTTTTTCTTGTGACATTTTTAATGCAAGTCATTTTTTCCTTAGCTTTATTAATTTATTAAGCTTGGTTAATAGTTATTATGCTTATTACTTTGTTTATTTTATGTTTTTGTATTTGTAATATAATTTTTAGTTACAATTATTTCTTAGCTTATTCACTTCTTTTAATTTTTTCAAAACTCCTTTGGTTTTTAATTTTTCTTTTTATAATATTATTAATCCATATCTCCACAATCCATTGATTATTTTTAATCCCTTTCTAATATAGACATAATTAATCTATAAATATACATAAATAACTAATTAATCTCTTTACCCAGACAAACCATTTTGTGGAAGCATCTACAGCCTATCATAATATGAAACTTGCTCAGTCTAAAGGATTCAAAAAGATATGGTTGGAGGGTGACTCGTTAAATATTGTTAATTTCCTTAATAAAGTTAATCCTCCATGTTGGTCCATAGATAATATCATTTGTGATTCCATATCCATCATTAATTATTTTAAGGTTAGCTATGTATCTCACATATTAATGTGCTAGCTGATAAGTTTGCAAACATTGGGGTTTTTGAGCCTAGGGAATGGGACCGTAACAATCCCCTTCCGATTGAAGTTCAAAATGTTATTTATCATGATATCCAGACTATGCAAGGAGGGGTTCATTTTATGGATTAGAGTTTGTCACATGCTCATCTATAATGGACTCATTATTACTAAAGGTGATCTTCCTATGCTAGGCTCAAATTTCATTAACGATTGTGGAGATTTTAGTAAGGGTCGGCATTTAAAGTTCATGGTGGCCATGTGTCTTTTTGTAATTAGCTTCACATGGATTTTGGGTGTAGGTAGGAGCTATTTCTTCTGGAGGTTTCTTCTTCCTTTCATCTTTTATTGGTTATTCATGAACTTGCATTTTCTTTGACCTGTGATAGTCATGTGGGAGATAGAAATAGGATTGAACCTATTTTATGTGATGCCTCCAAAAGAAACAAGAAAATTGGGAATACTCTGATGGAGGGTGGCGTTACCTTGTACATTGAGAAGCTTCATGGTTTCAACCCTCAAATTTCTCAGGTTTTTGTCAATGGCTAGCATAACAAAGTCCTTCATGTGTTTGGGATGGAGTTTAACATTACTGAGGAACTTATTGGGGGCATTACGGGTCTCTCCATTGATGGAAAGAAAGTTTACAGGGATAGGAAAGCTTCTAATGCTACTATTGTGCTTCTCTTCAAGAAGGATGAAAGGGATAGATTGCTCAAACTTGCTTGTGGCAGGTATGACAGGAAGATAATCAAACCAATTTGGGTGGACCTGGTTGTTGAATTAATGAGGTATTTTACCCTTGATAGTAGATATTCAGGTCTATTTGGTTATCATTTTATACTCTTAAATCATTTTAGACATAAAATATTGGTATCTTTTCCCTATTATCTATTGCTTTCTTTGGAAAATGGGGTTAAAGAATTTAGGAGGATCCCTAACAACCCAATTATTCACGAAGGCCTAATTCATTTGTTAATGGAGTATGCAAAATCCTTTTATATTTTGAAGGAACCCAAGAAATTGTCAAAAAGACATCTTGTGAAGCAAGATAAGCAGCTCTCGAGATACGATATCGACAAGGACTTGTAGGATGCAGAATGGGAAGAAGAGGGGTCAAAGGGTTCAATGGAGGTGTTCTCGAAAATCCCTAAGGACTTTGAACCAAAGCCTAGGAAAAAGCCCAAGAATACTTCCTAGCTTGCTTGGTCTAGGGGTTCCCACACAAGCAGTGAGGATGAGGATTTGGCCGCTTCTAACTCTAAGAGAAAGGATTTGGGTTCTGTAAAAGCCCCTATTGATGTTGGTTCCTAGGAGTCCTCACATGCTTTAAAAATGAGCTCCTCACTTATTACTGTTGAGGGTAAAAGGGTTAAAATGGGGAAGGAATCTGTGAAGGATCTTGCCCCTCGTTGTGTCCCGGATCGCAAAAGGAAGAATCCTATGATAGGTGGTGATAGTACTAAAGGTACCAAGGGTAAGGGTCATTCTTATTGGGCTGCTAAGAAGAATATGATTCCTGAGAATGAGAATGCGACTAGTGAAGATATTGATGTGGGAAGGTTTGTGAAAAATATGATTCCTGAGAATGAGGCTAAAACTAGTGAAGAGATGGATGTGGGAAGGTATGTGGGTAGTGATGTCGTTCCTCTCAAGTCTACTAACACTGCAATGATGGAGACCCTAATCCAAAAATTAAACTCCCAAGTGGTGCTTATGGTACTAATAAGGGGAAGAAGGTTATACAGGGTTACTCTGAACAGGAGATTCAGAATGATCCTGTTGACTTCTTGGCTGATGATATTAATATATTTAACTCCAATAGAGAAGAGATCAACAATATTCTTGGTTTGGCCAAGGAAAGTTCAGTTATCTTCTTTAAGTTGTTCAAATGGTTCTTCAGTGAGGTGAATCAAACTAATGTTAAGGTATGATCTATGATAATAATGCTGAGAATAACAAGAAGCAAGATTCTACCTTTTCTGATCAGAATGAAAAAATGCTTGGTATTCTCCAGACTATGACTGATGAGATGCTAAAGATGAAAAAGGATTTTGAATTAAAAATTTCAACCCTAGAAGAAAGGATGACTAAAGTTTATAACAACCTTGATCCTTTGGTTTTAAAGTAAGCCAATATGTGCTCCATAATAATGCTCAAGGGCTTATTGTCCTTAATGAGAATGCCTGTAACTAGAAAGGAGAGACTTCTAACATGGTGAAGGAGGCTGAGTGTACTATGGTGGAAGTCACTAAAGGTAAGTAGGGATTTGAGACTAGTACTAGCCATAGTATTCATACCCGCAACAAGACTAAGAAAAATGTGGGGATCCTTGCTCATGAGTTGGCCGGGGTGGTGGAAATGCATGAGAATATTATTGCTCAAGATTTAGAAGTGGCTAAGATCTTAAAGAACTTATAGGTTTCTGCTATTTGTTTTTGCAACTTTTTGGTTTTTTTTTTGCTTATGGTTGGTTGCTTGCATTGTCTTAACTTATCTTAAAGAAACAATCTTTTTGTAAAGGGTTTGGGTCCCTTCAAAACTTTCTTTTCCTCTAATCAAAAACTAATTAATCTCTTTTTCTAGTTTTCATTTTTAGTTTTGTATTGCAATATATTAAGTTATTAGAACTATTTTACTAGTCTCTTTTAGTTGCTTAAGTTTTAATCAACTTATAGCTTAGTTTTTTTTATTATTTTAATACATTGTCATTGTATTGCAATATAGTAGTGATCATTAATACTTGTATATTAGAAATAATATATTTATTATATATTTATCATATATCAAGTCATCATATTTTTTATATTTTCTAATGTTCATTTTAATTATTATTTTATCATTTTAGTTACATTTATACATAATTGAGTTATTATTCAATATATCATTATCATAATGTTATGCTTGTAATAAAATCTATAATCTATTAGTTTTGTTGAACATATTTTAATTAATATATTAGTTGTTATTTTTTTCTTTCTTCTTTTTTCAATAATTCTTCTTCTCTTTCTTTTACTATTTTTCCTTCCTAGTTGTTTCTCCTACCTTCTCCAACCATCTCTCCCTCCATTCTATGTTTCCCAATCCTTACCCCACCTATCCCCCCAACTCTTCTTAAAGCCAATTCTGCAATCTATTTCATTATTTTCCTCTTCTTGCTGATAAATCATTGCATGTGATTCAAAACGTCAATACAAATAAACAAACACAATTAAATCTAGAAAATTTTATCTAAATCTCATGGATTGTGGAAAAATCATTCCTACTATTGTCACCCTTGACAATTTCACACTAGGTTTTTCTCCCCACTATGTGCATGGACCTAATTATGCATTTAATTGCCTTTTTATAAATATCTTCGAAAAATCAATAGAGGAATGAAAAGGAACACTTAATATTTTCCCTTGACACTTTAGGCCCCAAAAAGGATGGGCCTAGTCAAGGGCGCCCCACACCCTTGACTAGCCTATTTTGGTTCCAATTTTAATATGTCAATATCAGTATTTTATTATTTGAATGTCAGCTATTGGCATTTGATTTTTGGGAGATTAGAAGAATTGCATATAAATACAAATCATTTTATCATTTGAAATCCTAAAAGAAAGCTAATGATTTTTTCTAACAATCCAGATTATTATTGAGCAATCAAAAGCATTCAAGAGAAAAATTATTAGATTTATTGCAGCATTTATGTCAATCAAGCATCATGTCATATTTTATGTAAGTTTTTTCATGTTTTATGTTCATTTATTTTGCGAGTTCTAACATTTGCAGGACTTTAAATCAAGCGACAATTTCTCCTTGAAGGCGATGAGTACATGACTTCAATCCATCAAAGAATGCAAATTTGAGTGGTGAGTGGTAGCAATTTGTCAATTCATTACTTGTTTATCATTAGCCTCTACCTGACTGAAGATAAGCTCTCTTTTTCATATCATAGTCGTTGTGGAGGTAGAAATACCAAAATGGGGTTTGACTTAAGCAAGCCCCTATATGGCACAACCCACCCCACTCTTTCATGTGTATAGGTTTTGAGATCTAAAACAAATTGGAGGAAGATTGAAGACTAATTGTTCATTCATGCATTCAAGACCTACAAGTTGTCAAGTCAATGAATTTGCATTTTATCATCAACAAATCAATTTTTGACAACGATCCCAAAAGAACGGGACCTACAGACCAGAGACTTTAGGCTTGTGCTTTTAGATCTTAAAAAGTAGAAAGCCAATCAAGGGTGCCCCACGCCCTTGACCAGCTAATTCAACTTCAAAGTTACATGCCAAGTTCTTTTGTGTTTTCCCTCTGCTTTCCTAAAATTTGTTTCTATCTGTCATTTTTACATTTCTTAGAAATTACATCAATTTGTTGCATTTTCACAATTAGACCTAGGAATATCATTGCATCACATCAAAAATCAAACTATCCAAGCATTCTTGCCCCCTCCAAAGAAGGATTAAAACCTTCATCCACCACTCTAGCTCTTACATTGAGGTTTCTAGCCAAGTGGATTTTGAGATCAATTTTAATCCTTCATCCAAAGTTGGGAAGAGTGTGATTTAGGACTTAGATCCCTTTTCCCAACCAAACATTTAAGAGTTCAAACATTTTCATAGTTAAAGAACCATTATAATGCAATACAAATCGCATGCCAACTCTAGATATAGGAGTTTAATGTGCAAGAAAAAACCTTGCTTCTTTACATATGTAATGGTGAAAATTGCATGCCTTGCACTTTTCCCCTTCATTTTTTATTTTACTTTGGATGGGTTGTCCTTTATGCAATAACTAGCATACTAGGCATAATTTTGTGTAAAAATTGGCAACTTATCTAATTCTTAAACAAGCTTGACATCCCACTTCCCAATAATATGGATTCAACTTCCAAATTACATGTTCCACGCCTTAGATTGATTTTGCAATGCAAAATTGACCCTCAAACTTTTAATTTAAATTTTACAATTGACCTCATGTCATCCCCTTCAAACTAGTCCTTACCTCCCAACTTGAGCATAAAAGGACAAATCCTAATTCATTTTAACACATCTTGGGATCATTTGGACATCCAAGAGCTCTCACTAACAACTTTTTACATCTTTCAAGGAGCGCATTTGAGCATTCATCATTATATTATCCTCTACATAATTATTGCAAGATAAGCATATTGCATAGTTGGTTGTTCTCTTCAAATTTTGTTCAAAAGTTGTTAAATTGGCACGCTTAAGGGTTTGACCAAGGGAGGAAATACTCTACCTAGCAAGCTTCTAAAAAACTTATGTAGGTACAAGAGTTTACAATTTGTCAATTCATTTCTATGTGTAAAAGGCCAATTCCATATAATTAATTCAATTCTACCTTGTGGATTCAATCTAGTTCAAGTTTCATTTCTAGATTACAATTTATAAATTAGGATGATAACAATGAATAATTTTTTATCAATTGCTAAAATCTACATAATTTCATTTCTATTCATTTCCAATTTTTAAGATTATGTCATATGATCAAATCACAACCCTAAATTAAATTAATTGAATTATAGTAATTATCATGTTCACTTAACCTAATTTTTAATAAAGAAACTATTTATTTCATTACAACCAACACCAAGGCATAAAGGGAAGTTTACCAAAACTTCAAAAAAATTCACAAAGGAGAAAATAACAAATGTATGGATTAATAGGCCAGTGGGCCTAGCTCGATTGGCTAAAGCATCCTGTTGCAGGCAAGAGGTCATGAGTTCTAGTCTTCCCACTATTCCCTTGGTACCCAAGGGTGTGTTGTGCCAGCGTCACTGGTCACATGAAAAAAGTTTACTAGGCGCGTTGCAGTTTATAGGGGGCGGCTACCCGATTCCGATTTCAATAAGATTGTAATGATTGTTAAGGCATCCAATTTTAATGCAAATTGCTCCACTAACAAGGAAAACCCATGCAACTGCCTATCTTGGTTTATTGTATAGATTTTAACAACACAAATTGTTTCATGTAAATTTTAGTGTAAGACAAAAGACAATTAGAATTTTCTCTTCTAGTGGTGGAATTATGCACCCATAATATAATGAAAATAATATTACATAGCTACACATATTTCATTCTCTTCTTTTTCATTTTCTTCCAATTTTTCTTTTTTAACACAAATAAATACACATATTTACCATTCATTTAACAACTGCTTAAAATAAAATAAAAATTATAGAACCTCCAACTCTGCAGAAAACTCCTAAAAAATTAAATAATAACTACTAGACAAATTAAACAAAATAGTATGAAACCTTCCTTTACGCCACTAAAATTTTGAATTTGACAATGGTGGATTTTTAACATTTTTGTTCTTTTATTAACTAAGGCCCAAGGTATTAAATGCCATAGCCATTTTACAGATGGGTTAAAGCCTTTTGTGGGGTTTAACAAACCTTATGTTTCATCCAAAGTAGCTCGCTACAGTCATGGCCCTGTTTAGTCAAAATTGGGTTCCATCCATCTTTTCTTTTATCCGTTTATGAGTGCCAAAATATGTTGGCCATAAGTAGTTCTAGTTGTGAAATTGCATGTTGTTCCCTTAAAGTGATGCAGATGATCATATGATTCTTATAATTTCCACCAACTCTTTTAATAAGCGCATAACCACACGGTTGCAAATTGTCGGATGATTATCTGGGAATCATCAAACATATCATGCATGAATTCCACAACAGTAAACGCACTTTACAATTCATTATGATGTCGAGATCGCAATTTTCTGAAGGGTGGTGACAGTATGGTAAGCACCAACAAAAGGTGAAATGATGGGCAATTTTTTTTGTTCTTCGAGGACAATGTTTCAGAAAATAATTATAGCGCTGCTAGCTTTGACAATTACATAGTAACTATAATTTGCTGCTAGAGTTTAGAGTGACTTATCAGCAAAAACCATAGTGGACAGATCGTATTTCAGTGTTCTATTGTAGAAGGAATACAACGTAATTTGTAAATTAATTTTCTATAGAAAGCTAAATGTCATAGAAATCTCTATTTTGACTGCCATTTAGACTATTAAATTAATAATTGAACTAATAAAAGCCTTTTTCCAAAGGCATAACGTACTCATGAAACCAGTGAGATTGCAAAATATTTGGGAATACAATGGTACAATTAAATTTCTAAGTTGTACTTAGTTAACATATTCCAGAACATCAGTAGTTGACTGGTCCACATGAAGAATAGCTAGCCAATTATTTTGGCCATAAAATGGAATATGGTTGTTACAATGTGCTAGCATCTAATCATCTTCTCCCAACGCTGCTCAAAAGCTATCCTTGGTGCTTATTTTTAAATAAAAAATCGTTTACTAAAAAAATACATGGTGGCTTAACAGAGGCAGCAGACCAGCAATCCAAAATAAGGTATCTTAAAATAGCCATGATAGTACTAATAGTTGTCACAAAATGATGGATGCACCTCTCCAAATGCATCCAAACTAACACCCAGGAGAAGGTTTTAGACAGTTACATTTGTTACATAAATACCATCTAAAAAGAAAACCACTAGTAGATCATAAAGTTCTGGGATACTGTACCTTTGAGTCTTAAATATTCTTTTTGAAACTCAATATATTCTTTTACAAAGTTTTTATCAACTTTCCTTCTGTCATGAGGCCAAAAATGAGCTCTTTTAATCTATGTTCCATGACTTTTGGGGATGGGGATGGCAGAATGGCAAGGGACGTGTTTTGGGTACAGAGGGCTATTTTTTAGTATGCACACACAGAAAATTCTACAAGTTAATGGATAGCAATATAACAGCGGCAATATAGCATGACACTATTAAATCAATGCTTGACGAAGTCTGCATAAGCCTGCACACCAACCACATTCCAAAAAAAATTGTTTGTCTGCACTTCTCACACAATACCACAGTACCAGACCATGGCCAATGCACATTTAATCTCTTTTGCAACTGACACTAATACCATATCAAAAAATTTGAAGTTTGCAAGTCTGAGACTTTGAGTTAAAGTTAGAACCACAGTTCGCAAACTCGAAGAGTACTCAGCAAGCCAAAAAAAATGACTCTAAGAGAACTCAAGAAAAACTCAGCAAAACTTGTCACCTTAAAAAACACTTAAATTTTTGAAAAAACATAATTTTTTTTTTTAAATATAAATTTTATGCAAAATATAACTACAAAATGTATCAAATGAGTTTGGTGGGGTTCAAGGAGCAATGCCCCCAATGGGGTCGAGAGGCAGCGCCCCTCATGGGGGTCTAGAGGCAGCACCCCTGGCACATTCCTTGTTGCGATACAAGGCAGAACCCCCGCCACCAAGCTCAAATGAAGACCTTCAAAACCACACAAACCTTCATAGTGCACACCATTTCATAAATTTTTATAAGGCAAAAACCAATGCTTATACAACCAAAAAATCATAGTTTTTGCAATGTCTAACCCACATTTTTTTCCTCAATTTTGAAATGTTCCTGAGTTAAATGGCAAAACTTGCCAATTTTTTGGCAAGTCTTGGTGAGTAACTCAGCGAGTAAACATTGAGAAAACTCGTGGGAGGAAAAAAATGGCAAGTACTCACTGAGTATGCAAACTAGGGTTTGAACAATGAAATAAAAAATGCAAATTATTGCTGCTGGTATTAACTGTTATATAACATATATCATTAGCTATGAATCTGAATCATGATATATTTAGTGCTGTTATACTACTGTTGCTGCTATCACTGCTGTCATGATTAATTTTATTGCTGTAATTCTACCATCATGATATATTTATTGCTGCTGCTATGATGCTGTTATCATGCTTTCATGTTATACTGTTGTTATAATGCTGTAATGATATATTTATTATTTAACAATCTTTTTCTATTGTCATGAATGATTTTTTATAAATAATAACTATCCTTGCCATCAGGGGTGTCTGGCCATCCCTTGGAAAGTTGAGGGATGTCTCAGTCATCCCCAGCCGTTCTGGGGATGGCCAAACATCCCCACAATGTTTACTATTACTGCAACACATTTCAGAAATGCTTCAAAGATTTGAAGAATTTTTTAGGACAGCCAAAGGATGTCTGCTCCCATCCTGCTGTACCCAAAACGCCATTGGGGATGGGGACAACAGTTTGAGGACCAGGGACACATCCCCATGGAACACAACTTTTAATCTCTTTTTTGTAGACAATAGTTAGTCCATCTTCCAACAACTTGAAGAATCTATCCTTAGGAATTTCCAAGATCAAAGTAACCTGCATGAAAATTTGAAGGAGTGTGAGCTCACTAAGAGACTCCGTAAGGTATTTTCTTTTGTTCTAGAATACTTCATTATTGCACTCTCTCTAGATATGCTAGAGGATTTCAATAGAAAACTCATTTATGTAACCAAATAAAATTTCATGCCATATAAAATCATTTTTGATGTCCCATCCCAAAAAGTTAACAAATAAGGCAAACTAAAGATTATGAGCATACATGTAGTCAAAAAATAAATGTTCAAAACTTTCAGTCATATTACAATAACTGCACACCCAAGGAGGCAGACTAGATTCAGAAAGTATAGAATTAATGGCAAGTTTCTTAAGGAGGAGAAGTCATCTAAAGCATGATTTTTTTGGCTCAAGAATTTTGGACCGACACACTTTGAGGATATCAGACAACTTCTTCATATAGATATTTAAGTTATAGCTAGGGTTAATATTTTTAAGAACTTCCCAAGAATCGGCAAATATAGCAAATATTTTCTTAGAATTCAGATTGTTAAAGATGGTACCACCAATCCAATTAAATTATCAATGTTTTTATAATTCAATCTCAAGGAAACAAGGAAAACTAACATTGGATTTTTTTTCTTAAGAACAGAAAAAGCTCTCTTGTGGTTATTAGGAATTGAGAAAACAGAGTACACCTAATCCCATTCTAATAACTGACCATTTACCAAAATATCTTTAAAGTCTTTTGCCCCTTTGAATGCCCAATGCTTGGCAGAACAACCTTGTAGTAGAGAAAAAAGGTTTATTATTCCATTCAGAGTTCCACCAAAGAAACCTGTATTCAGTGAATACTCCATCTATTCTGGAAAAGGCTTCTTGCCACTTCAAAAGGTTTTCACATTCTGCCATACTCTTCAGATACTGCAAAATACACTGGGTCCAAAGGGTCTAATGTAATGTCCCTTGTCAAAGTTTGCCCTAAAATTCCCTAAAGGTCACAATCTCTATCAACTAGGCTTAGGGTTTCCACCTTATCAATGAATTGCTTCTTGATGATTGTAATCTGGTCTTGGCAAACCTGCATTCAAAACCATGAACAATATTCACACATGCATATGTATACATAGTTAGCATCAGTCCATGGCAACACATTTATAGATTATCAATGATGTAACCTATTGTGAACTAGGAGTGACATGGTGGGTCCTCCCGAAGCCATATACCAACCTAAGAGGTTGTATACCACAACTCTCCTTGTTGGTGACTTGTACCTACTTTCCCCAACCATGCCCCATCCTCAGAAAACACTTGCCCACTTGAGGGAACGGGCGGGACATCCTGAACGGTCTTGGCTCTTCCACCCCTCCATGGCCCATCCTTTCCTTAAAGGTTGGGCGGCTATAAGTGGAATCTCTAGGCACTCACCACTCGCCCAGGCCCCTTCCCCCAAGCAGGGTTTCAGGCAGATTCAGACACTCAACTAGTTTACCATTTATTGATATTAATGCACAATCATGGCTATAAATATTATAACTTCCTAAACATATATGAAAAGCAATATAAATAAATATATGTATCCATGTCTAAAGTAACAAGCATTAATGCATATGAAACCGTGTTGCTGTTCAAGACAATTTTTAGCCCATAATGGATCTATGCTTACAAAGGCAGTTAATCAATATGTATATATACGAATCTGGACTATGAATGCAAAGGATTAATTGTAGAAAGACATGTAACGTTTCCAAATGTTGTGATGAGAAAGACATCAATGCAACGGAATTAAATTGCTGCAGATATGAATCACGGATTAATGCAGATATATCAGCTGTATGCTGGAACAAACATTAGTCGAAACGTAGATAAACATAACAGATCAGTATGTATTAGATTGGCAGAGATACACCTGAAAAATGATGTTGCTTGTCTTCATGTTGATCCCTTTCCTTTGTTCTATTCCTTTTTTATCCGATCCCTTTGCTATTGCATTTCACTCCTTATATCTACCAATGGCTGGAAGGACATAACTTTTCAAATGTATGCATTCGTCCAAGCAGACATACCTTTTTGTTAACAATCTCAACTAACATGGATTAAGGAATAATTAACGTTTGTTTATCCTTAATTATTATTGCTGCCTGCTTAGTAATTGATTCTTCCATTTCTTTATTGTCTTCGATCTTTGATTTTAATAATTATGTGGTCATTCCTCCCTTTGCTTTCCTATGTAAGCAGATAATTTCCAAGATGGTGCGAGGGGACATGACAGTCCTCCCCTCTCAACTTGCTTTCCCTCAAGCAATTTTAGGTTTGGGTGATTGAAGATTTCTTTGTTTTCCCATGTGGCATCTTCTTCTAGAAAGTCCTTCCATTTGATCAAAAATTCTACGATATTCTTATTCCTTAATCGCTTCTCACGCATGTTGAGGACTGCTTCTGGTTCGAGGACAAGTTTTCCTTCATCGTCCAAGGGTGGCAACTCTTTACATGGGACAACTTGTTGTCCTAAAACTTTCTTCAACCTAAATACATGAAAGATGTTGTGAATGCGGCTATCCTCGGGCAACTCTATTTCATAAGCCACTTCACCAATCTTCCTCATGATTTTATAGGGTTCATAAAACCGAGGTTTAAGTTTTTCTGCCCAGCTCATCTTGAGGGAGGATTGTTTATACGGTTGTTATCGCAAGAACACTAATTCTCCAGCTTCAAAGGTTCTCTCGGTGCGATTTCGATCGGCATAGATCTTTTGTTGATTTTGTGCTTGTTGCAAATTGTCCTTGAGAGCGTTCATGATATCCATGTTTTGTTGTACTAGATCTTCTACCCCTGGCACTCGGCTCTCTTGTGAAATCAAGCTTCCAAAGGAGGTGGGTCCGTACCCATATAATGCCTTGAATGGGCTCATCTTGATTGACATGTGGTGAGTAGTGTTGTAGCAATATTCTCCAAGATGTAGCCACTTCACCCATGTGTTTTGTTGGCCGCTGACATAATTCCTCAAATATCCTTCTACCCACTTGTTCACGATTTATGTCTGTCCATCCATTTGAGGGTGGTAACTTGTACTGGGTGTAAGGTCAGTTCCTACTAATCGAAATAGTTCTTGCCAGAATTGGCTAAGGAACCAGCTATCTCAATCACTGACTATATCCTTAGGAAGACCGTGTAGTCTAAAAATCTCTTTAAAGAATACTTCCGCTACTTGGGGGGCCCGATACTCTATGGATATGGTGAGGAAGTGGGCATATTTGGTGAGATGGTCCACAACTACATAGATGCAATCCTTCCCTTGAACTTTGGGTAGTCCCATGATGAAGTCCATGGAGATACTCTCCCATTTTTTATTTGGAATTGGCAAGGGTTGTAGGAGATCTATTAGGTGGTTTTGCTCTATTTTGTTCCTTTGACAGATCATGCATTCTTATACATGCCTTCGTACATCTTTCTTGAGGCCCTTCCACGAATATCTATCCCTTACTTGTTTGTAGGTCTTATAATACCCTTGGTGTCCTGCCAAAGGGTTGTCATGATACTCCTTAAGAATTTTTCCTTTAGCTTGGAGTTGGGCATGAGGAATATCCTATCCTTATATAGGATAAGTTATTCCACTACCTTGTACTCTCCATCTAGTGGATGTCCCTCCAAGATATTGTGGGCTTGGGGGTTCTTTGCATATTCTACAATAATATCATTTTTCCAATCTGCTGCTATGCGGGTTAAAGTGTTCAAGTAGGGTCATCTTGATAATGCATCAGCCACTACATTGTTTGTCCCTTTCATGTATTCGATATCAAAATCGTATGCTTGTACCCGGCTTACCCATTTTTGTTGTTTGTCATTCAGGTCCTTTTCGTTCAAGAAGTGTCTCAAGCTGTTGTGGTCTATTTTAATGTGGAACTTCCCGCAAAGCAGGTATTGGTGAAACTTTGCTAAGGCATGCATTATGGCCAACATTTCTTTATCATAGATTGAATAGTGTTTCTCAATTTTAGTGAGCTTCTGACTCTTGAACGCAATGGGGTGTTTGTTTTGCATAAGAACTGCACCAATTCCCTCTCCCGATGCATCACATTGTAGTTCAAAGGGTAGAGTGAAGTCGGGAATGGCTAAGACAGGGCATGAACTCACGGATTCCTTTAGTTTTTCAAAAGCTTGTTGGGTTGTTTCATTCCATTCAAAGGCTCCTTTCCTAGTCAAATCTGTGAGCAGGGCAGCAATTTTTGAAAACCCCTTCATGAAGCGTCAATAGTAACTACACAATCCTACAAAGCCTCTTAGTTGTGTGAGGGTTTTGGGTCTTGGCCATTCCTTAATTGCTGCAATCTTTTCCTCGTCTACACTCACCCCTTGGGCATTGATCTTGTGGCCTAAGTATAATATCTCTTCTAGGCCAAACTCACACTTTGATGCTTTGGCATATAAAGACTCTTGTTCTAGAATCTTAAGGGTTTCTTCAATATGTTTGAGGTGCTCTTCCCACATTTTGCTGTAGATAAGGATGTCATCAAAGAATATGAGGAGAAACTTCCTTAGTTGTTTGCGGAAAATATGATTCATACATGATTGAAAGGTTGCGGGAGCATTTGTGAGTCCGAAGGGTAGGACTAAAAATTCAAAGTGCCCATAGTGACGTCAAAAAGCAGCTTTTGGAATATCTTCCTTCCTCATCCTTATTTGGTGATACCCCGACTATAAATCAATCTTGGAGAAGTATTGGGCTCCATGGACTTTGTTGATCAGTTCATCTATTCTTGGTATAGGATAGCGATTTTTTATTGTTTTCTTGTTCAAGGATCTGTAGTCTATGCACATCCTCATGGTGCCATCTTTTTTCTTGACTACGACTATGGATGATGCAAAAGGGCTGGAACTAGGTTGGATATGGCCCATTTCTAGTAGCTCTTTAATTGTCTTTTTGATCTCTTCTTTGAACTTGTGGGGGTGTCGGTATGGTGTGGTTATTATTGGTTTCGCTCCCTCTTCTAGTTCAATGGTGTGTTCAAATCCCCTTTTTGGGGGTAGTCCCGGTGGAATATCACTAAACACTTTTTTATATTTGCCTAAGATGGGTTGGATGTCTATGTGAATCGCCTTGCTTTGCGAGGAGGTTTTATCAAGGATCATGCATTGTGCAGCCCATTCACCTTGCCCATGCCTAAAAATTCTTTCCATTCTTTTGCATGAGACCACCTTTGGAGAGGCATTGGGTAATCCCTTCAAGGTGACCTCTTGCCCTTATGTTGGAAACAAATGGTTAAATTCGGGAGGTCAAACATGAAACATCCTAGGGAGTATATCCACAGGGTACGTAGTATTACATCAACGTCTAAGGGTACCACATAGAAGTCCTTTTTAATGGGGTGCTTCCCTGGGGTGATATCGAATTGGGGAACTATTTTTGTGCATTGGACCTTGGCTCCGATGGCGATGGCTGCTGCAAAATCTTTAAAGTTTATGGTCTCTAATTTCTTTTGTGCAACTAGTCTCTCATCAATAAAATTATGGGAGGCCCCACTATCTACAAGGGTGATGACCTTATGTCCTTTGAGGGTGCTCTTGATTCGGAATGGGCAATGTTTGGAATCTTGAGAAATGGTGGCTAGAGTTACATGCTCTTCCTCTTTGTATCTTTCCCTTTTGTTGGGGTTCTCCTCGCTTCCCTCTTGGGGGGTTGCTTCTATCTTGTGGGCTTGGCCCTTTCTTCCACATCTATGGCCACCTTCCCATGGCTCAAGGCATCTAAAGCATAAACCCTTCTTTTTCAGATCATCTATTCCTTTACACATATATCCACGTTCTTTTTCTTCATTGCAGTAGGAACACTTTCTTAATGAAGCTTCCTTCTTATGTCTCCCTTCTTTGTAAGAGGGCTTGGAGTGGGTATTAAAGTTTTTGGGCCTATCTTTTGATGGGTTATCCTCAAACTTCATGGCATTTTGGATTGCTTCATCTAAGCCGGTGGGTTCTAATGCACTTACCATGCTTTTGACTAATCCCCTCAATCCTTCCAAGAACAAGTAGGTGAGTCTCTCTTGAGAGATTTCAGGTACCATGATAGCTAGTTTTTGGAATTCAGTAGCATAGTCTCCTATAGTCCCATGTTTTTTTACTCGGGTGAGTTCCCTAAAGTACCACTCGAGGTGCTTTTGGTCAAATCTTTTGATTAGCCTTTGGGTGAAATCATCATAGGTGGTTATGTGTTGGTGGCCTGTTGGCTTTCAGTTGTTTATTGTGATTGTTTGTCCTTGATGACAAAACTGGCTTTGATTACACATTTATATGATCTGGGTGGCACATGATGTTTACAGTTGGTTCACATGGTTCATGGCATTCACATGGTCTTTACATGACATGCAATTACAGGTCTCAGATTTCCATGCTTCAGCTTTTGATACATGTTGATTACTGATATTGTTATTATTTTTTAACAGGGTGCTACAAGTCAGATTTATCCTTTTCATGAAGTCAGATTTATCTTTTTCATGATTTCAAGATTTCAAATCTCAAATCAAGTATATGGCACAGATTAGGTATATGGTTGTTGACATGGTATACATGATGAAATTTGTTTATTGAACAGGTATCTTAGACACTATGCACAATGATTTACACATACTGGCAGATACATTTAAGGTATAACACTTGTTTATACATTTGTGCATTTGTTTGGGCTAACAAATCAAATGATATATGAGTGGCGCATCTTATGTTTGCACAAAACATACAAGATTATTTGTTACACATAGTGTGCCAACATTTGAGTATTCAATGTTACAAGGTTTTTGACAAATTGTTTTTAGAATCTTGCTTGGTCATCTTAATAATATACATGTGACATTATCCAAGTCACTTTGCAAGGTTGAATACTAAATACAGCCACATTGTGGTCAGGTGATATCGGCATTATAAATGTTTTTGTTTTGCAATAAAGTTTACAAGGAGATTTGGTTGGACTTATATTAATAACATTTTGGGTTCATCCTAATAAGGTTTCAGTTTGTTTTGTTTGAACATATATGGCATTAGGCAGCTTGCATGGTATTTTGTATTTGAGCACAATGCATGTGTGCTTGATCACATTGCATTGGTATTTGATGTGGTAATAAGGAAATTGGTTTAATGTTGACTTCCATTTGAAAAGGTGTTTACACCATATTTTTTCCTTGATCAGCACTTCTTGTCAAAAGCTTTTGTTTACTTTATACTCCTAATGAGTATCGAAGCATGTGATAAAGGTATTGGTTGAACTTCAATGGAATAGAGTTTTAAAAATCTCGAGCAATATGGATAATATTAAGGATCAGCTATTGTTGTTTAATAAGTTTAATGTTTGTATCGGGCTTTTTGGAATTAAACGCTCATGTGACTTCACTTTACTTATTGTGACTTGGCATTGGCAGTGAACA
Source organism: Sequoia sempervirens (assembly GCA_007258455.2). NCBI lineage: Eukaryota > Viridiplantae > Streptophyta > Pinopsida > Cupressales > Cupressaceae > Sequoia > Sequoia sempervirens. The sequence goes on from VDFB02193867.1 coordinate 547,930,570, forward strand.
GTTGGTTATGATGTGGAATGATTTTGTCAGCATACATGGCTGAAGACTTATCATCGGATTTAAAAACATAATAATTGTTTATTAATCATTGTGTTTGATTTGCTTCGGACTTCAAAAAATCATTATGTTTGATAAAGTCCTCGACAAACTTGAAAGAAAGAAATTTAGGGCAATATTATTGTTTAAGCGTTTGGAACCCTAGCCGCCATGAGAATATTGTGTTCACAGTTGTAAATCTATTCTTCTTGGCCGACACTTGAGGAGTTAAATGAGTTTGTTACAAGCATGGATAGCAGATCATGAGCCAGCAAAAGCTTGGTAGTTGTTAAGGGAGTGACAATGGCTCCTTCAGCTGGACAGTTGTGGTTGTCTCCATCAATCTTCGTCTGCTCAAATATAGAAGTTAGTCACAAGAAATTTGATGGCATCTTTCCAATTGGGTCGTTATGAACTTCTTGACAGGTCATCATGTTTTTTCATTCAGTTTTTCCCCCATGATCAGGTATTGAAAACTCTGTGTGATTTTGTGACTCTAATTAAAAAAAAAAGATGTTGAATTATTTTCAAGCATCTTAAGAGTTAAGTATTATTGTTTTTGGTTTAAAAACCCATTAGGGTTTCTGGAATCTCATCTTGAAAGGCAACAGAATATATGATTGTTGTTAAGGGTGTAATAAAGTTTTGTTAAGAGAGATTATTTAAGGTTTTCATTCGAACCCTAACCCGAGTTGCTTTGGCAATTACATTTAAACTGCATACAGATATTATTATTTGCAGGGTCTTTAAAAAGATGATCTTGAGGCATTTTCATGGGTCACTTGAAAAAGAGGAATATGATGTTTCAGATATTCAGACTAGAAGTTGTATTGCATTGAAAATCTTTATATTGATACTCAGATTATTGAAGGAAGATGTTGTCATTCTTATACAACATTCTTCAATGTGCTTATTGAAAAATTTTATAGTCTTCTATTGAAATTCTAGGACTGCAAATTGCACTTCTAGGGTTCTGATAGAATACTGTGATTATTATTCACTATAATGGAGTTTGTGCTCCTATATTTTATGGGGTTGGCGCTCCTGTAATTTGTGGAGTTCGTGCTCCTGTATTTTGTGGAGTTCGTGCTCCTGAATGTAAAAGAGTTGGTGCTCTAAGTGAATAAAGGAAAGATTTTTTCGAGTGGTTTTTTATTCCCCGAGAGGGTTTTTCCACTCAAGACAAATTTTGGTGTTATGTGATGTTTCTATGTGTGAATGGTTTATTTGCTTGATTACAATATTGTCATCAATTGCATAAAAATTGTTGATGTCAATCATTCATTTCTGTCATTCTTTAAATCAAAGCATCCTGCATAAAAGGTTTAGATATAAGCTCTGATATTTGCGTAAAGTTTATCAAGTCAGTCTCAGTTAATAAAATGTTTATCTGGCTTGTAATGCATATAATATTGTTTGAGTTCAAGTGAAGTCTGTTCTTCAATAGTCATTTGATGTTCTAGTTTAAAAGTTTAAAAGTTTGTGGCTTTCTTGAATCACTAATTCACCCCCCCTCTCAGTGATTTTGTCTTCCAACATGGCCTTGGGTAATGAGACTGTGGTGTCGCCATTCGTGGGCCATCCCTGTTAGATGTAGCACGGCGAACTTAATGGCATTCTCTTCAATCATTGGACTTAGTGATAGATACGTGTCCAACTTTTGGACCCATGAGCATGCCGTAGTTTTCCCTCCTCCATCAAAATTAGGGAGGGTTAGCTTTCTTACTCTATTCTTGAGGTCTTTGTCATGTTGGCTCTTTCTTCCCTTCCTAGGGCTGGTTCTTGCTTTGGCCTCACAATAGTCTTTAAATGAGATAGTTCTCCTAATTTCGGGGTCAAGTCTATAGTATGCTGCTGCAATCTCATCTGTTAAGGAATAAGATTGTCTAGAAAATTTAGAAGATGTTTCTAGAAGAACTAGAATCTTCTAGAAAAGTTACATGATGTTTCTAGAAAAACTAGAATCTACTAGAAGGGTTAGAACCTTCTAGAAACTAGAAGCAATTAGAAGATGTTCAAGGAAAAAGAACATTCCAGTTTTAGAGATATCTAGAACATTAGAAGTTTCTAGATTTTAGAGACTCCAAGTATAAATATGAGGCTGTCCATTGTGAACAGTACTACTGTTGAGGTAAGTTGTCGGATTGTATGTAAGAAAGTTAGATCAATATAATTTCTTTCAGCCATTTCTCACTGTTTTATGCTTTTTTTTTGCCCTGTTTGTTGCTGTTATTTTATTATTTGGGCCTGTTATTACATCATCCACATTATCTATGTTTGCCTCCCCTTCTTCTATGTGTTCTTCCCTAGGTAGGAAGGAAGGTATTGTTGGTCTAGAGTTGGGTCCTTTTGAGGAGATGAGATTATTGTTCTCGGAATGAGTGGAATTAGTTTCCCTCCCGTTATTACTATTCATATTTTGGATGGCTTGGAGGAGCAGTTGGGTGGTTCTTTCATTCCTATCATTTTGTTCCATGAGAGCTTGGGTGGTTTGTTCCATGAAGGCCCTCATTTCGTTGCTCATTTGTTCACTCATGATGTTGTTTGTTGTAAGCTTTTTTCTTTCCCTCTCTAAAGCTCTTTGAGCCCTTTGGCTATTTTGCATCAACTACCTTTCATAGGATGGCAGGAAAGATGCTATGATACCACTGTAATGTCCCTTGTCAAAGTTTGCCCTAAAATTCCCTAAAGGTCACAATCTCTATCAACTAGGATTATGGTTTCCACCTTACCAATGAATAGCTTCTTGATGATTGTAATCTGGTCTTGGAAAACCTGCATTCAAAACCATGAACAACATTCACACATGCATATGTATACATAATTAGCATCGGTCCATGGCAACACATTTAGAGATTATCAATGATGCAACCTATTGTGAACTAGGAGTGACATGGTGGGTCTGCCCAAAGCCATATACCAACCTAAGAGGTTGTATACCACAACTCTCCTTGTTGGTGACTTGTACCTACTTTCCCCAACCATGCCCCATCATCGGAAGACACTTGCCCACTTGTGGGAACAGGCAGGGAATCCTAAACGGTCTTGGCTCTTCCACCCCTCCATGGCCCATCCTTTCCTTAAAGGTTGGGCAGCTATAACTGGAATCTCTAGGCACTCACCGCTCACCTAGGCCCCTTCCCCCAAGTAGGGTTTCAGGCAAATTTAGACACTCAACTAGTTTACCATTTATTGATATTAATGCACAATCAGGGCTATAAATATTATAACTTCCTAAACATATATGAAAAGTAACATAAATAAATATATGTATCCATGCCTAAAGTAACAAGCATTAATGCATATGAAACCATGTTGCTGTTCAAGACAATTGTTAGCCCATAATGGATCTATGCTTACGAAGGCAGTTAATCAATATGTATATATATGAATCTGGACTATGAATGCAAAGGATTAATTGCAGAAAGACATGTAACAATTCCAGATGTTGTGATGAGAAAGACATCAATGCAACAGAATCAAATTGCTGCAGATATGAATCATGGATTAATGCAGATATATCAGCTGTATGCTGCAACAATCATTAGTCGAAACGTAGATAAACATAACAGATTAGTATGTATTAGATTGGCAGAGATACACCTGAAAACTGATGCTGCTTGTCTTCATGTTGATCCCTTTCCTTTGTTCTATTCCTTTCTGATCCAATCCCTTTGCTATTGCATTTCACTCCTTATATCTACTGATGGCTGGAAGGACATAACTTTTCAAATGTATGCATTCATCCAAGCAGACATACCTTTTTGTTAACAATCTCAACTAACATGGCTTAAGGAATAATTAACATTTGTTTATCCTTAATTATTATTGCCGCCTGCTTAGTAATCGATTCTTCCATTTCTTTAAAGATCGAAATCCATTTCTTTAATGTCTTCGATCTTTGATTTTAATAATTTTGTGGTCATTCCTCCCTTCGCTTTCCTATGTAAGCAGATTATTTCCAAGATGGTGCGAGGGGACATGACATCTAACATAGATATTGCCAAACTGCAGGTCATGAGAATGTAAACCCTTCCAATTTGTGTCTTTTTTAAGGACAGCCAAAGAAATATTATTTCTAACTAATATTTTTCAATGTTCATGCCTATCAAAAGTCTTGGCAATCCACTTGACAACAGGAGCGATTCCTTGCAATTTAATATCTTGAAGCCTCAATCCCCCTTTGATTTAGAAAGACAACAGCCTACCCTCTTGAATGTGTGCCTGTTTTTATTCCCTTTACCATCAGACCATAGAAAACTTCTTGATATTTTTTGAATTTTTCAATTTGATAACTACCAAAACTTCATGTAGAAGAATAATGAATGCTATATGAAAAAAGGACTTTTTAATAGACTTAAATTCTACAAAGAAGCTAACTCTTCCACTTAATGTTCTTATTTTCAATCTTTTTGGTGCTTATTATGAATCATTTCCACAATAATGTCAAAGAAAGTTAATGGGCTCAAAGAGAGTGACTCCTTTAAGTGGGGATGCTTTTGTTATCCTTGATTTTTTTCAAGCAGAAAAGAACAAAAATATATTTATGTCAACAACTTAACAAAGTTAGTCAACTGGAACTGTGACTACATCCAGTTACAATCCGGAAGTAACAGGGTTAAAAATAACCCTGAGAGCTTTAAAATGAATAAATTTTCAATTATTTGACATTTCTAGATTGTGATCACCATATCTTTTGCACAAAAATATCATGTGTATGTGCGTATATCCAGAGAGGGGATTTTAGATTATCTACAATTGATTCTAATGCTAACATTGTAACTGATCAAGACAATGATATATTTTTCAAAACATCTCATTCATTTTTTATATCAGGGATGCATCTCCAAATTTACCACACAGCATGAGACTTGTTCTAAACTAGAATTGCTTTCTAGAAGACAATTAACCCTGTCCCTTAATGGTAAACCTAATGCATATGTACATATACACACACACACAGGAGTTCAGGTCATCTACAGTTAATTCTAATGCTGATAATATAATTGATCAACACAATGATATGGCTTTTACTTTTTAATACATCTCACCCATTTTATATATCAGGGATGCATCTCCAAATTCGTCACTTAGCATGAAACTTGTTCCAAATTAGAATTGTTTTCTAAAAGAGGATTAACCCTGCCCCTTAATGGTAAATTTGTCGGTGTATTTATTTGGAGCAGCTATTATGCATCTCCAAATTCACCACTTAGCATGAGGCTTGTTCTAAACTAGAATTGTTTCATGGCTAGTAATGTAACCCTTAGGGAACATGGAAAACACATATTTTATTTAATGTTATTAGGAGGTCTACATAAAGAAGGTGATTATCATTGTAAGGGGTGTTGAGTATGATATTGTATTTGGGATTTCTTGGAGATATAGCGTATAGTGGCTTCTTCCATAAAGAGTATTGTATGGTCTTGCCCTACGTCTAGGGTTATTCTATTTCTACATATATTGGATATTAGGGCATCTTGGCCTACAAACATCTCTTGTGTGGTGTGATATATTTTCTCAATTGAATTAGTCACTTCATTATGTGTGTGGATCTTACCATACTAACTCCTAGCATGCACAACACAATGTAAAAGTCTTTGCCAAAACTTTGTTATTGTTTCTATCTCTAATCCTAAGTCTAGTGTTAGGGCTCCACTCCCTCCTCTCACCCCATGAACTTAGCCTCATATTCATGTTTATTCCCTTGAAATTTTTTGCAACACGAATCAATGATTGAAAATTCCAATGTCTCTTGTGCAAAATCACCCTTCCTTTACTTCTATGACCTAGATGCAATCATGTAACTCATTCAACCATAAGATTTTGGCAAATGGTGCCAAAAGATAAGTTAGTTTCATTGGATGTTTGCCTCACTACCGGATCAAATTCCTAATCAGCCCTCTAACTATAGGGAGGGAGTGCCAACTTTGACAAAGGTCCCAAACCCTAAGAGTTAATAATCGGTCATTGCTGCCACAAACATTATCACTCTGAACATTTAGCAGATAAACAAAAATATTGAAGAAACATGTATCTAGAACTTCTTCCTGCAAAGATGGATTGCTAATCTGGCCTATTGTTTATAGAATAAGTTTGATGTGATAAATGTGTGTGACACCTAGCCAATAGATTTCAACACTACCAATAGAGAATTGAAGCCATAAAAAACTCCATTTGAACCTGCAAAGTGTAGATTGGTTGAAATTCATTAGGAGCAAGCTGGAACTCCTGCAAACCCTAATAGGAAAGCAGTCCAAGAAGAGGGCATAGTGGAGACTACCATTTGTGGCTTTGACTATGCTCTTCCCATCTACAAGTCCCAAACAGTTCTTGCAACACTCAACTAGTAGCCTCAACCCTCTTGCGAGGAAAATCACAAATTCTATGGCCCCAAAGGGACTTCTAATTAAACATGATTGATTGTTTTTTGGGCATGAAATGGACTTTTTTGGGGGGTTTCTTTGATTCATAAAAGCTTTGCATGGCGAAGGCCTGGATAGAAAATAGATTAATTTGGTTAGCAATGGGTTGGTGCAGTTTATGTAATGTATTGGTGATGGCAGATAGGATTTCACTTTGCTTTTTCTTCTTAGTTTTGTAGATGTATAATTTTTTACCTCTGTACTTCAATTCTAAGATTATGCATGGACATTTACATCAGATGTCTGTCTTTCTTCCATTGTTCCACAATGCTTTTCGATTAGGGCTTGGGTTTTGTAAGCATAGGTATAGTCGATGCTCCATTGGGACACATTCCTAAAGTTTGTACAATGTTGGAGGAGAGAGGAAATGAAATGTTCCCCTCCCCTCGTCCCCTGCAAGAAAGTAAAAAAAAAAAAAGACTTTCCCATTAAAAGGGGACAACGCCATTAGTAGGAAATAATTGGGGATGCCCTGTTGTTCTTGGAATGGCCTTGTGAATGTCAAAATGTCCCTTGACCATCCTTGGGAGGATAGAGCATCCCCAGATAGCATATATTACAAACAAAAAAACAAATTAAAAAAATAAAAATAAAAATTAGTTACTTTGGAAATCTAAGATGTAAAAATTACTATTCTAAAATAAAAGCAACCCTTAAAAGTCCTCTGTCTCGAATGGGTCTAGATTCCAACTTAGCAAAAAGTCCTCTGTCTCGAATGGATCTCCATTCCAACTTAGCAAACATACTAACTATCTAAAACTACAATTACAGAATAGATTCTTAATTCAATTGTTTTAACATGATTTGCAAACACTTTTATGAGAATGATTCCTAGTCATTGATCCCTGTAAAAATGAAATTCTTGAGGAATTATGTGGAACGCAAATTATGCCAAAAAAAAAAAAAATGAAAGCACCCATGTAGTTGGCCCTAAAATCTGGTAAAACATTTGCCTTCCCTAAACTCGTTTTCTCTAATCATCTTGTCCTTGAAACTTGGAGAAACATTAGATACAATTAATAATTTACTATGTTGTCGAGTTCTTCTATTTAGCCTGCCATGCCTGCTCTGAGAGCGTTTGGGAGCGGGAGCGGGCTGGGGAGTGCCCATGCACCCCCAGGTTCCTTATGGGTTCGCTGGGAGTGGGCCCACAACGAACCCAGGGGTGCCTAGGCGCTCCCAAGCACTCCCACAGCACGCATCCAAAAAGAAACCAAAAAACATTTTTAAAATGCCATGTAAACCTAAAAAGTGCCATTTAAACCTAAAAAGTGTCATTTAACCCTCATTCATCACTCCATTTCACATTTCATTGCTCTAATCAAACACATTTGGCCTCCATTTTTTCATTTTGAAGGTTGCTGGTTTTTCAAAGGAGATCAATCAAAGAGTGAAAGGAATCAAGGATAGTTTGCACAAAGGAGAACTAATCACCTAAGGTATGCATTTTATCTCATTCTTTCAAGTTTTTGATGGATTCTTTCAAATTTTTGAAGATTTTTTTCAAGTTTTTGAAGAATTTTTTCAATTTTTTGATAATTTTTTCAAGTTCTTTTTTTATTTTTTTATAGAAAAGAAGAAACAAGTTTTGCTATTTGTTTCAATATTTCTTATAATAGAAAAATCAAATTGTAAACTACTTGAAATGGCTACAAGTTCAAGTTCAGTGGATGTTGATGGAAACAAAAACTTTAAAATTGATCAAACATCTCCTTTATGGAATCATGTTACGGTCCTTGAACAACTTCCAGAAGGTGGGGCATTCATTTGGGATTGTGGTGAGTGTGGAGTCCAATTTAAGAGCTTGTATAGTCGAGTGAAAGCTCACTTATGTGCACAAAGTGGGAAAGGGATTAGAATATGTGGAGGGCGAAATAAGAAGGGGATGCCAAAGGAAAAAATTATGGCATTCATTAGAGAACAAAAAGAAGCTAATGCTATGTGTAAAAGAGAAAAATTGAGAAGTCATCTTTTAGCAAAGAGAACAACAATGACTTCACCTATAGATTTAGTAATGGCCTCTCAACATCCTTTCTTGGAGACACCCTCTATCCAAGTAGAAGATCCCACTCCTTCCCACAGAAGAGGCCCATTGGATAAGGCATTTCAAAATGAAGCAAGAGACATTGCAGAGGAAAAAATTGCACGTTGCATTTATGCCAATGGTCTTCCTTTCAACTTGGTGAGGTTGCCATATTGGCATGATATGGTGGTGGCAATCAATAGTGCACCTTTTGATTTCAAAGGTTCTGGGTATGAAAAGGTGTGCACTACCTTATTAGGAAAAGAAAAAAATCATGTAGAGACATCACTCAAACCAATTAGGGATTCTTGGATTGAAATAGGAATGTCTATTGTTTTCGATGGATGGAAAGATTGCAAAAATCGACCTTTGATAAATGTTATTGCAATGTCCCCCAAAGGGGCTATGTTTTTGAAGGAAATTGATTGTGAGGGGAAAATCAAGGATGCAGAATTCATTTCAAAAATCCTCATTGAGTCCATAGAGATGGTGGGTCCTAAAAATGTTGTTCAAGTCATTATAGACAATGCAAAAAATTGCAAGGTTCGGGTAGTTTGGTTGAGCAAAGGTATGAACACATTTTTTGGACACCATGCACCATACACTCCCTTAACTTGGTGATGCAAGCAATTGGCACTCGAATAAAGTGGGTGAAAGATATATACCAAGAGGGAGAGGAGATCCAAATGTTTGTGACAAACCACCATATGTCACAAAGAATCTTCAAGACTTTCTCGAGATTGGAATTGTTGAAGGTAAATTTAATTTAATTATGTAATTTTTATTTTTATTTTATCATTTATGCCATGTATACTTATATAATATGTTTTTTATATTTTAATGTGTTATTAACTTATGTTTTACATGATCCTAGGTTGTTGAGACCCAATTTGCATCACACACAATCGTTTTGAGACGACTTGTGAAGGTACGAGAGGCATTGGGTGCCATGGTTATTAGCATCAAATGGAGTATTTCGAGGACATCAAGTTTAGAGAGAACCTAGAAGGTCAAGTCATTGATCCTAGATGATGATTGGTGGGCTCACGTGGACTATGTTTTGAGTTTCACCGAGCCTATTATGAGTATGATTAGGTTTGTTGATACAGATCGACCATGTTTGGGGGAAATCTATGATGGCATTGAGTCCATGATAGAAAAAATAAAGGTGATAATAGTAGAAAAAGAGAATGACCCCCAAGAAACATTTTTTCGAAGTGTTGAAAAAATCAGTCATTGCCATTGGGATAAGATGAACACACCATTGCATCTACTTGCATATGCATTGTCTCCCAAATACTATAGTGCACAGATGCTTTTCCAGGAAGAACTCCACCATATAGAGATAGTGAAGTTGCTAATGGGTACAAGTGAACATTCAAAAGACTCTTCTCAAATCCAGAAGTGGTGGAAAATGTTAGGAAAGAGTTTGACTTGTTCATCTCAGGACGGAATCATACTCTTTGTGCTCTTCAAGACCAATACAATGTAGATGCTCGTACATGGTGGTACCTCCATGGGAAAAAATTTGTGTTCCTCCAGCCTCTTGCAATCAAGATTCTATCACATGTAAGTAATTTTTATTTTTTATTATTTAACATTTGTATTGTAGACTTTAGTACTTATCATTCTTTAATTTATTTTGCATTTTTTATTTTTAAGTTGTTTTGGTTCTCTCCAATTTCAACAGGTTGCAAGTTCTTTGGCTGAAGGGAATTGGAGTACATACTCCTATATCCACTTAGTGAAGCGTAACCGGTTGGCTGCAAAAAAGCAGAAGACTTGATTTATGTCCATTCCAACTTGTGTCTTCTATCACATAAGAAATATGAGTACAAGGATGGTTCAATGAAGAATTTGGACATAGCCCCTGAGTGTGCCAACTTGGATGCATCTATTGCAAAGCTTGCTAGAGTCACCATAGATGATGATGATGATGATGATGATGATGATGAGACTCTTGCACATGATGCACATACTACGAGTGGCAATGCATTTACTTGTGGTTCCAATGATGTTGAACCAAACGATGAATTTGATCTAGATCCTTTTGATGATTGATGAAGATTGATGATTTAGAGCCTTAGAAAATTATACAAATTTTTGATTGCATTTATTTCAATTTTGTAATTGTAATGATCTTCATTTGAATCATGACTCTAGACATATATGATATATGACATGTATTGAAATTTTGAGCTATCAATCTATCAATTGGCATTTATCTTTATCACTAGCATTGATCAATGATGTAATGATGATTGATAATTGATGATTGATGAAGTATCATACTATCAAAGGTATTTACAATTCTGTATATTTTTAATTTTTTTTGCATATATATATAGAACAATTAGAAATTACCATAGTAATAAAGATAATATTCAAAAGAATAATTATTCATATATATATATATATATGAATGCAATCTAAAAACAATATAAATAATAATAATAAAAATATATTAAATAAGAAACAATTAAATATTATTATTATATTATAAGTATAATTATAATAATATGAGATAGAACAATTAGAAATTACCATAGTAATAAAGATAATATTCAAAAGAAACTAATACAAATATATCAACGGGAAACATTAAATTAAAGATATCATCGTGTATGCCAGAGGAAATTCTAATTGAATCTTCAGATTTATAAACTATATTGTTCTGGAGTTTGGAAATAAATTATCGGGAGCATTGCAAATATAGCCACCATTGAAAAAAGACTCAGACGGGATCCAGATTCTTCTAATCAAGGCTGACCAGATGCATATGGACGTGTCTTCACATTATGATGCAATCTGAAGGTTGTGTCGCTTGGATAAAATAGAGTATAAAAGAACCATCATCTTCACAAAAAAGATATCATCGAGTTATTGGATATATTAAGACTGTTCTGCAGAGACTGTGATTGCTCCAAGGGAGCACCTGATCCAAAAAGAGGGCTGTGAATTATATGAAAGACTTCAAACACTCAGCCTCCACCCATATCGCATGATTTTAAGATTGACACAGCAGAAAGAGTGAATAAGGAAGACACCACTTGGCCAATCTATATATGCATGTGTAATCAGATAATAATTCAGAAATAGCACTTTCTTATGGTGTCAAATCTATACCAATTATAGTTACAGATATAAATATCTAGACCAAATTTATATTTTGTTCCATCATATTCTCATATTTTGTCATAATCATAAATGGATAAATCGAATACATTAAGTCTTGGAATTGCTCTCAAGTATACCATTTTATAATATTGATCTTAAGTATCCTTTTCAATATATTGGCTTAAAAGATTAAAGGAAAAATTTAGCATAATTCTATAAGGGGGACATTACAGAATTGATGTGCAAATATACAATAATGATGCTTGCAGCAATTATTGGGCCTTAGAAGTAATTATGATTCTTTAGGAGCATCTCAAAGCAAAGATGAGGGATTTATGGAAATGAAATAAGAGAACTGTTGGCAACAAGAAATCAGTCTGTATTGACTTCAATCAAGGTTTCAATCAGGAAAGCATTCTTTAACTCATTGGTTATTTGGAAATTATGGATTTGGTGCAAATTTAGGACAATGACAAGAGGGGGACATTCCAGTGGTATCAGAGCATAATCCTGCCATCCTGTGGAAGGAAATTAAACAAGAAGGATCCATTGAAATTATATATCTTAATTTCAAAGGCTATCAATAATGGGACAGCACCCAAGCAAAGAGGAAAGGAGCACTTTCATGGGAAGAAGAGCAAGGAACCACACCATGATTGAGAGGAGTTGAACCAGGGTTCCTCCAAGGAACTTAAGGATGGTTACACCAAAATATAGGGTAACTATAAGGCCTGTGAAGTGGAAACTCGCTTCCAAAATTAAAGGTTGGATACACTTAAGATGTAAGGTATCCAGAAGGCCTGGAAAGAGGCGTCACAACCTTTTCCCAAGATTATAAGGTTGGATACACTTAAGAGTAAGGTATCCAGAAGGCCTGGAAAGAGGTGTTACAACCTTTTCCCAGGATTATAAGGCTGGATACACTTAAGAGTAAGGTATCCAAAAGGCCTGGGAAGAGGGGTTACAACCTTTTCTCAGGATTATAAGGCTAGATACACTTAAGAGTAAGGTATCCAAAAGGCTTGGGAAGAGGCATTACAACCTTTTCTCAGGATTATAAGGCTGGATACACTTAAGAGTAAGGTATCCAGAAGGCTTGGGACAAGGCGTTACAACCTTTTCTCAGGATTATAAGGTTGGATACACTTAAGAGTAAGGTATCCAGAAGGCTTGGGAAAAGGCGTTACAACCTTCTCTCAGGATTATAAGGCTAGATACACTTAAGAGTAAGGTATCCAGAAGGCTTGGGAAGAGGCGTTACAACCTTTTCTCGGGATTGTAAGGATGGATACACTTAAGAGTAAGGTATCCAGAAGGCCTGGAAAGAGATTAAGAATAACAAAATGCTACAATCTTTTCCCAAAATTACAAGGCTGGATACACTTAAGAATGAGGTATCCAGAAGGCCTGGAAAGAGATTAAATGTAACAAGATGTTACAATCTTTTTCCAGGATAAGATAGGTGTACCAAACAAGAATATCAAGAGATTAAGAGCATTAAGGAAAGTGTTACAAGTTGCTTGAGGACAAACAAAGACAAGAGGGGCAGACTTGTAATATCCCCATCACAAAAGAATATATAAGTATACATTTAATACATTTATATATTAATGGGTATACAATAACATATATGTATATACACATTCAAATAGAGTAATCATTATAGAACATTTTCATTTGAATTATATATATAAACGTGATTAACCGAGGTGCCATTGGTGACAGATAAGAAGAAGAGATCCTAGAAGAAACTAAGATGTTTTTGCTTGAGGACAAGCAAATTTGGGAGGGGAGGACTGCCATGTCCCCGAAATTTGATGCTAAAAACCCTAAACATTGGAATGCATGTGATTAAATAAAATGGGTAACAAAATGCAAATTAAAATTATATAAGAAGATATTATCAATTTAATACTTTTATAATTACCATTATCATAAGATAATATGGTAATTATAATTATATAAATATAGATATTAATAAATTAAGTATTATAATAAATATTGAAAAGATATAAAATTATATAAAAACAATAAAATCAAATTATATAATACTAAGGAGCATATAATAATCTATTAATAAAATGATATCAAGTATAAAAATTACAAATGATTAACGGTCACTATAATATTTAATATGAAGTATTAAACACCCAATAAATATAAATATATATATATATATATATATATATATATATATATATATATATGTGAATGAATGCAATCTAAAAACAATATAAATAATAATAATAAAAATATATTAAATAAGAAACATTTAAATATTATTATTATATTATAAGTATAATTATAATAATATGAGTAAGTATAATTATAATAATATGAGATAGAACAATTAGAAATTACCATAGTAATAAAGATAATATTCAAAAGAAACTAATACAAATATATCAACAGGAAACATTAAATTAAAGATATCATCGTGTATGCTAGAGGAAATTCTAATTGAATCTTCAGATTTATAAACTATACCATCCTAGAGTTTGGAAATAAATTATCAGGAGCCTTGCAAATATAGCCACCATTGAAAAAAAGACTTAGACAGGATCCAAATTCTTCTAATCAAGGCCGACTAGATGCATATGGACGTGTCTTTACATTATGATGCAATCTGAAGGTTGTGTCGCTTGGGTAAAATAGAGTATAAAAGAACCATCATCTTCACAAAAAAGATACATCGAATTATTGGATATATTAAGACTATAATCGCTCCAAGGGAGCACCTAATCCAGAAAAAGGGTTGTGAATTATATGAAAGACTTCAGACACTCAACCTCCATCCATATCGCATGATTTTAAGATTGACACAGCAGAAAGAGTGAATAAGGAAGACACCACTTCACCAATCTATATATGCATGTGTAATTAGATAATAATTTAGAAATAGTACTTTCTTATGGTGTCAAATCTGTACCAATTATAGTTATAGATATAAATATCTAGACCGAATTTATATTTTGTTCCATCATATTCTCATATTTTTCCATAATCATAAATGGATAAATTGAATACATTAAGTCTTGGAATTGCTCTCAAGTATACCATTTTACAATATTGATCTTAAGCATCCTTTTCAATATATTGGCTTAAAAGATTAAAGGCAAAATTTAGCATAATTCTATAAGGGGGACATTACAGAATTGATGTGCAAATATACAATAATGATGCTTGCAGCAATTATTGGGCCTTAGAAGTAATTATGATTCTTTAGGGGCATCTCAAAGCAAAGATGAGGGATTTATAGAAATGAAATAAGAGAACTATTGGCAACAAGAAATCAGTCTGTATTTACTTCAATCAAGGTTTCAATCACGAAAGCATTCTCTAACTCATTGGTTATTTGGAAATTATGGATTTGGTGCAAATTTAGGGCAATGACAAGAGGGGGACATTACAGTGATTGAGAAATCTTTATAAGGAGTTGTTGGCTTCGCATTTGGAGACACTTGATTTTGGAATTCATTACTCATTATCTACGTGGTAAGAAGCTGAAGTGAATGCTTAGCTAGCTCGAGGGTTTGAAGACTCTAGAGTGCCAGGTTCGGTTGTGAAAGATCAACCCTAGCTGGAGTTGAGAAATTCTTCTAGGGTTTCTACTTTGTGCTTAATTGAGGTGATCTAATAGGTGCAATAGCTGTTGTATTATTGCCCTAGCTGAGTTTTTGCAGTGGCTGTTGTATTATTGCAAATTATTCTACAGATTTGTTGTTCCCAAATTTTAATGGTCTGTGACAAAAATTTGGAGAGACAAAGAGAAAATCGATTTGGTGATTATTCAACATATTTGAAAGAAATCGTTTTATTGCTGGGTTTGTCATTCATATTCAGTTTGATATTATTGGCAGCTTGTAAAAGCTCGAATTTGAAGATCTAGAGATATTATATTCTATTCTGCAGTAAATCACCAGCTTGGAAAAGACAAATTCAAATGAAACAAACTCAACTATCAAACAAAAAGAAGAATTCCGGTTCTATTTGAGAATTTATGGGAGCTGCTTGCTATGAGACAAGCTTAAGTAAAATCGAACAAGCATTAAGGAGGCACGATTACAAAGAGAACAAAGTCACGATTTTATATTTTGATTGACGACTTGGCACATAACGCCAAACTAAGGAATAGTCAAATATTAGTTGGTGCTCAATTTTTGCGTCAAAATTCTTTCTACAAAAGGTGCGAATAATATTGTAAAGTCTATAGAAGGTATCGAGAGCTCTCAACTTGTTATCTATCAAAGAGAAATAAGGAAGCCACCTGGAGAAATCGAATTCAATCAGGGATAGAAGAAGTTAAGGGATACGATTTAATATTTGGGATAAGACAAAATCGCATCATCCATTCTGGAGGTATATTGTAAGCGGAGTCTTGAAGGTGTGATTATACTCCAGATAAGACAAATCAGAACAAGACGGAAATATATGTGGCATTCGATGTCAGCAGTATTTATGCTCATCACGTCTTAAGGAGCAATCACGGGAAAGGTCCTCGCGCAGCATGTGGAGGGTGATCTTATTGTGGAAGCCAATTAAAAATACAATCTTGTGAAAGGAAGTGACGCCTAGCCACTAGAAGTGGAATCTGTAATGAACCGGACCAATTTTTTTTTGTTTTTTGCAATGATATTACAATGATACACGCACCCGTTAAGGTTAGCTCAAAACCCAAACGATGCGGAAGGTAACTCTAACCAGAATGTACGCCAGGATCCCGATGTGGGCAAGGCGTGAGCATTGGTCAGAAGATCTAATGCAAATGCAAACTGAAGGGAACTCTAACCAAGAATGCGCCTGTGCAGACGAGCATATGGTCAGAGGATCAATGCATGATGAACAGAAGTAACCCTAACCAAGAATGGCGCCGAGTGTTGGCGAGCATATGGTCAGAGGGTCCCTAAACTACTTAACTAAAAGTAAATAGGCGGCAAGCCAGCCTCTTCCACTTATTCAGTAGGAATTACAATAAAATCAAAGAGAAGAATTGAGAAGTGCTGACAGTACTACTGTTCAGCTTACAATGTATTAGAGAACCTGCCAGAATCACAAGATTAGAAGCTTTCAATGCAGCAACTATTTAAGAAACTTCTCCAATACTCCCAAACCCTTAAATAACAACTCCTCACTCAACTACTGAACTTTCTCAAATCTGATATGACTGTTTTTGACAGAATTAATACAGAACAGCAGCATAGTAACTTACTAAAATGCACGTATCTTGCTCCAAACTCATCCTATTGACGAGAAATCAAATGCAGATTACTCTAATGATGATGGCGCCTAAGATGCAACCCTAAAACCACCCCAAATATCACTCATTTATTTTGCACGGATTTCAATGCATCTCCCAAATGGTACGGCCCAGCTGCAAGGGCGAATTTGTTCTATAAAATCAAAGAGACACTAATAAAATCTGGAAATGAGCTAGAATGGTCGCCCTTCATAGACAGATAGATAGATTCAATACTCAGAACGATAGCATTTTTATTTCATGAGCTATGAGTAAATCTTACATTCCTCAATGACATTCAGCAACATCAGAAATATGACAGAAAATGCAAACAAGAAATCCAAAATGCAATTACTCAACTAAAAATGCAAATCAAACCTATTACAAGCTAACCTCTCAACTAGTTGCTATCTTTCAAGCAAGAAGATGAGCCCATGCTAGGAGGTATGCTTTCCTCGAAGCGAGTGCCTAAAGACAATTCAGCAACATAACGATGTAGTAGACCAAAGATCCCAAATGAAGAGCTGAGGCCTGATTATATAGACAAGAGAGAACCATCTAGAAGCTTCAAGAAGGGCGCCCAAAACCCTAATTTCAAATTCAACATTTCCCTCCAAAAGATGGCGTCCTTTTTCACTTAATGAAATATTTCACTTTTAAATAAAAGTCAAACCTTCAAGTAGGCATCCTTTTCATTAAGCTCAATATCTGACTTTTTAAAATATAATTTATCTCACCATGGCGCCTTGACCCTTTAAGTCCCCTTTTAAAAACAACTTAAAGTTGTACTGCTAGGCAAGGGGGGATATAATATTAAAAATATAATATTATAATGAAAATACTTATCTCTCCAAGAAATATGCGCCCAAGGCCAAAAACTGAAGTGCCAGCTGAACCAACTGAAGAAGAAGACCAACTGAACTGAACCCAACCTGTCCACTGCTAAAAATAGAATTTACTAAAAATAGTAAATTCATGAAGTTGCCCATAATGCCAAACTGAACATACCACTGCGAAGCTCTCTGAAAACCCAGAAAGAATCCGCAATCAGAATTCCAAACTTCAAGCAACAACCTCCTCAAAATTAGGAAACCCTAATTTCACCATCTGCGTAGCCTACGGGTCTCCGGAATAGGCCAACGGTCATCAGAAACGATCACGTCTGAGAAGGGGACATTACAGAATCGCTGCCATCAAGGATTAAGGAGGACGATTTCTAAGAGATGCCAATTAGTGGCTGCATCTGCATCGAACTGGGTGGTACTTCCAGGTTTCATTTAATATTTGAAATCTGTATGTAGTTTGCATTCAGTTGCAGAATAGGCTCTGTCATATTAGCAATTGTATTGGATAGCATCTTGTAATCTGCAAATTACTCTCTTAGAGGAAATCACTGTCAAGCAGCTTGCATTTTGCATTAATAGAGAATTATGATATAGTATGCATTTAGACATTGCTATCCTAGCTGATTGTAAACACTTGGAAGTCATGGGAATGAATAGTATTATACATCTTGGAAAGTTGTAAACATTGGAGCTTCATTGTAAACAATTTATGGATTTTGGAGATTGCTCCCAAACTGTCTGTCAAAAATGTCTTTAAGCTGTAGCTATGGTGTTGCACTAGTTTCAATCATTCTTTTTCATTGAAAATCTAAGAAGACATTTGCATTGCATTATTCTTTCATTTGGCATTGATAGAACAATATGTGGAAGTCATTTGATGCATCATTGCAACATACAAAACTGATAGAACAAACCAAAAAGCATTTACCAGCTGAAATAGCATTAAAGACAAGTGTTTGTCGAAATGCTAAAACATGCAAAACTAGAAAAATTAGAGCAGTAACAGCAAGGGACATTACAGTGGTATCAGAGCTTGGATTATGCCAGCTTGTGGGGTAGTTTGATCTAAGTTTCAGCAAGTCAAATCAGATCAGAAAATTTTAGTATGGACTCAATGAGTTACATTAAGTTTGGAGAAAGACTTTTTTACAGCAGGAGATAAACTTGGTCATTTGTTTCTAAATAATGCTCTTCTCAATTCATTGGAGGAGGTAGTAGATTGCTTGCATTTGGTGGACCAGCCACCTTCTCAGATAATTCAAATAGGTATGATTCCAATATTGATCTCTTTGGAGGATGACAGGTTATTGAGAC
This sequence comes from Sequoia sempervirens, assembly GCA_007258455.2. Lineage (NCBI taxonomy): Eukaryota > Viridiplantae > Streptophyta > Pinopsida > Cupressales > Cupressaceae > Sequoia > Sequoia sempervirens. The sequence goes on from VDFB02193867.1 coordinate 547,949,566, forward strand.
ACAAAGATAAGGATGTAAGACTTGATGTGGCCCACTACCAAAGTGAAATTATGAGGAATAGAGCTCCTGAGGTTCCTTTTGATAATGACAAAATGAGACAGGTTATGCAATTAATGATTGAAAGCTTTCAGGGAATACGTGACATCAAGAGCCCTACTTTTAATAAGAGGGTTAAGATTCTAAAAACAATGGCAAAGTTGCGGTCATGTGCTTTCTTGTTTGATCATGATGGTCTTTTTCTCTAGCTATTTGAGTGCTTCATATCAGGAATCAGGAAACGCCATTCAAACAATGTGAAGATAAGTATGTTCACCATCTTATCCATGATTCTTGATGAGGATGATGAGGTTTGCAAACAACTACAATCAGAATTGTTAATCATTTGGAGAAGAGAACAACATGTCTCGACTACAACATATGATCTCGCAAAGAGTTTGGTTGAGCGAAATATTGAGAAGTTCAAAGAACAACTGACAATAGAGGAGTTAACATCATTTGGGTTACTGGAGGATAGCATGACATCATCCAGTGGAGCAGCTGAGTTGGATGATGAGTATATAGAGCAGCCTGAGCCCTCTTGTGTTTGGACACCCCATCAGGGCATTGAGGATAATTTCACAAATGAATTTAGCATTGTTCTAATTCCAAATCAAAGTGAGAGCATACAGGACTTTGCGGAAAAGGAATTTCAGGCACAATTAGAGGCTTCGTCATCCAAGGTTGAAGCTAGACATACAATGCATGGTCTACATAGTTTAAGGAACCAACTGAAGGTGAGTGAGGATGAGATTGTGGCAGCATTGTCTCATCATGATAGGATGCACAATTTGATTGAGAATCATCTTTGGATGGTTCAGTTAGATGGAAGACAAAAGGGAGTTGATGCAGAGTCTTCTCTGGATTTACAGGCAATCAAAGAAGGTATGGGAACATTGAAAACAAATTATTTGCACCTTCTTTCAGATCGGGATCACCTTCTCAATCTCGTTGAAGTCTATTCAGATGCTTTGAAAAGGAAATAAGATGAGGTAGATAAGATTTCTCATGAGCTTATGGTTACAAGCGATTTTCTGAAGAACACTCAGTTAGCTCTTCAAGAATCAGAGGTTCATGTGGACGAGCTCTACTTGGAGTTGAGTTTGGCTCGAGATCCATTATGTTCAGCATAGACTCAGTCACCTATGGCAGCCACGACATAGGAGGAGGGAAGCAGCACGACATCTCCTAGCATTCACATTCAGGATACAAATGCAACACCTCTTGTGATGGTTAGGCAAGAGGAATCAATTGGTGATAGATGCATGCTTGAGTTACTGGTTGACTTCAGTCTATGGTTTACTTCATTCTATGGTTTCGAGTTAGGCATGAAGACAGTTGTATTCCAACTTTACCATGGGTTCTATCTCATATTTCATTGGTTGACAACAATACTACCTTGAGGACAACAATAGTTGAGATGGATAGCGGGAGTTGGGATTGTCACCTTGGTGTTAAGGGACAGATTGATGATGAGCTCTTATCATCCCTTGACAGTAGAGGTACTTTTTGCTCCATCATGGATATGATTCACAGGTTGTGTAGTGTTGTTTTGACTTATACCAACAGCTTGTCGGAGTTTGGCATGTGCTTCTATGCACCTAAGATTGGCATCTTTCACATCTGCAGGAGACTACTTGGTGTAGGATGGATTGTTGATGATATACACACATCATTCTTGGCTGCAGGTTCGAGCGTCATTGAAGATTTGAGCACAAGGCTCTACATCAATACGTTTGAGATTGACATTGGTCAGTCTTTTCAGAAGAAGATGGGTTGCACATTAGACCTTGATGTTGTTCCAGCGTCTCTCCAGGTAGTAGATGGCATTCATGATGACATTCTTCTCACTCCCGGAAGTGAGACAGGACACTTGCAGTTGCTTGGTGAGAAAGGTTTTGATGATGTCATTGCGAGACCAACTCATCCTATTTTGAGTTGTGTCTTCTTCTGAGGATGGCAGTATTGGATGGAATACACCTGACTATTCAGGTATTTCATTAGCACAGGCATAAGAGTTTCACCTCGATTGCATCTTGAGGTGTGCTCATCATTTTATTTTCAGCCCGCATACACAAGATTTGACAATGTCATTGTTGGCACAGAGAGGTGGGTTGAATATGTGGTGTTCGGGTTCACTCTAGTGTGATACATTCCCAACTGATGAGTCCAAGTTTCTTACTTGCGCCTTTCCAATAGGTTGCTTCCAAAAGCAAGGTTTTGAGATTTGGTCAAATTGGACTTTTGGGGCCGGGGTGTATCAGTGGCACAACAGAAGTCAGTTGAAGTGGAGTTTGGAGGACTTCCCGTTTATCCATGGGATTCAAGTATGATATTTGAGGTGTATTAGCACAATACTTGGAGTTAGCGTGATGGAGTTGATTTACAGAGTTGGGATCCAAGTATTCCATTGCTGGTCGGATGGTTTCACTAGTTGACAGAGTTTGACCACCTCTTGGGTTCCAGTTGCATACAGAGGTTATGGGATTGCACTTGTGGTAGGACCATTTCGGATTCGGGTGGTTGGTGGTCAAGTGCAGTCGGTTTTCCATTCAAGCTTCAGGTGCTATGGTAGTCGAGATGGATTGGCAATTGTGGATTGCTTGAGGGCAAGCAATCTTTGTGAAGGGAGGACTGTCATGTCCCCGAATTGGAGGAAGTATTAAATTAATTATTTATAAAGTTATTTCAATAAATTAAAATCATAAAGTAAATTTATATTTAATTAATTTAATAAAGTGACTTAAAATAAATATTATATCATAAAGTCACTTAAGTAATAAAATAATATTATATTCTAGAAGCTTCCTAGAGGTGATTGAGAAATCTTTATAAGGAGTTGTTGGCTTGGCATTTGGACACACTTGATTTTGGAATTTATTACTCATTACCTACATGGTAAGAAGCTGAAGTGAATGCTTAGCTCGCTCGAGGGTTTGAAGACTTTAGAGTGCCAGGTTCAGTTATGAAAGATCAACCCTAGCTGGAGTTGAGAAATTCTTCCAGGGTTTCTACTTTGTGCTTAATTGAGTTGATCTAACAGGACACGCTTGATTTTGGAATTCATTACTCATTACCTGCATGGTAAGAAGCCGAAGTGAATGCTTAGCTTTTTCGAGGGTTTGAAGACTCTAGAGTGCCAGGTTTGGTTGTGAAAGATCAACCCTAGCTGGAGTTGAGAAATTCTTCCAGGGTTTCTACTTTGTGCTTAATTGAGGTGATCTAAGAGGTGCAATAGCTGTTGTATTATTGCCCTAGCTGAGTTTTTGCAGTAGCTGTTGTATTACTGCAAATTATTCTATAGGTTTGATGTTTCCAAATTTTAATGGCCTGTGACCAAAATTTGGAGAGACAAAGAAAATCGATTTGGTGATTATTCAACATATTTGAAAGAAATCGTTTTATTAATAGGTTTGTCATTCATATTCAGTTTAATATTATTGGCAGCTTGTAAAAGCTCAAATTTGAAGAGAAATCTGGAGGTATTATATTCTATTCTGCAGTAAATCACCAGCTTGGAAAAGACAAATTCGAATGAGACAAACTCAGCTATCAAACAAAAGGAAGAATTCCGGTTCTATTTGAGAATTTGTGGGAGCTGCTTGCTATGAGACAAGCTGAAGCAAAATCGAACAAGCATTAAGGAGGCGTGATTACAAAGAGAACAAAGTCACAATTTTATATTTTGATTGACAACTTGGCACATAACGCCAAACTAAGGAATAGTCAAATATTAGTTGGTACTCAATTTCTGCGTCAAAATTCTTTCTTACAAAAGGTGCAAATAATATTGTAAAGTCTATAGAAGGTATTGGGAGCTCTCAGCTTGTTAACTATCAAAGAGAAATAAGGACGCCACCTGGAGAAATCAAATTCAATCAGGGATAGAAGAAGTTAAGGGATATGATTTAATATTTGGGATAAGACAAAATTGCATCATCCATTCTGGAAGTATATTGTAAGAGGAGTCTTGAAGGTGCGATTATACTCCAGATAAGACAAATCAGAACAAGACATAAATATATGTGGCATTCAATGTCAGCAGTATTTATGCTCATCACATCTTAAGGAGCAATCACGGGAAAGGTCCTCGGCGCAGCATGTGGAAGGCGATCTTATTGTGGAAGCCAATTAAAAATACAATCTTGTGAAAGGAAGTGACGCCTAGCCGCTAGGAGTGGAATCGCTGCCATCAGGGATTAAGGAAGACAATTTCTAAGAGATACCAATTAGTGGTTGCATCTGCATCGAACTTGGTGGTATTTCCAAGTTCCATTTGATATTCGAAATCTGTATGTAGTTTGCTTTCAGTTGCAGAATAGGCTCTGTCATATTAGCAACTGTATTGGATAGCATCTTGTAATCTGCAAATTACTCTCTTAGAGGAAATCACTGTCAAGCAGCTTTAATAGAGAAGTCTGATATAGTCTGCATTTAGACATTGCTGTCCCAGCTGATTGTAAACACTTGGGAGTCATGGGAATGAATAGTATTATACATCTTGGCAAGTTGTAAACATTGGAGCTTCATTGTAAACAATTTATGGATTTTGGAGATTGCTCCCAAACTGTTTGTCATAATGTCTTGAAGCTGTAGCTGCAGTGTTGCACTAGTTTCAGTCATTCTTTTGCATTGAAATCTGAGAAGACATTTGCATTGCATTATTCTTTCATTGGGCATTGATAGAACAGTCTATGGAAGTCATTTGATGCATCATTGCAACATACAAAACAGATAGAACAAACCAAAAAGCATTTACCAGCTGAAATAGCATTAAAGACAAGTGTTTGTTCGAAATGCCAAAACATGCAAAACTGGAAAAATTAGAGCAATAACAAAAAGGAACATTACACTCTGTTGGCGTTTAAATTCGCACCTCTGGAATGTGTATTTGAAACGGACAGCTATGCACAGATAAACTGCTCTTCAAATTAGGAGGGGAAGCTCCCTCTTGCTGATGGTGTTGAAAGAAAGTAAACTAAGAACTAAGTTGCCTATCTTTTTGATCAGCTTAGAGCACAAGGTTTATTAAACACAAACGCCGCAGCTGAGATTTTCTGTTTCTAAGAATTTCAACTACGACTAACTTAAACTAAAGACGTTTCTAATTTCTCAAGTAATAAGCAGAGCGAGAGAAACTAGAAATGAACAAGGTAGATTTTCTGACAAAATACTTTAATAAACTCTCTCTCAACAAACACCTACACACTTCAGTGTAAGTTGAAATCAAGATCATAAAAGTCGAACATAAATAACGGAAATCTGAGATTTTGGATCAAGGCAAAGGAGGCTCATGATTTTATTGCTCAAACTTCTGGAACAAAATTCACTTCTAACATGCCTTGAACAAGAAAATTGCAGCTAAAGAGGCTTGCAATCTTGCTCTTACACAATAGAAACAGCAATCACACTAACTCCTTGTTGGCTAAAGAGGCTCAACAATTTGCTATCACAACACAATTGAACAATACTCGAATAACAAATATAAGGCACAATAGGCTCAGCGTTTTGTTATCACTAGCATGGTTAAAGAAACTAATGAGCAAAGGCTCTTATTTATAGACAAGCAGAGGACTAGGGAACCCTAAAATCTCCTTGCTTTCACAATCTAGGGCTTGCTCAGCAAGCAAGCTTTATTACTAAATCTAGAAAGAAGATCACATCTAACACCTAAGAAAATAGAAAAAGCAGGAAACGCCAACTATTACATTTTATCTTCTTTCTCTTCTCAAAGAATGGATAAGAATCATTCCAAGAATAGAAAGAAAGCTTCTAGAAGAAAGTTGCTTTAAAGCTCGATCACATCCGCTAGGAAGTTAGAAATTGTGTCCCGGTTTGGTGCATCTATGCCATCAATAGCAAAACACCGCTTTTCTAGAATATCTTCAACATCTGCAACAGACCTAAGAAAATCTTCGACCTCATTGGCCGCTTTCTCAAACTTTGCTGACATCATGGAATTGTGACTTGGCAGAGTCTTATGTTTTTCTTTCATTCACTTCAGTACAATCTTCTTGTTGTAATTTTCCTTATGCATCTCCCATATCCTTTCACATTCACCCTTTGAGATAGTAACGCTTTGAGGCCATGGGGGAATGGAAAAACACTTTTCGATCATATTAGGCTTCAGACTGCAAATCAACCTGCCATCCACTGACTGGATCTCCCTAGTAGCCGGGTTGTAATGCTTGATGCAAGCGATTACGAACTCAAGACTCTGAACTAATATAGGAATAGACGCTGCTGTGAGGAGTCCAGAATGTCCTAGGTTTCTGATTGAGGTGTTGCCTGCGCTCTCCAAAGCGTGTAGATCAAACACCGGCTTGATATGATGCAAGTCTGTCTCAGCCGTTTTGATGAAATCATGATAGAGAGCTGATTCAGTCTTGAAAACATTGGGAGTGTACTCCATTTCAGAAAACTTGAAGAATGACTGTAAACTCGCCTTGGTTTTGACAAGTTTTGAGCAATTTCTATTTTTAGAAAGCTGATTTTCTTGCTCCAATGGACAAAAATTTTGAAAATTATTCTGAGATATGGGTTTTGCTCAGAATTTCGTTGCAAGACAACCCAGATCATCCATTTTTTGAAAATTTTGAATTTTAACTAAAAAAGCAACAAACCCTAATTTTTCAATTTTTCCCGAAAAAAGTTGGCACCTGGATTTTGTTCAGAATATGATTAGAAACGGACCCAGTTGATCAGATTTGCAAAACCCTGATGGCTGATCGAAAAAGCAGCCAACCCTAGAATTTGAAACTTTTTGAAAAAAAAGCTGTGATATGGGTTTTCTTCAGAAGACTGACTGGAGAGAACCCAGATGATTGAAAACTGAATGCACTGAGGATTTCATTGACATGCAAAATAAAAGCAGCTGCTGCAACATGATGAAGTTCTTTGAAAATTTCTTCAGAAGATTGAAGTGAAAAGACCCAGATGACTAAAAACTGAAAACCTTGGCCTTCTTCTTGAAAAGTTTGATCTTGTGGATGAAAAAATCTTGAAAAAGCAAGGGTTTATGCTTGCTGATCTGAAAAATCTGATGAAAAACCAGCAAATATGAATTCCTGGATCATAAAAATTCTTCAAGCTTGCTGCTCCAACTTTCTCCTCTGAATGCTACCTGCAAAAATAATGAAAATTACATGAAAGAAAGATGTTAAATAGACTTAGGGTTTTGTTTTTAGGTTTGCTTTCTTTTGCTTTCTTCCTCAAAAACCCTAAATCAGCTGTTCAATGAACTTGGACGCCACCTCCCTTCTTGCAATTTTGAAACTTTTTGAAAATCACGAAAAAAATTTTAAGGCATGAGAAGATGGGCGCCCTTCTTCACCAAGGGCGCCCACTTTAAGCAGTGTTAGTCAAATTTTTGGCATTTTCAACTTTTCTTCATTTTGACCTCCTACTTCGCCTCTAATTTCCGGTTTGCAGACTGATCTGACAGGTGAGCTGAAAGATCCATCACGTAGCCTGACTGATTCTGAGAAGGTTGTTCTGGAGGTGCTTCTGGCTAAAAACTTGATCTCGACATTCGAATTCATGGGAGCCTTTTCCTTCTAGGGGCGCCCATTTTATCCAGAGTTAGCCATTTTTATGATCTTCAAATTTCTTCATTGACACCTCTTCTACGAATGATCTCATTGAATCTAGTGCTCCGAGCATCGGATTGATTGCCTATTATGCTCATCGCGAAGCTGACGAGATATTAGGAGTGGTCTTCTAGGAGATACTTCGTCAAACAATGAATTCTAAACCCTCAAAAGCTTGGGCACCCATCTTGGCTGGGGGCGCCCATGTTCACCAGACTTAGTTTATTTTTCACTTTTTTCTGTTTGCTTCTGAACTTTGATTCTTAGCTCCCGTTTCTCCCTACTTTCAGCTTCTCGTATCTCACGACTGCAACCTCCGATTGACGTGTTGGATATCTCATTGGAGAGCTAGATCAACCGCGAAGAGATCATATTAGAGCTTTGTTTCCGGATTCATCTGTTTTACCTCTCAAAATTTTGGGCGCCCTTCTTCACTTGGGGCACCCAAAGTTCCCAAACTTAGCCATTTTTAATCTGACTTTCTCTTCAAGTTTGAAACCTTCATTCTATATGTTCCTCTTTGATCTGAATTTTTTGATGGATGACCAGTCAGATGATCTGTCGAAGACAGGCGTGACGAAGCTGACTGAATACTAAAGAGATCACGCACATTTTCAAACCCTAACTGCAGGATCAGGTGCCTCAAAAAGCTGGGCGCCCTTCTTCACCAAGGGCACCCAAAGTCTCCACACTTAGTCAATTTTTGATATTTTCTCATTTTCTCCACTCTGACTTCTGTGTGAAATCTCTCTGTTCAGCTATGAATCCCGGATGACTGGATAACCTGATGACTGCACCGTCGAACTCATCGCGGAGCTTGCAAAGAACTGAACAACTTTGGTTGGAGGCGTAAACCCTAATTTCATCTTTTAATGCCCTAAAAAGGTGGGCGCCTTTCTTCACCTGGGGCGCCCAAGTCTGGCAGTGTTAGAAAATTTTCATCATTTTTTATTTTCCTCTTCGTTCTTCGTGACTGCTTACCAACTCGCCTTCTGTCGAATGCTTTGAATGTTGAATCTAACGCCTGGCAGCCGACTAACCTCCATTAATGACCTCGGAGCTCCTGATATGCTTCTGAAAAAGCATAATAGACCCAGTAGGGCAAAACTGATTATTTTGAGATTCTGACTGCACCAGCCTGATATGGACGTGTTTTGAGCCAATCAAAATCAGTTTGAACCCTAACGGACCAACTTTCTATTTTTAGAAAGTTTTGCCAGTATCTGTTTCCAAAGAAACCCAAAAAAACCCAAAAAATGTTACTAATTTTAGAAAATTTCTAAAAATAGCAGTTTTCCTAAAATTTAGGGGTGAAAAACTGAGATCTGGGTTTTGTAGGTTAAGCTACTCTGAGCAGACTCAGATCGTCAGATTTTGAAAATTTTGAATTTTAACCCCTCATGCAAGACATGCACACCCAAATTTTGACCTTTTTTTTTACTGTTTTAACAAGACTTTTACTCATTTCTTCAAAATGTCTAAGTGTAACAAAAATTTTAATTTTGGGGTACAACACACTCTTGCACCTATTAACATGTTAATTCAACCTATTACTAGTGGTGCATCATTGACATGGGGAATAACTACCACTGGAGTAGTGTAAGGAGATGAGTGATGTCTCGTCTCTGACAGTCAAGCTTTTGACTATGTAGGAGTCCTTATGTGTTCATAGTGACTTTTTTGATTCCTTACTTCCTTAGAGGCATTCCCTCATGCATCACATTTCTCATCATAGTTCAAAACCCATTTCCCACTTACAACAATGATATGCTATGCATAACTAACATAAAGGACTAATAATATATGACAAATGATAGGTGTATTAAATTATACATATTGGAAACTTCAACTACGGAGGATTCCATTGTATTATAGCTTCACTATCCCTCTTTGAGGTACAAAGAGAATGAATTCCTAGAGCTAACCACTTAACAATGCACTGCAAATCTCAAATGATCAATGGATTTCTAAGTCAAAGTTTCTCCTAACCCTAGAGGGTCTTCCCATATGCTTGAAAGTGAATGGAAGCTCAAGTCCATCTGCAAATGTTGTCAAGGCCTAGGTATTGGTGAGTACTTTTCCACCTTCACATGATGAAATATGCTTAGTCAAGAACAACAACTCTCTACATATTTTAAAACCCCCAGCACAATGTTTCTAACCTAGACCACTATTGTGGAAAAAAATTATGGCGAAAAATGTGTTGTATGAGTATCCCAATACTTCATCACTTCCTAATCACCAAGACCCCATGAGGGTGAGGTGAGATTATATGGTAGATACTTGTAGCAAGCCACTAAATTATTGTAGTTGTTGTGAAATGTGGCCCTGGAAAGTGATCTAATAACACTTTTTAAGAAATTTTCTACAAAATATTATCAAATAGAAGCAATAAAATGAGAAAATGAACATAATGCTTCGAAAATAGCTGCAATATGTTTATATTTATGAATCTGGAACAAGAATCACAAGCCTCTTCAAGGGGGGAACGTCCTTGAGAAGAAAGCTCCAATACAAATATAATTGCAAGATGCCTCTCTACTACCATACACTCCAATATATAAGCATTACAAAAAGTGACATGTGAGGTACAACCCATGTGGGATAAATCTACAAACTTAATATGAACTCACTACTGTATTGCAACTTCATGTGATGTGTTGGTTGTAAAAACTACAGCTACAATTCTCTAGAGGATACACTCACTACTCATGTAGAAGGGGACAAGACAATGCAAGTAGTGAGGCAAAACTCATCAACAAGAAATCAACACCCTAATGCCAATATACACTATTGGGCTAATCCACTTCTCTTTTAGGCTCTATAAAACCTAACAGAGTGATCCTTGAGGTCTTCTTGATAGGACGTTAAAGAGAAATGAATGAATACAAATAAGTCCTTAACTAACCATGCCCTAGTGGAAACCATACATAGACTGAAAGACCTCATAAACAGATTTGAGACAAATATGCATATGCAACTAAATCCCCTTATGCCTTACCTACACACATACACCCTATGACCCTCTCACGTGACTCACTTGACATTTGATCAGCTATCGCTAACAAAAGATTCATCATAAGTAACAATACAAAGCACAAGGGTGGGTGGAACAAAACCTACACTAAAACTGAAATGAAAAGATGTTGTCTTTAATGATCTAGAATGTGGTGGTGATGAAATGGGGAAACCACTAGAGACTAGTGCCTTGATCCAATAGGAAACTGACTCATTACCTTGTCCTCAACCCTTGCACAAATTACAAGTTCACCATGAAAACCAAGAAAGCAATTGGTAACCATAAGCTGGGCTATGATCAGCAAATGCAGATCTATTAGTAACCAAAAGTATTTATGCATGGGCAATCATTGAACAATCCATAATCAAACAAAATAGATCCACATAATACATTGAAAAGAGAAGTTCAAATGCACAATGAACAATGTGTGGACTAACCAATCATCAAATTACCAAGGTAGCAAATGTAACCCCAAAAATGAGCATAGCAAGCCACCTCCTGAAAATATTCAGTCAATAATGGAGAAACGCACAACACAGACTTCAACATTTAATCCCTTTTCTACAACCTAACACCAATGAAAGCATTGAGGCAAAACAGAATAAGGCATAAAGCATTGATACGATAGAATTTACTAATCGAGTCAAAAAGGATTTACAACAAGGCCGTGCCCCAAAACTGACCAACCAACCATCAAACCCCATACATCATGAAACCAGGTATTTATAAACTTGCAACTTACAAACAGACCTATGGGCTTATGCTCATCTGTACCATTAGGTTATGTGAAGTTTTGGTGTTGTCATAGTCAAATACAATAGCAGACATTAAGATTTGCACTTGCAACAGTGAGGAAATCTGTAGCAATAGGGTACAATAAGTCATGGGACAGAAGTTTCTTCTTTCATGCAAGTCACGAATTTCAATTTGCAAGCCTGCAATGACATGGGGCACCTCTTGCACATTAAATTTGTCTCAGTACAACATACTTGCAGCATATGGCAATCCCTCCTTTCATAAAAATAGCAAGAATCTTAGAATGAGGATGAAGGGCAATGTTGTAGATGCCAAATTTACGATCTATGCCGGCAAGAAAGTTGTTTGTGTGTGGCCAACTCAAACCAAGTCAAATAATGACCAATGAATCTTACATATGCCATATGCCAAGTCATATCAACTTCAAGGGCCCAAAAGAGCAAATGCTGATGGCCCTACGGTTAGTGAAGTGTCCATTCATACACCTACAACGTCCCACACAGCGACACAAGTAATCAACAAATAGAGCTATGCCACCAAGGGCCACCATTGCTTTAGCATTGTCATAAAAAATGAGGAAAACCCACAAAGAAAGGCATAGAGAGAACAACAAAAAAAAATTCACACAACTCGACCACCACAACAAATAACACCAAAGGCACCTTGAAGATTTGCAAAGCATCCCCATACTACAAGAGGTCCCAACCACTAGCATGCACAACCTTCGAGGTCACTGTTCCACACATAGGGAAGGAAACCCTAAAATAGGCATGCACAATTGTTTTAAACAAGAATGGGCAAGAGTAAATCTTTTAAAGTTGGAATGAGATCATGGCCAACACAAACAGAGCCTTTAAATCAATGGCCAATTCTTAGCACTTGAAGTTGTGTACCAAACAAAATTGGCTATTGAGCTAGTTTAGTTTCTAGCATATGAGACTTAAGCCACACAAACGTCATTCATTGGAACACTAGCTCCTCTTGAAATGTCTTCAAGCCAACCATACGGATGCCACATAGGGAAAATGAGTCACGCCACCACCATAATGGATACATGTGACATTCATTGAAATGCCCCCTTCCTAGAATGTGTTCCATTGCAATAAGGAATTGAACCCGTTACTGCCATAGGAAACTCACAACGAGCAATAATTACCTAACAAGCCCACATATGCCGCCTCAAAAGACTAGGTACCTGCAAAAAAGAATAATGAGGCCCACATTTAGATATTATTGCAACACACATGGCACCAAGTGAATGATCCACGCACTATCCCAAGTGGAATTGAGTCATCACTAATGCATCCATGGGCCAATGAGAGAGTGCCACCATGCATAAGATAGGCATAAACTATAGACATGAGCAAGATTAGCCCACCAACAAAGGGTAAACATCGAGCATGTAGCTAAGGATTTAATAGTATGTGGAGGGTAATGAAAGATCATGTGGTCAATGCATAGCGCATAACATAAGGTGCATGCTCAAGAAATCGCTCAATGTGTGCTAATAACAGGACGTGGATACATGGTAGGGATGAACAATGCAAAGATGTCATGTTTCCCAAAATTGTATATAAAGTATCGTGAAACAAATATGGGCAATATAATCATAGTTATAATTATCCAAAGATAATATGATTACAGAATATAATATATAAAGCCTTTTTTCTGATTATATTCACATTACTAAATGAATATAATAAAATAGTAAATAAAATAATGAAATGAATATAATCTAACATATTCATAATTACCAAGTAATAATATTACAATTATAATTGTTAAGCATGTATAAATAATAATCAAACCTTAGATCGATCCTTCCTAAGTCACTGCCGCAAATTGTATCGTGTAAGTATCGGTGTCTTATTGTGAGTGTATTAGATGATATTGCCAAAAGTTAAGTACGTGGTCACCAGAAGTGGTCATCAGAGGTATGACTATCATGACGGGTGAAGAAACTGGTGTATATTCCTAAAGACGGTAGCATTCCTCTCTGCACTCAAAGTTAGTGATCATCAATGACCTGCAAGCACGCTACTATTAAGGGTCGTTGATAGTCAAAAGCTTGTGATTGAAGGATTGTGGTATAATCGCCTACCGTATATCATCAATGGAAGTCATTCTCTTTGACCAACCACATATGATATTATGTTGGCATGTTCGGGGATAAAAGAAATGATAATCTAAAGAGCATCAATTCCTTGGATGAAGGCTCCAGTAACCACCGCAACATTGGTCTATTCAGATCTATTCAAATATTTTGCCAACCATTTTCAAAGAAGACTGGATAATTACCTTGGCACTGGCTCATACTTAGGAAAGATTAATTTAAGATGCAAAGGAAATGATTAATTAATTTAAGCCTAGGGCAGCGATATGTTAAGGAGGTATCGATTGTCTTGGTGAAGTGACATCTCTATTCAAAGAGACGTACCTTCCTATACAAGTCTGAAGATATAAATGATAATGAGAAGTGAGGAGGAGATAATATAAAAAGGAAGAGAAAAGCAACCATCACCGCTGGAGGGAAGAGAACAGCATGAAGACGGCCATAAATCAAGCAGCGATTAATATTCCATTTAAAAGGCAGCATTGTATTGTAATTAGTATTAAGGGAAAAAAGAAGATAAGAAAAAAGGGCAGTGAATAGAAGGGGAGAATTAAATAAGAGAAGACTTACGGGAATCATGTAAGGGATGGTGATCATTTGCATACATAGATATATAGTCTATACATATATATATATAGGAGTAATCATATAGGGAAGAATACATAGGCCAACTTACATAATGATATTTAAATATAATACATATATACGTATTCTTATAGAATTGAAGATCTATATGTATTTATAAATGGCAGTAATTTAGAGATAATGATATATACTAATTAGATAACATATACATATATATTTACGATTGTAATGGTGCTTGCAATATTTGTTGAGCCTTATAAGTAATGATAACTCTATTCCTCCTCTATGACTGAAATCCATTGATCTCTTACGTTTCTAATGTCTCCTTGAGGAATATCTTGAATGCAAGATTCAGGCTTGAATGCCTCCACTGGAAAAGGGTCATTCCATCAACGCGTGGAAGAAGGGAGTCATGTCGGGTTACAATGAATACGTCTGAAGGAAGTCCGATATAGTGCGACCACCCAAGGTAAGCGCCATCAGCCGTCTAGATAACATTGAAGGTTATGTATTCTGGAAATTTGAATTGCTACGTACAGTAAAGGATTTACGATATGATGTCTAACCTAAATATTATTAGATTAAATACCAGTTCGATTCATAAATATTTCATTCTGTGATAACTTGTGAACACAATTTAATATATCTAATGATGAATGAATGCATAGAGCGAGTCAACAACATGACTGTTTGATAGATGTATATGTCAATAAATGAACTTCATATATATATATATAGCATAAGTAATTGACAAATACCACATACAGTAATAAATGGATATTTTTTATCAATAACCCAATAATGTTGCGTACCGCAATTATTGAGTTTCAATAAGCTACTATGACTCTACCTTGAAGGATAGATTTTGGGCCCAAGTTCCCTTTTGCTAACACTCAATAGGGATAGGGAGTTTGTGGAGGGAAAGGCTGGTAATTTGCTCCATTGATGGATGGTCCCAAGACGGGTGGAACACCCTGAGGGAGTCCACTTTGAGAGCATTCACGCACCCTTTGCACAGTAATTCTACCGTCCAATGAGGTTAGGAAAGAGGAGTCAAGGCGAAGTTCTATTCCAATCAAGAGTAAGAAGTCATATCTGATCATGTTAGTTTATGCCCTAGTTGATAATGCATTTTATTTGTCTTATCCTTTAAAGCTGCAAAACTGAAATGAACTACTCATGAACAAGGAATTATGTAATACATGTTGTAAGTAGGTTCTCAAGGTAATTTACACTAATAAAATGATGTGTTGGTGAAATAAATTATATGTCCTAATTTGTGCAATTTATGTTTTTAGGCTAAGTTTATAAAGGGGACATTACAAAAGAGCAACTAGCAATGAGCAGTGAGCAAATGAAACCAAGGGCAGGACCAAGAGCTTAGTAGCTAATTTGTTCCAACAATTAAAGTTCTTGAATGGGCCAAGTCTGTTGGCTGCTAAGTCTATGAGTCTAGGGCTGATAGCGTTGGCGACAAGGTTTTAGAACAAATGTTACAAGCTGTTGATCCACAAGCTATAAGGGATCAATGGGCGATCGAACAATGTGCAATGGGGCTTTAGCATGGGCTATACAATATGAATCTTGGTATGAGGGGAGTATAAATTGAGCTTAAGTGTAGAGACATAAGGCCTTAGGGAACTAGGGTTGATGTGTAGACTACCATTTAAAACTCTAAAGCTTGAACCAAAAGGAAAAGATATGACACCCATGCACAAGCAAAGGCATGAAATCACACATGACACCACCACTGTTAGTTTTTAAGATCAGATTTAATGCACAGAAATTTAATTCAAAATTAACACAATGACACAGCAGATACCCTGGGAAAACCCTCCACTTGAGGGAGAAAAACCCAGCAACAAATATCTCTCTATTATATATCAATAATGGCAACAAGTCTCTTTACAATGAGGCCAATCTCAAGGCCGATATGCAGCACCTTCACAAGATACAATGATAACAAGTAATCAGCACTTCCTTGTAACTCAGATCTGCACTTAAGAAATTCGCTATCTTCTCTTGATAATTCGCAATCTGCACTTGATTGATCTGCCCTTGAGGAATTCGCACTTGGAAGAGAAGAAATGCTCGAACTTGATTGATGCCCAAATGGAGTGGAATGATCTTGTATTTATACAACTTGAAGGAGAGAGGTCGCACCTTTACAAGGAAGGTCAGCCAAGAAGATAATTACAAAGTTGCCATGTGAAGCGCCTCTTTACATTGAATAATCACATATAAATAAGGAAGTATGAAGCCCGAAGCTGCAATTACATCAACACTCCCTCTCAACTAGGGAGAAATACTTCCAGTTGCATAAGACACATCACCTCATCGTGATGTCTACCACAATGGCTACAACCATATGTGGAAAAGAAACAATATCACCTTATCGTGATATCAGATATCACCTCGTCGTGATATCAGATATCACCTCGTCGTGATATCAGATATCACCTCGTCGTGATATCAGATATCACCTCGTCGTGATATCTACCACAATGGCTACAACCATATGTGGAAAAGAACCGTTATCACCTCATCGTGATATCAGATATCACCTCATTGTGATATCTACCACAATGGCTACAACCATATGTGGGAAAGAAACAATATCACCTCATCGTGATATCAACCATAATGGCTACACCCATGTATGGTATGTACAAGTGTTCATCACTTACGTGATGTCACCTCAACGTGACGTTCACCATGGCTCTCCCAGAGGGTGAAACAACGAGTACAAGAAAAATCATCACGAACTCTCTCTCGTGATGCTATCATGGAGTCACACACATGACATCCACCATGGCTCTCCCAGAGGGTGGAAACAAAGGCTTTCACCTCACATCTCAGAAGAGAAATGCATTAAACAAGGGCTTGCACCTCAAATCTCTCTCAAAGAGAAATGCATTAAAGAGGATCATTGATACTGAGACTCCTTCTCAGCTAGGGCTTGATTCTCCACCATACCAAGCTTGTCTCGAAAGTACACAAACTTCATCCTGGAGAGAGGCTTGGTGAGAATGTCGGTCGTCTGCTCATCAGTGCTGAAATACCTCAACTGTATAGCTTTCCTCAATACCATATCTCTGATATAATGGTATTTGATCTCAACATGCTTGGTTCTGTCATGAAACACAGGGTTGACAGAAGGCTTCACACAGCTCTGGTTATCACAATGAATGATAGTAGGCTCCATTGATTGTTCAAACAATCCTGCAAGGAGCTTCCAAAGCCACACTGCTTCTTGAGCTGCCACACTAGCTGCAATATACTCAGCCTCTACTGTACTCAGTGCCACAGAAGACTACTTCCTGCTACACCAAGAGATCATCGCAAACTCCAAACTGAAACAACATTTAGAGGTGCTCTTTCAATCAGTGGCACACCCGGCCCAATCGGAATCAATATATCCAAGCAATTCCAAGTCCACATCAGAAGAATACCTCAAGCCATATCCAACTGTGCCATGCAAATATCTCAGGATATGCTTCGCTACAACTAGATGTATTTGCCTCGGTTCACACATGAACTGACTAAGTGCACTCACTGCATAGTAGACATCTGGTCTAGTGTTGACTAGATACATCAAAGATCCAATCAACTGCCTGTACATCAAGGGATCCACCAGATCTGAAGTAGCTGCAACCTCTTTCAATTTGTGCAAGTTGGTCTCCATAGGTGTAGACATGGATTTGCAATCCATCATACCTCCAGTAAGAAATAAATCATGATAAAGAACCAAGATCAACTAGATTACCATCTTCTTCAGGTTCAGTAGGCTCCCTCTGAATCTTCAAGCACTTGCATCAACCTTCTGACCTCTTCGTCCAAGATTGTCTGGAACACTTGCCTTAGATAAATGTTTTCTAGTGCACACCTCTGGTACTATAGAGAGTTCAAGATAGTCCTCCTCGACCTCATCCCAAATCACACTATTCTGAATAGGTTTGCGGAGCTACCAATGTCAAATCCAAATGACTGTCTTGTGCAATTCTGATCTCAACAGTTGAAGAGGTCTTTCAATAATTTAACACTTAGCCTTGTAATACAATAATCTTCACTTCTTCTCAGTGAGTTACAAAACTCCCTCTTGATCCCTGCTTCAGAGATTGCAAAGAAAACTTCTGGAAGTGAACTCCCTCTAGCCACCAACTCAGTTCCATGGCTGCAAGATTGTCTGCAACACTTCACGCTTGATCATTTCTTTGGTCGGCATAACTTCCTCACAAGATGCCTCAATCTTTTCATCACTAAGCAATCTCTCATCACCTTCTTGCTCCTAGAACTGTCCTAAAAGCATTTTAGAGAGAGATTACTAACAGTTTATAACTATCCAAAGAAATATCAAGGCTAGAATCATACAAGGTTTACTATTTCAAGTTATAGCATGAATACATAATAATTTATGTACAATGTTAAAACATGAATAAATAAATCAAGCTAAAGAGAAATATATCAAAAGATCAAGATGAAGGGATAAGGAAACTTATCTTTATTGAATTTTGATATAACTCTTTCTTCCATCTTTTACTCCTCTCGAGAGTGCTAAAGAGAAATATATCAAAAGATCAAGATGAAGGGATAAGGAAACTTATCTTTATTGAATTTTGATATAACTCTTTCTTCCATCTTTTACTCCTCTCGAGAGTGCTAAACGCAGCACAACAAAAGACACTCTACACAACTACAAATTTCTTGAATGCAATATGCAGTTAGCATGTAGAACCAACTCTCTCCAATAGTTCAAGGCTCTATCATAGTTCATGCATTAGAGAATGATATCGGAGTGATCAACTAATCACATCGTAATTACAATTCTCTTTTTATTTCAGAGTCACACTTAGAAATCTTCACAACCAGCATAAAATAACTTGCAATAAATGAAATCTTCAAAGGATCTTATACTAGTGAACACAATTCAAGAGAAACCACTATCTCTCTTTACTAATTACAAGATCCAACTAAATGATATAACTCACCAAACAAAGAATACTTATCTCTTTAAATTTTGATGGTACTCCATAGAGTTCGGTCTGAGACTGTGACTCAATTTTTCCACCTTCAAAGATGCCATCCTTCAATTTACACCTATCATAGGAGTCACATTTCGGGGTTTGCAATGACCCATAGATCATCTCCAAACACAGATTAAGACCAAGGCACCAAAGCTTCCCAGATCTCAGATGTACTCTCAAAAAAATTATTTCTCATAGCCTTTTCCACCATTAAGCAACTTCTGCACAACTGAAGTGTAAAGACCCCACTCCCAGATAGGTGGTCTTTTGGGTTCAATCTCGATTAGTTGACAATGCTATGCATGTTGTCAACTGAGATAATTTCCAGCCTCCAAAAAAGGCGATTTCTCCAGGTTTCTATTCAGCCACTCTTTTAGTTACTCAGTATAAGACCATTCCAATAAATATGAAAATTCAAAACAGAGACTTACAATCAGACAATTATATTCAATCTTCCCAAACATTGACTCAACCAAAACTTCTATTACAGATGTAAGCCTTATTGAACTGAACTGACATAATTGAGCAATTATAGTACATAGGAATTTCCGCAACTCTTAAGCCCAAACTCTGACACAATGATGTTCAACTGATGCAAGTGCTACTGTAGCAATAAACATACTTAATACAATCTACAGAGCTATCTATGAAATGCAGTAATGTGACAGAAGAACCTGGAATATATTGGTTGAAGATAAGGATTTCGATTTGCTTCAAAAAACTGATAAAGTCGTCCCAAATGCAACGCTGGACTCCTTTAATGAACTACGACTCCCTTCCAATACCAATATTGAATATTTTCCTCGGCGACTTCTATCACTTTGACTTTTTTGAATATAATATCTTCCAAGCCACTTGACTTTTCCTTTAGAAAAATTAGAAGTCTGCACTTACTACAGGAAGTAATATTGGTTCTTATCGGAGTTTTGTCTTTACCAGAAATTTCTGATCAATATGAGAGCTCGATTGTATCATATTGTGCCTCTTAGGCTTCATGCATCGCCACACATAGTCCCGATATTGGAATCTTTAAGGCACACTATGATATGTAAGTCAAGACATATCCGTTCCTGACTGAGGCTTCTGATGCCGGCATATAATCTTGACTCTACCTCAAGTCCCGATACCTTCAGTCGTGAGCCCTTGAGATGTGCCTTCGTGGTTGCTCCCAAATGCGACGATCACAATGTCGATCCTTCAGATCTCAATCAAGGTTAGAGATACCCGACCCTATCTTGCATTTGAGCATGCTTCCAACAACTGCAATAATAATGACCAGTTGTAAAGAATATGACCACTAGACAGAATAACAGATTGAACACTTAAATTCTTCCACAAATCTGATCGGATCTTCACAAAACCCACTCTGATACCATGTTAGTTTTTAAGATCAGATTTAATGCACAGAAATTTAATTCAAAATTAACACAATGACACAGCAGATACCTGGGAAAACACTCCACTTGAGGGAGAAAAACCCAGCAACAAATATCTCTCTATTATATATCAATAATGGCAACAAGTCTCTTTACAATGAAGCCAATCTCAAGGCCGATATGCAGCACCTTCACAAGATACAATGATAACAAGTAATCAGCACTTCCTTGTAACTCAGATCTGCCCTTAAGAAATTCGCTATCTTCTCTTGATAATTTGCAATCTGCACTTGATTGATCTGCCCTTGAGGAATTCGCACTTGGAAGAGAAGAAATGCTCGAACTTGATTGATGCCCAAATGGAGTGGAATGATCTTGTATTTATACAACTTGAAGGAGAGAGGTCGCACCTTTACAAGGAAGGTCGGCCAAGAAGATAATTACAAAGTTGCCATGTTGAAGCGCCTCTTTACATTGAATAATCACATATAAATAAGGAAGTATGAAGCCCGAAGCTACAATTACATCAACAACCACCAACGTATGGAATACAAGTTGTGAAAGCGATTAGGCCAATCCACTGCAAACTATTGGATTGGCCAACATTAGGATATACAAGACAAGTGCATGTAAACAACTTAGAGACCAAAACATGCATAAGAAAACCTGAATTTCATTAGGGCCACTGCCTAGAACAAAACCCCAAACATACACACATGCACTTGCCTTTCCCCTAGTGAAAAGTGCCTAAAATTGATAATCATGATACGGTAAACTAGGGCATGGAAACACAATTGTCAAAAAATGTTTGCATTTTGGGGCATGTGTCAACATTGGCTCTAGCTAGGGATGTTTATCCCTAATGGATACAACAAGAATCCAAAATTTCTTTAGGATGAAAACCCACAAAAGCAAGGGGAAAGGCCAAGGATAGAGGACAAAATACTCACACATATAGACATGTGTAACAAGCACAAGAGAACAAGGACAAAAAATCAAAAGATCTAAAACAAAAACATCAAAATTGAAACTTGTTGACAATGACATGGGAAAACAAAATGAAGACCAAGCATTTGTATGGCTGCAAGTCATTTCAAGAAGCCTATTGCACATCAAGGCCTACAAATAAATTCTATGGAACATGACCATAGATAAACTGAAAGATGTATGTTTACCCTATCAAACACTGTTTACTCCTTAAGGCTACTTGACCAATTAACAGAGAGTAAACGGAAATATATAACAACAATAATAAAACATATCAATTACTCAGACAATGCACAAAATATGTTTTGTATTCTTTATTCATCGAATAGGCAATAATTACAAAATACCAAAATGTATGTGGTCCCCGATTATAAGTGCAAACATACAAGATAGAGCCAACCAACATTGGTTGAGGACACCAACCGTCAGCAACCACCAAGTACAACCAACCAACGATTAGGAATTAATTACCCATTAACACATTTATTTATTTATTTCTCTCTTGCTGACTACATCAACCCCCCCAAAAAGAAAGTCATCTTCCAAACGACAACAACAAAATTGGGAGCTGACAACCCAAATTACAATTACTGAGGGTGAGAGGATGTCCCTAGATGAATGGATGATGTAGGGGTGGACGTCGATGAGATTAATTTCCACAACCTATGAACCTACTCAATGCGTATTCTCAACTAGTGCTCAGCCACTATCTCACATTCTCTCACTACCTTCACCATTTACATAGCCTCCATCAATTGGCGTTTAGCTTGTTCAATTTCTTTGTCCTTCTCTGCCAACTTGGCCTCCACAGTCGTTATTCTCTGCTCTATCTCCTTCTCTACCATCTTGGCCTCCATGGTTGTCACTCTGGCTCGCTTGGTGGCAGTGAGTTGTGTCTGTTGAGCTAACTAATCCTAAAATTCCTATGTGCATTTAGCTAACTCCTCCCATACTTTCTAAACCATCTGCAAGGCCTCATTCTTCTCTTGTATAACCTCGTCAGTGGATGTCATTTGACGCTTCAGCCTGTAGAATACGTCCCTAAAGGAAGCCTCTATACTAAATAAGATTGAGATCACTTTAGCATCCCTTCCCCCTACTGAATGTCTGGTAGGGTGCTAAGCTGTCATCATTGCCTAAGTCTCAACTCCAAGCCATCTTTGAGAAGTGAAGCAGTAAAAGAATTATGTCTTACACTATGTCTGTACAACCACCAATATACGTTGGGCTTCCCTTGCCACCAACAGAGACTGCCATTTGTCCATTCGTATGGATATATCTCCCACTTCCTACATCATTGTTGCCTTCAATTGGAGGTTTTGGATGTACTGTTGGACCGTACCAAGTGGATTTGTCTCATCAAGCTTGTTTATTTCAATGATTAGCCCTTTGGACCCACTCAACTCATCCTCCTCATCCTCGCCCAATGGGTTAGGCAGTAAATCCTATGCAATTGAAGGTGGTTGAAGCATTTGAGGGAGTCCCACACTCTCTTGAGTGTGCATGACATCCAATGGGTGTGCCTATGAAGAGCCTAGCTTTGTACCCTCGATCACCATGACTGACAAATCTTGCTTGAGTCCCTCGGCCATAACTCTGAAAGGACTTGGTGAAGGGAATATTGGAACCTGCACTGGTTTTCCAAGCATATCTAACCATCTATTGATCTGAGTGACATTGGTTGGCACGAGAATATCCCCTAACAAAGTATCTAGCAATGTTGATATGACGGTTGTTGGTACTGAAAATCCTGGTAGTGTAGCTAGCAGTTCCAGTAATGTACCTAGCAGTCCTAGCGATGGACTTCGTGGTCCTGGGAATGGGCCTGGAAATCTTGGCAGTCCTAGCGATGCCACTAGTGCTCCTAGCAGTGTTGGCGGTGCCACTAGTAGTGTTGCGATGTCGTTAGGGATGCTACTGGCGATGCTGGTAGTGCCACAGGCAGTGTTAGTAGTGCTAGTGGTGCCACAAGTAGTGTTGGTGATGCCACTAGCAACATTGGCAGTGCCACTAACGGTGTTGGCAATGCCACTAGCAGTGCTGGCGGTGCCACTGGCAGTGTGCCTGGTGGTATGGGTACTACTAGCAAAGTGGCTAGTTGTGGTGGTGGCACTCCTATAGTCATCTCATTCACTGGTATGGCCTCATCTATGTCTATCTCCAACAATGATTGTGCATCGTCTACCAGTGATACCTCCTTTGTCGATGTGTTGGCCAATGTAGAGGACAACTCTATTAGCACATCCTCTTCTACACTTTCTCCTCCATCACTAGATGCCTCTCTTTGCTTCCTCATTTTTTTCGCTAGCTAGGTTGTCTCCTCTCCCCTTGTTGTCTACATGTCAAGAGTAATCCAATAGAATGTTGTTGGCAATCATGGATCTATCTAGGCTATTGGCTACAACTTCCCTCACTTTTCAATGGGAACCTGAGTGCGGATGGCATCAAGGAGAAGGGAAATGGCATGTTGTGTCATATAAAAATCCTTATGTTTCTATGTTGTTTTATCCTATTCAACAATAATCTAGACTAGTTGTAAACTTTACCTATGCTCATCCCAATCATGTAGTTGATCATCCAAATTGCCACATCAGATGCCCTGCTTGCTCCTGTCAATCTGCACTTGATTAAATCCATTATGCACTTCCATTCTAGTGTAGCCAAAAAACTCTTCCTCAAATATCGATTACCCACACTCCATATGATGTCCTCCTCCTACTGGGTTAAATCGAGTCGGCAAACTCTCCTAAATGATGCTTCCTTGTGCTATTGGGTGAATTTCTCTGTTGTCTTACACACTGTGGTACCAGTGGTCAGTATGTCGAACACTCTATGGAAGTCTGTTGGCCAAAAGAGATAGTTACTCGGCACCTTTTGTAGTCAATGACTAATTTGTGAGCATGTTTGCAATAGTTCGTCATCATTGCCCTCAAGAAAGGTTCAAATTCTCGAGAGTTAAAGAATGGGAGTTGTACGGATTTTTCAACCTTTGCATGTCTTAGCACTACCTTTAGGACATGGTCATCCTGGTTGTTATGCCACCATGTTCTACACTAACTACCAGTGAGACTATCCCATGTCAACGCATTTGCTCCTATGTCGTCTAGTTTCCCTTTGCTTGTTTTGCTTGTGGTAATGTGAGGTCTGTAATGTGTTATTTTCTTCCCCTTGTTGTTGTTGGAATCCATGTCATGTAGAATTTGTGCACACTATATGGAGCTCTTTGCTATGTGAATGCCATGAGTTTTGGTTGTCATACCACTAGATGATTTTTCACTTGTCCTAATCGTACATTCTGGTTTTTCCTTCCTGCAATGGCCAAAGTTTTGACCATATGGTTTTATTTCCTCTGTTTAACCGAACGATGCCCACCTGATATCGTACAATGCTTGGTACCCACCCAAGCCGTATGTTGTGTGGTCGTATGTTGTTATTAGGATCTGTTGATGTGTTTTTCGTGACCGCACCAACGCAGAATAAAGTCGCCAACGGCTACCCTATTCTCTCTTGATCAAAGTATTTCGCATGCTAAGATTGCAAGAAAGTTCATGCGTTCAACTCCAAGGTTCTTTTAATGCGAATAGGCTCAGTTGGCTCAATGTGATTTGCTGGTATTTCAAGGGGACTTACGGAATTGTTCAGCAGCAGAGGAAAGGGGGTTTCCACAATTCGATAGATTTATCAATGAAGCACAGATTTCCTATTTTAACCAGAAAGTACTGAATTGAAAGTGGTTGCAGGGTTTAGAGAGTCTAAATCTATTCTAAGGCGTGGGATATGGAGCTCAACTTCAGCGAACTTCAACCAAACTTCGCTTTGCCTCGCCTCGGACAGCTTCCACGGAGTCGGTGCAATCTTCAGAGGAGTAGTTCAAGGTGTTCAAATCACAACTTAGCATGAAAATACCATCACAACGACGCATATAAACATACAAATCATGATCGAAGTTAAGTGCATGATATTCCAATTGACCACACAAGGTGCATTCACCATCAGCGAACACACTAGTGGTATGGATAGACGAAGTTGCTTAGATCAAACACCACATTCCACAGCTAACATCTACTTGCATGGAATGAAAATTATACTACTTAGAACTATTTTACGCTACCATTTGAATTGGAAGGACGAAGAAACCTTGCTAGCTACTCACAACAAAGACGAAATTCACCATCAATGAAAAACTCTTTTATTGAGAGAGTGTTCACAACAATTTCTTACAAAGTTTTCAAAGGGAAAACTTTCCCTCTTCTTCAAACTACACTATCAATCTATACTAAGCTACTTCTAAGTTGTCCCTCTACTCTCTACTGTCTAACCTCTACTTCTATGTCTAATTTCTACTGAGTTACAAATGAAGGGGGACTCCCCCTTTTATAGTTGGCCAAGTCCAACGGACGGCTCAGATTACAATCGGCTGGATGGCCTAGATCGTGCCACCTCAGCCCTAAACAAGATTCGCCCTAAAAACCGCCACAAAGAGGAGTGGGGTAATAAATGAGCCATAATGTCCATCATCCTTCTAGAAGATTCCATCCTTGAAACGCGTTCACACTGTTCTTGATTTTCTTCTTGACGTTGTTCTTCAACCTTGCTCGAACTTCCACTCTTTTCTCCATCTTGAGTTTTGAAAACATTCCTTCTTAGTCACTAGGTCTCAACACTTAGCCATTTTCTTGCAACTTTCCTCCCTTCGAGGTTGAAATGTCATCGTGGAATGTTTGCTTCATCACTTTAGGTCATCACCGCCCGGCCTCGACGTTCCTCCTGCAAAACAAGCAAGGAGAAGAGCATTAGAACACTTCATAATATAAATTTACCTTACTTACCTGATTTTCACGCTTTGATCTTCAAGGGCTCATCGTTTTCCTCTAGCACAACTTTGCTTTCTTCATGATTTTCCAACATCTTGACTTCAACTGTATTCCCCTTTACTTTTCCAGCTGAGGTGTTCGCAATTTTGATCTCATTCATCTCTGGCTCAAGAAGACCATCCTCACGAAGAATTTGAGCAAATTCACCTAGGCAGTTCCTTTCAAATTCATCGTATGGAGAATTTCACCTTGAAAACACATTTTCTTCACTTTGCCTTAGAAAATTTTTAAATTTTCCCTTAGGAAAACTCATCAATCCTGTGCCCATCAAAAATCTCCATCCTGAAGGCCTCGACGAACTGTGGAAGACATTAAAATCCATTCTCCATCAGAAATCTTCAATACCTAGAAGAAAATTTTCTTCAGAATTTGTCGAACTCATGGGTGCACAACGAACGGGTTCATTTAAATTTTTAAGATTTTGAACCTAGGAAAATAATTCATCATGAAATTTAATCCCGTTCTTCATCTCAATGGACATCCTGTTGCTCTAACTTGGAAAAATTTTATCAACCCATAATGCCAACATTTTTCGGCTTCACCTCTGGCAATTCTGCTCACGCTTTAGGAAAATTCACCACCTTGAGTTCTAGGCGTATTTTCTAAGGAAGAAAATACTTTGCCTTAGAAAAATTCTAGATCACTTTGAAAATTTTTCCTTAGAAAAAATTTCGCCTTGGAAATTTTTAGCTTTGATCACTTTGCCTGTGAGAAAAAATTTATCCAACTTCATCCATCTCAGAGAATTTTCTTTCAAAACACATCATGCCCAACATGCTTTATTTTATTCATCACTTTGCATTTTATTCTCCATAAAATTTCCAACGCCTTAGCAATTATCATCAACATCTTTATCTCACTTACCACCTTGTATTTCACCTTAGGCGCAAATAGCATATGCAAGAGGATACGCCTAGCATTTCATTTCACTTGGCACCATTTTCTAACACCTAGGCATTTTATTCTCCAACGCCTTAGCAATATTCATCACCACCTTGGGGCACATTTCACATTTGAAGAAGGATGAGAATTGTTGACTTGTTGACTTTGCATGGGCGCATTTGTGAGAGAGAAGAATTTTAAATCTCCAACGCCTTGGCATGTGACTCTTCACCTTCTTTTCTTTTGTCCTCACATGGCTGCTTTTGGGCGCATTTTGGCATGCTTGAAGGATGAACGCCTTTGACTCCTTTGACTCACTTGCTTTTGGGCGCATTTGAACATGCTTGAAGGATGAACGCCTTTGACTCCTTTGACTCACTTGCTTTTGGGCGCATTTGAACATGCATGAAGGATGGGCGCATTTAGGGGGTGGTGGAGGATATTTCCATGCCTTAGAAATTTTTGCTATCAACTCTCTCAACTTGGGCGCATTTTGATGGGTGAGGTGGATGAAAAACTTTGACTTTCTTTGACTTGCCATCCTTCTTGTTGCATGGGCGCATTTTGGCCTAGGAGGTGAATTTTTTATACTTAGAAATTTTTTTGAATGTTACTAGCTTGCATGTGGGCGCATTTTGGCATAGGAGCAGGATGAACTTTCTTGCCTTAGAATTTTTTCTTGATGTCCCTTGTAGCTGGGCGCATTTCACATGTGATAGAGGATGAAAATTAACACTTAGACAAATTTTTAGCAACTCCTCAAGGATGGCGCATTTGGAGGTAGCAGGTGGATTTGGCAATGACTTAGAAACTTTTTCAAACTTCTTCATCCCTTGAGGGCGCATTTTACCCCTGGAGGTGGATGAACACTTGGAATATTTCCATGCTTGGCTTGCTCTCCAACTGAAGTAGGCGCATTTGGCCTAGGGTGGAGGATGAAACTCAGACTTAGACATTTTTCCTTCTTCTGCCAGCTCATCCATGCCTGCTATTTATAGTAAGTCCTTCAATTCTTGCATCTCTGAAGCTCAGAATGATTCAAAATTTCGAACGCTGGATCCTCACGACTTCATCAACCTGTTGACACTGCTATTCTGAGTTGACCTGCTAAAAATAGCCCATTTCTGAAGGTGATTTGCTATTTATAGTAACTGCTTGCTTCTGGTACCTCCATAGCTCCAATTGACTTGAAATTTGAATGGCGTGCTCCTCACCATGTGACCTGCCTGCTAACATCGGCGCATGCTTCTAATTTGCTATTTTTAGCCTGTTTCCAAAATGACTTACTATAAATAGTAAGTGCGCCGTTTGACTTCAAATTTTACCAACAGATAGCCTGAAGGATGTTGATCGCGATGGTTTACACCGGTTTTCGAAAATTCTGACTTTTTACCCCTCTTTTCAGGCTCTGAAGCTGGAAACCCTAATTTGCTTTGCATGCGTATCAAATGATCTCTGTTTATCCTCGTTTCTGATGCATTGCGATCAGCTCATGATTCTGAATTGCTGGGAGGCGGCTGTCGGGATGCACCTGCTAAAAATAGTAAGTTCCTTAATAAGTGATTATCTCCGTTTGCATGTCACATCACTGCGTAGCTCTCAAAAAACCCATAAAGAATCATCCGACATGCAAAGGAAACCCTGACATGCAAACCCTAAAATAGCCTCCGAAGGCTGAACTCTGAAAGTTGTCGGTTCACTTTGCATGTTATACTGTCGTGAAGGTCTCTAAAAACCCAGAAGGAATCTCCAGACATGCGTTGAAAAACTTCGCATCTAACCCCTGAAATCTGCTCCGGAAGCTAAACTGCTAAAAATAGAAAGTTGTCTGTCTCAACTCAAATTTTGCGCACGAGCAGTTTGATGTGTTCTGAATGCATTGTGACTGTTAAAACTTCGAAAGTGCTGATGAAATGCCCTGAATTATACACTTACTAAAAATAGTAAGTAGTCAGAATCTGATCAAATTTCAGTGGAGACCTGCTGGAAGCAGCTTGACGACAACGTTAATCCCTGATTTCAATTCAAAACTTGATTTGACTTCGAACTGACCAGAAAGATGGAAACCCTAATTTTCAGACTCGGCCAAAACTTCAATTCAAGCTCAATGACGGGCACAATCCCGGAAAGACAGATAGTAGAAAAGAGAGACAACAACGAAACAAACTAACACCAAGCCAAAAGTCCAGAACGAAGCAAAAATTAGGGGGGTCCCCATTTGCAATGGGGCGATGTGTGAAAAAGGTCACAACAGGATCCTCTAGTCGCTATACAGTCTGACTCCAAAGATGCCATATGGTAATCTGATGCCATTCTTGTTGTCGTACAATGTTTTCCACTGATCATCGTACAATGATTTTCACTAGCCGTTGTACGATGAAGTCCATTGGTCATCGTACGATGAGCTCCATTGGCTATTGTACAATGCAATCAATGCTTCATCCTATGGTGCAATCACTTCTTCACCGTATAGTACTCCAATTTCTCCTTCAATGTATGGTGTTGAGTCCTGTTTGAGGACATATGATCCAAGATTGTTGTATGACTTGGTGTAATTTTTCAACCCTTATGCTCCCCTTCCGCTTTATAGTTTCGATGTTATTCCATTGTACGATGACCTTTGCCAACTCCTGTGCGAACCATACAAAAGGTCATACGATGAAGTCTTTCCTCCCTTGTTGTACAATATAGAAACTACTCGGCCATACAAATTTTCTCCCAAGTTGTGCGATGTAAAATCCCTACGCAAAATGATGTACTTCTTATTGCCGTTTGAATCTATCTTTAATGGGTTGTACAAAAATGATAAGGTGGATTAGTACTTTATATTTTTTTGTTGGCAATATTTTAATGTTTTTCCATTTTTCCACTTTAATTTTTCGTCTTTTTATAATTGCTCATAGAAATATTTTTATATACCCACCTTCAAATTTTTTATTACTTCTTGACTTTTCTTTGATATTTTTTCTCCTTTGGAATTTTAATTTTTTGCTTTTTTCTATTTTTGAGGCTTTAATAATTTTCAACTCCGACATTCTTTTATTTTTTTATTTTTCTTCATTTCTACTTTGTCTCTTTTGTCCTCTTTACTCAATTTTTTCTTTTAATTTTGTTTCTGAGGCTTGATCTCATACCCCAGTTATTTTGCGTCTTTTGTAATTCACATTTTCATAGTTTACTCCCAGGTGTATTATTTGTGAGGTTGGATGTTGTTTTTGAAATACCCACGGCCTTTTATAATAGTCATTTTCACAACGGGTTCCTACATATTTGAGATCCAATATTTTCTATAAAAATGGGGAATTTTCCATAGCTTTATAACTCTTGACTGTCGTCAATGTACATTCTCCCTCTTTGTTAGTGCCATTTCACTTCTTCCCCTTCGAATTTTGGTGGTGCCACAAGATTGTGTATTGCACGCCATAGTCTGTTAGAGGTCAGTAACAGAGGTGGTTCTATGTTGTAATCTATTGCCCATTGAATTATATTTTTGTTATATTTGTCCCATTCTGCTACAAAGTAATGCTTAGCCATGAATACTAGTTGTAGGATAGGGCCTTCTTCCTCCCAATCTTCTGAATGCTCTTTTGTATGCCATTCTTCAACGGTCTTCCTTTCCTTATGCTCTTCATCTAGCTCATAAGTGATGTATCCTCTTCTCGATCCTAAATATGGCACTTTCAAGCGCCATCTATCACCTTGTAACTTTAACCATTTTGTAGGTGGTCCAAATAACCCAGTTGTTGTTGATGAATCCTTAGCACTGCCACCCCTTCAGGTCTTTGCAAAATTTGTTTTACCTTTATTCCTACAGATCCTCTGGGCCTTTCTGGTATTTCCATGGTAGGTTTCTTGTCTGCCATCCAATCCACCATGTTGATTGTGATTGCTCTCTTTATATGGCTTCAATTTGGATCTGTTGATACTATCTTTCAATATATTGTCGTCCAAAGTCTCTAGTCTGATAGCTCCATTATCTGAAATTTCTTGGATTTTAAAGGGACCAAGCCATCTCACCTTAAATTTACCAGGTTTTAATTCATTATGGCCATTATATTTCAAAACCAATTGACTTGGCTAGAAGTTTGCTCATCTGAGGTTTTTGTTGTGCCAGCACTTTCTCCTTTTTTGCATCACCTCCATTGCCCATTGGGCGAGTACTCTCTTCGTTCCTCCAGTTTTTTTAATTGGAGTAGTCATTCCTTCAAGCTCTTTGTGTCACCTAGTCGGTTCTTGATAGAAATCCTAAGACTCTGCACCATATACTCAACAAGAACTACAACTTCCTGACCATACATCAATTGGAATGGCATGTGGCTTTTCGTCACCTTGTATGTTGTACAGTAAGCCCATAGATCAGTTGGCAACTTCTCTTCCCAGTCAGCTTCTTTGATCCCACATGACTTATGAATGATCAAGACACGCACTTTATTTGTGGATTATGCATGTCTATTCACTCTCAAGTAGTGCGGGCTTGATAAGTTGTGAAAAATTCGGAACTCCATCATCATCAGGCAAATGACATGATTGACGAAGTGTCCTCCCCTATCGCTAGTGATCTATATTGGTATGTCGTACCTTGTGACAATCCACTCGTATATGAATCTCATCGTACTAACTACAGTGTTGTCTAGTAGTGCTCGAGTCTCTACCCATTTTGTTAGGTACTCTATGGCAACAACTATGTACCTGCACCAATGCAGTTGATTAACTTCCAGCAAACCGATGAAGTCAAGTCCCCAACGCTCGAAAAGTTCCTAAGGTTGAGATGGGAAGAGCGGCATGTAATCTCTCTTCAGTGATTTGCCAACTCTCTAGCAAGTGTCACATCCCACTACCCATTCTTGCGCGTCGATGTGCAATGTCAACCACCAAAGACCTGCCAACAATATTTTATGAGCTGTGACATCTAGCCCCACATGTCCTCCAGCCAATCCTTCATGTGCTTGCTTAAGTTCTCCCAAAATTTCCTCTTCCATGATGCATCACCGTAGTACCTGGTCTGACTCAATTTTATATAGCAATCCATTAATGAGCTGGAATGTTTTATGCTTCAATACAAATTTTATTCGCTCTCTCGGTGGCATCTCCTTTGGAAATGTGGAAGTAGAGAGGTATTCTCCAATGTTTTTGTACCATGGGGGTAGTGTTGCAATTTGGAATAAATGTGCATCTAGAAAATCTTCATTTACTTCCTCTAGAGGTTCGCCTGACTTGATCCTTGACAATTGGTCGGCAATGACATGGCTCTTCCCCGGCCTAACAATAATTGTGAATGTGAATTCTTGTAGTAGTAGTAGCCATCTACTCACTCTCCCTTGAATTATTGGTTTGTTCACCAAGTACATAAGGAATTGGTGGTCGAAGTAGAATTTAAAAGGGGTTGCTAACAAGCAGTATCTGAACTTCTGTACAACATAAACCATTCCAAGCGCTTCCCTCTCTGTCGTACTATAATTCTTTTCTACTTTCGACAATAATTGACTAGCAACGAATACTGGGTGGTCTAACCCTTGTGGTCTCACTTGTGCCAATGTTGCTCTGATCATGTAGTTTGATGTGTCAACGTGTACATGGAACTCTTTACTCCAATCCAAATATACAAGGATTGGCGAACTTATCAATCGTACGTTCAATTCATTGAAGGCCTTCTCCTGGTCTTTTGTCCACATGAATTATTGACCCTTGTGAGTACATCCAACTAGTAGGATACTTGGGAAAAGTTTTTGATAAACCTTTGGTAGTACCCGACATGACCCAAAAATGACTACTTCGGTGACGTTTTGAGGTGGTTCCATCTGTACAATCACCCGAATTTTGTCTAGTTCGGTCTTCAATCCGGATTTGCAAACTATATGTCCGAGCAGTTTTCCCTAAGGCACCTTGAACTGACACTTCTTCAAATTTAATGCCAGTTGTGTTGCTTTGTACCATTCCATACATTCTCTGAGAGCCTTCAAATGTGTGTCTTTGTTACTATAGATCAACTAGTCATCCAAGAATGCCTTAAAATTCCCCACTAGCATCTTGTCAAATATATGTAGAATGATTCTTTTGAAAGTCGCCGAAGCGTTGCATAAGCCAAATGGCATCCAGTTGTATGCATACACTCTATCTTCAACCACGAACATTGTCTTCAATTTATCCTTAGCTATACTTATCTAATTATAGCCCAAGAATCCATCCATGAATGAATAGATTTTTATGGCCAGGCACCTCTTCCAATATTGAGTCTATGAATGGGATTGAGAAGGGGTCCTTTATAGTTCCTACATTCAGACTTTGAAAATCCACACATATCCAAATTTGTTAAAATTCTTTCTTTAGTGATATGACAATTAGTGAGACCCATTCGTTGACTTTGACTTTGAAGATGATTCTTGCTTCCAACATTTTTCGATTTCTTGTACCTTTGAAGCATACTTTTTGTTCATTCAATATGACCTCTTTCATATAGGCTATGCTCCTAGTACCAAAGGGATTCTATGTATGCATAGTTCCAAAGGTACGCCTTTCAAGTCTTTGTACGTCCACACAAAGGCATCCTTATATTCTATGAATATCCTAAATTTTGCCAACTTCAGCACTAGATTCAAGTCGTCTCTAACTAAAATTATTCAAGGGCTATCCTCCTCTCCTAAGTTCACCTTCTTTATTCTTGGTTATTCATACTTGACCACCTTGTCTCACTCAAAATTATGTGTTGGCGTGTCATCCATCCTAGCCACTCCCTCCTTGTATTCTCCATACTCTGGAGGAAATGTTCAGCTCATTAAGGCTTTGTCCTCTTCTTCTCCTTCAATCTCCCCAACTTGCAACATGTTGCAATCTTGTTGGAATACTTCGTAGTCCTCCATTTGCCAATGGAAGAGTCCATTGAGTGAATTTGTTTCGTCCTCCAAGCAATGTTGTAGGTCCAGGACACCTTCGTTATTTGGTTCCATGAATCTCCTTTCTTCATCTATTCTTGATCCTTAGGACTCCCAATCGAATGATGCCAATTCTTTGCTCATTGCTTGATTTCTCAAGTCAATCACATACTTTCTCCCATTGTTTTCTATAGAGAGTGTATTTCATTTCTAGTTGTGATTTGTCTTGGCTGCAATTAGCCATCTTCTCCCGAGTAATGCATTGTATGCCTTTTTCTCCAATGGGATGACCATGAAATTCAATAGGAACGGTTGGGTCTTGATCATCACCTTTTGCACCATCAACATTCCTAGTGACTTGATGCCATGCTAGTCGGCGCCTACCAATTGGAATGTCGGTGGCCAAAGTGTTAGCTTCCCAAGGCACTTCCATGTGTCTTCGGGCAATACGTTGACTCCCAATCCTCTGTCAACAATCGTGTTTGTTAGGTTCTCTCCTCTAATCTCCATCTCTACGACAATCGAATTCTTCCCTATGTTCACCATCAGCAACATCGGGTCAATGACTTATTCACCTTCGAGTGGCAGCTCCACTACCATTCCTTTTCTTTGACCTTCTTGTTGCCAACTTTTCTCATCACCGACTATGTTATCACCACTCCCAATTATGGCATTGTTTGGATAAGGTCTATCACTTTGATTGGTATAGTCGTCTGTAGCATCTGTCATACAATGTTCTTTACAGATTCCGATCGCAACGAGGTACTTGCAGTTTCGTGGGAGGTTCTTCGTTCATTTTCCATCGCTTGTTCTACTTTAGCTTTGGATTCTCTCATTCATTCCTTTTCCATACGAGGATCTAGGTATATTGCTCTCTTCGTTTGTGCTCTGGTAATTGCCAATACTTCCTCACCTCATTCCTCCACATCCAGCATTTTAATACCTTTTTATTTTGGGTAGTCGATGTCCTCATGGTCACTCGGTCCACACCACTTACACAACATCCCCATTTTGTCTTGGTTACTCTAGCATTCTTTGGCGAAGTGACCCCATTCATTACATTTTTTGCACTAGATCATCAGATGCCCCTTTGCATCATACTAGATTCTACTCCTTGGTCCACTGTTATTGAATTGATTGTTATCCCCTCGTCTATTTCGATATCCACCAAGAGATGCATTGGTATTAGTATTTTGTGTTTTTGATGGTGTGGTCGAAGGAGTTGATTGTTCCCCTTGAGTGAAGAGCACTTGTGTGCTTCTTGTTTTCAAATTGTATGGGCATTCCTTGATGGAATGTCCCATTACTTGGAAAATGTCTCTGACTAGTTTCTTCGGATAGTTTTTTTATTGTATGACCTCCTTTGCAATTGGTGCACCACAATTCCTTGCTTTCCCTTGCACTCTCCTCATCTTTCAACACCTTCATCATTCTCATCATATCATTTCTCAAGGCTTGAACAGTCTTTGATTCACCATCGTTGTTGTCTGTTTTGTCGTCATCGTTTGTCCTCTTCCCTCGAGAAGATGTTTTATCTTTGTTTTCTATGTCCATCACCCAATTGTAGGCATCAATGCATGATGACGAAGGTATGACCATCTTCTTCCTCAGTGAAGGAATCAATCCTTCGATGAACCATCTCTTTTTCAATCCATTGGTTGGCTGGATTTCCAATTTGACCAATAATTCTTTGAGCCTACCATTGTAGGCTCGTACTTTTTCGTGCTTTCCTTGTTTTGTGTTGTATATCTCTGCTACAATTTTGTTGTCATCTCTCAGGAGTTTAAATTCTTCCTAGAGCGCTCTTTTCAATGCATCTCATGTGTTCTTATGAGTGGCTTCCAATTCAATATACTAGTCAATGGCTATTCCTTTGAGAGTTGTTGGAAACACTCTTAGCTAATACACTCTGTCATCTTGACCATTCACTACCCAGATTGTCTCACAGGTTTTACAATGTCTTACAGGGTCCTCCAACCCATTTCCAATGAACTTTGGGAGTTTTTGTCACTCCATATTCGAACTTGCTGGGGGAGTTACCATCTTACCTCTCAGTTGCACCTTCTGTGACGATAACTTGTTTGGAGAGTTTTGATTCGTACATTTCAATGCCTTCCTTGCACTCTTGGACACACCGTAATCCTCTACTCATCCCTCTTAAATGTTTGTCACCCTCGGGCTGCCTTCAAGGTCCCTTCGATGCTCCCTTTGTTCTAGTGTTTTCGTCTTCAATCTTCCAATGTTCACTTCTCTCATCAATATCAAGTCTTCAATCTAGCATATGGTCTTTGTTAGACTGTTGGTAGGTTTTCTCTTACCTTCTCCTTCAAATAGTTTTCTTGGTACAGATTGTTCTTGGTCAGTCGGGTTGGTGGTTCCCTCCTTGCCTTCCCCTTCGCCCATCGATGAACCTTCTTTTTCACTCAACGATGCTTCTTC
This sequence comes from Sequoia sempervirens, assembly GCA_007258455.2. Taxonomy (NCBI): domain Eukaryota; kingdom Viridiplantae; phylum Streptophyta; class Pinopsida; order Cupressales; family Cupressaceae; genus Sequoia; species Sequoia sempervirens. The sequence continues at coordinate 547,986,115 of VDFB02193867.1, forward strand.
ATCTGTCAATGATGATCTGTATGATTCTCTGGCAATGTTCTCTTCACTTTCCTCTTCATTTGACGTTGATGGTACAGACGATTCTCTATTTTGGTTGGCGAGATCAGTGTATGTTTCATCGAGAAGTGGTAAATGTCAGGCTATTTCGACCCACTCTCCCTTCATACGTTTTCTTGTCTTGACAGTTCTCTTTCTCTCCTAACTACGACTTTTGCTCACACTTCGGCTTCTGCTCCTAGGTGGGCTCAGGATTTCCCTCAGAAACCCTTCACCTTCTTCAACTTCACCCCTCAATCATCATCATCATTCTCTTTGTTATTTTATTCTCAAGGATCTTATTTTCTAGTCGATTGATTTGTAATCACTTTATATTAATTTCTCGATTTTATTTAAGGTTAAGGGCATTAATTCTTTGACATACATTGTCGGTTGGTGTCACGCTCTTCTTCTTCCCTTTTGTTTCATTCTTCATACCATTGCAGTATTTGTTGCCTTCATTGTTACCTATCTTTCTCAGCCCGAATATCTTGCAATATGATGTAGTGACATGCAATCAATCTCGGCAGTCTATTGAGAAGATGATCAACCTCTAGGTTGACAGTTAGATTGTCCCAAATGGCAACCATTGGGACCTCTCTCTTGGGAGCTTCCCTCCATACATGTTCCTTTAGCAAAATGTCTCACAAGTTTACCAAGTCTTCTATCAACGTGTCTTCCCTTTCTTCATTTGCTTGCACAAGTTCTTCGGCTGGCAATCCCATTACATCGCCATGATTCCCGTCTGTATGTTGTGTATCTCCAAGGATCGTATCGGCAATAGCACCAATTGTTTACTCCTTAAGGCTACTTGACCAATTAATAGAGAGTAAACAGAAATATACAACAGCAATAATAAAACATAACAATTACTCAAGCAATGCACAAGCCACAAAGTATATGTCTTGTATTCTTCATTCATTGGATAGGCAATAATTACATAATACCAAAATGTATGTGGTCCCCGACTATAAATGCAAACATACAATATATAGCCAGCCGACATTGGTTGAGGACACCAACCATCAGCAACTACCAAGCACAACCAACCAACTGTCGAGGACTAATTAGTGATTACCCATTAACACATTTATTTAGTTATTTATTTATTTCTATTTTTTCCAACTACAAACACAACTTTGAAAGCGTTGCCTTCCCCTTAATTGAAAATATATCCTTCTCTCAACAAAATTACAAAGCATCTCCTACATAAATGCATGAGTAGACTCCTAAGGTTGGGGATGTTAAGCTTAAATTGACAATGACGACTATTAGGATAACCATGCAACTCAGAATAAAGATTAAATGAACCCTACTCCTCCATATTGTCATATACATCATGCATGTTCCAGGAAGCATATTGTGATTTTTCAACAACTAGGTCAGCAATAACATTAGAGCATATAGGTGAGCAAAGACCATCACCACCCATGATTACAATGTTATTGCATTGGCTGACTCCTCACATGAATCAAGGAAGAAATTAAACACCTCAAATTCACATGGAAGAAAAAAACATACCTAAATGTCATTCTAATTAGCACAAGGAGGAAACTCTTCATGGACTTTAAATTGAAAATCTTCAAGTTTAGCTATACCTTTGAGTTCAACTATGTCATGCTAATATTTATGTTTACCAAAATATTGCAGCCCACCTATTCATTTGCATGCACTCATGTCCCACACAAAGGATTCATATACAAGTATAGCACCACCATCAATGATAGAAGCATGGCCTTCATAAAAATGGAAGGCTTCCAAATCATGTATACATACACCCAACTCTTGGACACAAGGCTGCCAACATGCACCATTGTCATCAATGCTGATATACTCGTCTATACTTGAGTCATAGGCATGAGTCAAGTTCAAATCTGAACCCTTGGCATAAAAAACATCAACCTGAGGCACCTCATATAAAGAAACATGGTCTTAAAAGTGCTTCTTTGTTGTGATCTTTTCATTGCAACTAGCTGAAACAAAACTACTCCAGTAATCAAAACTTGTAACTGATTTCTTCCTTCTCACTCACTTTGGAAAACTCTCCTTGCTTCTTTCTTTGCATCACAATCAGTATGGAGAAGACAACAGTGCTCACACCAAAGAAATATGTTATCATATGCATCCATATCATCATCAACATCACAATCCTCAAGGGCAACAAAACATGGAGGTACATCCAATAAAAAACTATGTTCTTGTTCTTTAACTTGAATATATGTATGCATACTATCAGCACTATTAGTCATAAGGACTGATTTGTTTCACTGAAACTTTGTGCACACATGTACCTCCTCAACATAGTTGTGATGTGATGTAATATCACATACCTCACCTTCCTTGGAGCATTCACCTTCAACATGGGCAACCTCATCTCCATATATTACACCAAACTGATTCCCCAAGTCGGTAGACATATCAATATCAACACTTGGAGGCAATGTGCCTGATGATCCTCTTCTTTCTTCAATCAGATCAGCCCATCCATAGGCCTGTTGCAAGCTTGTAGGATCAAGCTCAATGGGTATCAAATTTTCACTGGACTCTAAGGCTTCACAAAACATGTCTACAAATGATTTCATGTCAGGCCTATAACTCTCTAAGATGGAAGAAAAAGCAGCTGCAAACCATTGGGTGAAATCTTAAACTGACTCTCCCACTTGTATTTTAATGTTGGCTAATTCTTGAACAAGAAAAGTTTTGTCAACCTATAAGTATACTTCTCACCAAAGGCAGAAACAAGACCATCCCGAGAAGAAAAATGTTGGTCATGAAAACTACCCAACCACATCTTTGCACTCCCACATAAAGATTAGACAAAAAAATTCATCCACGTCTTCATGTTCAATCTAAAATCTTTCCATCAAATCAACAAATCTTTCAAGATGCACAGTCCCTTCTGAACTATCTTGCCCATCAAACTTGGGTATTTGGTTGTAGAGCCCTCTTAGCATGGGGTTTATGCTACTGGTTACCAAAGACAAGTCTAGCAGTCTGTCGTCACTAGCAACAATGGAACATTGGGAAGTTTAACCTTTCAATTCCAACAGGTAATAAGCTGGGATTTGAACTGCAACAAGTGAAGCTCAAGCATATTCATATGACTCATGAGTTCATTAAGCTCTTGCATATAAGATCTTGCATAGAAGCATTTAGCTATGGAAAGAATTTTGGGAGATGCATCATTACTTGCATAACTAGATGAGGCTTCACCATAGCAATCTTTGTTATCATACTAGTCATAGTATCTAGGTCTAGGAGCAGAAGAAGAACCATATGAAGGAGGAGACCTAGAGTAATCTTCATACCATACATCCATATTTTACAATTTCATAACGTACTCAAACTTAACCTTGCCCTCATACAAGTGTGTGATCCTGTATGAAAGAACTTTGTCTCATCAAGGAAAGAAGAAAGACCATTGTACCTTAACACCTGCTGCACCAACTGGAAACATAACTTTAAATCAACACAGCAAGTCTAACAGCAGCATAAACTTTGATATCAAACAGCAGACTAGCCACCTCTGTAAAAGAGGAACACCTTGAAGCAAGACTAATCTCCAAGTTATAAATATATCTGAGTCTTCTCCACCAGAAAATTCTTGAATCTTTAGTAGCTCATGGAAGGAGGAAACCAGCACCTTGTCCCCAGCAAAATCAACATTTTCTGGCTCTCAAAATTTTAGCTCCAATTCTGTAGAGCAAACATTCACTATTCATGTAGAAGGGGACAAGACAATGCAAGTAGTGAGGTGTAATGTCCCCGTTTTTAGCTGACATTGTTTTGTTGAGGTGAGCCTATCATTATCCTCGTGGTGAGATGTGTAGAGGGATCGAGAGTTACCCGGTGTTCAGGAGCTTCATTCTTTCAGTTGATTCAGGTTGGGCCTTCGCAGTTTGAGAGGGTTTTTCAGATACTTACTATTTTTAGTAAGTCAGGCAGGCGGAAGCTGCTATTTTTGGCAGGGCACCTGGTTCAGCTGGTCTGCTCAGATTCGACCCAGTGCATCAGTTTGTTGGTCAGATGGAAGAATAACGGAGTATTTAATGATTTATTAAATAATTAATATTTTGACTTTATATTATAAAGTCACTTTATTAATGTATTTAAATATTATAATTAAGGCGTATTATAAAGTATTCTAATACTTTATAATAAAGTGGCATAATTAATTTAATGAATGAGTATTTATTCATTAATGAAGAAGGCGCCTATTATTAAATATTTTTCCTAAGTCCAAACAGGCAAATTAAATCATTTATTTAAATGATTATTAAAAGGAAGGGTTTGGTCGAATTTCTCAAGAGGCTTATATATTGACTGCCAAAGACAAATCGAACTCTTATGTCTTGATTATTCAATTTGTCTTCTTTTTGCTCTGAGCATTGAAGTTTGCAAAACCTAGGGTTTCAGCAGACGAACGATTTTGGAGAACGATACCTCTTCAAAATCCGGCATACTAAGACTGTGAAATACCAGTTGAAGATCCAGCGTGGCTTCATCCAAAAGTCATACAGTGTTTACAGTGGAGTTTATATTCAGTATTCAGGTTCTATTGCTTGTCAGGGAAAATCGCCTTATTCCAGAGGATCAGAGTTTTGACTGTGGCATTTATTTCTTGAGGCCGTACTTTTATTTGCTGCTGCTGTTGGGCCGTACATTTCTGTACCAGCAGGCCGTACCATTCTCTACAGGGAACTACGCCTCCAGTCTTCAGAGTCTATCATTCAAATCTGGTGCGCCTAGGGTATCTGGAGATCCAGCAACGATTTCAGAGCGTAGAGATTGATTCTTTACTCAGCCGTACATTACTTCATCTTTGTTGGTGGCTGCAATAAATCAGGTTCCATTGAAATAATGTTGTATTTCCTTCATATGTTGAATTTTTGATATTGTATATGCTCCGGAAATTTAATAAATTGATGCGCCTACATTCTCTGAGCAATATCAAAGCATATTTATGGTCTTTTGATTTATTACGAATTTTTAAGCATTTTATAGAGCAAATCGCAGCTTTCTTGTTTTATGCAAAAACCCATCAAAATACAAAAAAACTACAAAACAAACAAAATCGGTGAATTCAGTTAGGGTTTGGGGTTGAGAGTCACCTGGATTCCTATAGTGGTATCAGAGCACAATTTTCCTGCCATCCTGTGCTTTTTCAGTTGCTTTTTTCAGAAATCAAAGTGCTTTTTGGTTGCTTTTTCATGAGTAGAGACATTATTCATTATACCAAGGGTGTAGGAACAGGCAGAGCTGAGGATTGGACAGGTCCACCTATTCCTGAAGGTGAGACAGTGTCAGGAGTATTGGGTATTCACAGATCTAGCTCCAACAGCAGCGAGAACAGTGTTGCAACCCTAATGGCAGACCGTGAGATCCCTGCAGAGACACATAGGGATTCAGGGAAAGCGGATGCAGAGGGCGACATTACTGATGAGGAGTTCAGACGCAAGCATGATAACATGATGGACATGATGTCCCAGTTGATGGGCACTATTAGGCAGTATACTCCATCACAGCCACATTATATCCAGATCGGACAGTCGAGCAGGACTGCAGGAGTGGATCAGCCTTTGGCATCAGCACCACAACAGCCATCACCGAGCTATCAGGAGCGTAGGCCTGGACAGCCTACATTCTTACCCAGAGAGACCCCACCTCCGACTCCGGGAGCAGAGCAACAGGGGCATCATCAGGAGTTTCAGCCACATAATGGCATGTCAGTAGCAGATGTGACTAGATTTCACAGTGAGTATCTATCATTAGCACCTGAGATCAGACAGGCATTATCATTTCATGAGTTTATGGATGTTCATAAACCTAGAGGAGGAGGCAGATTTGACCGTAGAGCTCCTCAGCACCAGCAGCCACAGCCACAGGTGAACAGGGATTTGCAGTATGCAGTCAGCAAGATCACCTTGCCATACTTTGATGGGTCTGATAAGACGTCAGCGAGGTCTTGGGTCCAGAAATTGGACAACTATCTATCACTGAGACCTATGCAGGAGGACGAGGCCATTAAGTTTGCTACTTTGCATCTTGATGGGTTGGCTCATGATTGGTGGCATCATGGCATGTACACACTTGGCCATCATGCAGTCAATACTTACCAGGAGTTCACCAACAGGCTCATAGAGCGTTTTGACGAGAAGGATCTGGAACTCTGCTTCAGGGAGCTAGCTCAGCTCAGACAGACAGGTAGTCTGGATTCTTATATTGGTGAGTTTCAGAGAGTTGCAGTCATGGTGACAGGCATTTCAGAACGGAGACTCATTATACTCTTCGTTGAGTGTTTGACAGAGCCTATGAGAGGTTGGGTCAAGGCATTTGATCCTCCTACTCTTCAGGAGGTGATGCGGAAGGCAAGGAGTATGGAGCTTGCTGCTCCGAAGAAACAATTTCAGCCTAAAACAAACACCTTGCCTGTTGAGGAGAGTCATACACCAGTTGCAGAACCAAAAAGGAAAACAGCTGCAAGAATTGATGATGCAACTCGTGATGAACTGAGAAGGAAACAACTTTGTTATTGGTGCAAAGAACCATGCAGCAAGGAGCATGATTGTCCTTTGAGACCAAAGGGCAGAGCCAACCGCGCCATGTGGGTTTACTATGAAGATGTTGAGTTTGAGGATTCAAACCAGTAGGTTGTTTCAGAACATACGGAGGCTGGGAATGCCTCTATGGAGTTTGGGCCCGATGCCAACTTATCCCTGTTGGTATTATCCGCTAGTGTACGAGATGATTCTTTCAGGTTCAGGGGATTAGTGGATGGACAGCGATGTATTGCTATGCTCGACACTGGAGCCACACACAATTTCATTGATGAGAGCTTCGTCAACAGATGTAGACTCCAGACAGAGGACTTCGCTGGATTCAGAGTTCGGGTGGCTGACGGATATACCCTCACTTGCACTCGACGAATTTGTAATCTCACCCTCATGCTGAATGATTATGAGTTGCAGGCAGACTTTTATGTGGTCAACCTGGGTGGGATGGATTTAGTGTTGGGTATGAGATGGCTTCAGGATATTAGTGTGTTCACCCTCAACTTGCCTAAAATGGAGATGAGATTTGAGGTACAGGGCAAGAAATATGTGTTGAGAGGGATTACAGATGGGAGCCTACGTTCTATCTCTTTCGTTAGTGGGAAGAGTGATGATAGTGTTTGGGATCCTACTTGTGCACTGGGATTTCAGACTCAGCTTTCAAAGGAGTTTTATAGTGAGTACACGGTGCAGAGTGTATACGGTTTCATGTTTGATCCACACGTACACGATTTGTTTCAAGTGCACAGTTCTGGTATGCACGTGCTTGGTATGTTGGATGACAGTATATCTCGTGCAGTTTTAGGAAGTAAGTGTTGTTTGCAGGTTGACTTGCTTCCTCCTGAGTTTCTTGATCCCATGACAGACAACACGGAGGTTGATAGGGAATGGTATTCTATTCTTGTTGATCAGTTGTGGGAGTTGCAAGAGTCAGTTGTGGCTAGCAGGAACATTGTCCTGCACTATCCTTGGGATCCAGGTGGTGCGGTGCGTCCGTATTTGCAGAGATTGCTTGAGGACAAGCAATTTCAGGGAGGGCGGACTGTAATGTCCCCGTTTTTAGTTGACGTTGTTTGTTGAGGAGTGAGCCTATCATTCTGATCCTCGTAGGCTGACAGATGTGTGTAGAGGATCATTTGAGGCAGTTACCCGATGTTCAGGAGCTTCATTCTTTCAGTTGATTGAGTTGGGCAGCCAGCGGAAGTTTACGAGGTTTTCAGATGCCCCACTGGCTTTATTAAGTCAGTGACGAAAATTTTACTTTATTTTTGTGAGGAGCACTTGAAAGTTTGGTACGAATTACGCTTTCGGATTCAACCCGGTGCATCGGTTTGTTGGTGAGATGGAAGAATAGCAGTATTTAATGATTTATTAAATAATTAATATTTTGACTTTATATTATAAAGTCACTTTTATTAATGTATTTAAATATTATAATTAAGGCGTATTATAGAGTTTTCTAATACTTTATAATAAAGTGGCATAATTAATTTAATGAATTAGTATTTATTCATTAATGAAGAAGGCGCCTATTATTAAATATTTTTCCTAAGTCCAAACAGGCAAATTAAATCATTTATTTAAATGATTATTAAAAGGAAGGGTTTGGTCGAATTTCTCAAGAGGCTTATATATTGACTGCCAAAGACAAATCGAACTCCTTTGTCTTGATTATTCAATTTGTCTTCTTTGCTCTGAGCATTGAAAGTTGCAAAACCTAGGAGTTTCAACAGACGAGGCAATTTTGGGAAGCGATACCTCTTAGTCGACATCACGGAAGGCCCCAGCTAATACCAAGGGAAACGGGGCAGCGTCCACAGGTATTGCCCCGTCCCGTCCAGTGCACCGTTTGGGGCGAAGCCTTGAGGGCGAGGCGACAGCGTCCCAGCTCAATTTGAGGGGCGTCCCGGTCGAAGCGTCGAGTGGAAAGGGACTGCCGAGGCAAATCCTGGGCCCGGGATGGGGGCGCCCTGTAGCGGTCCCTCGGCAAATCCGGGGGCGGCCCGGCAAAAATCCTATCGCACAGCAGCAAAAAAGACATAAAAATAAAGTGTTTTTTTAAATTTTTTTGTTTTTAAAACATTGCTTTGTGGGCCCCACGCCTTCCCAACCCTAATATGGCCACTTAAAACATTTTTTTACCTTCATTTGATCTCATTTTAACTTGCCAAGATAAAATTGCAGCCAAGAGCAAAAGTGAGAAGATAAAGAGAAGGGTTTGAAGGAGTTGTTGGAGAAGAAAAACCAGCATTTAGGAGGAAGAAAGGAGAGCATTAAGCAAGCAACCAACAAAAGAAGTGAAAGAGGTAAGTTAATCTCTCATTATCTTTCATTTTTTTTCATTTTTTTCTAAGTTAAAATGATAAAATGTATGATTTTTTGTTTTTTTTTTTAATTTTCAGTTTGCAAAAACCAAAAGAAAACAAAATGAGCAACAATAGTGAAGATAGTGGGGATGTTGAGAGGGGGGAAGAAAACCAATCAATTCATATGGGGCAGCCTCAAACAAACCCATTTGATATCCCTTCTGAAGACTTGAAAAAATATGCAAAAGGCCCTTTTAATTCTAAAAAACCTCTTCTTCAACTAGCATCACGTATAGACAAAGACAAAGAGAAAAACACTGGGGGTAGTAGATTGTGGCTATGTCACATTTGCAAAGAAAAATATAATGGGAGCTATACAAGAGTCTATTCTCATCTATTGGGTTTTGGAGGCCATGGGGTCAAGGGTTGTAAAGATATAAAAGATTTTGAGAGGATGGAGTGTTATAGATTGCACTTGGAGGCCGGAGGAAGGCCTATGGATCAGCTTATGCAAACTCAATCTGCACATTCAACCTCACCTATGCCCTCTATGCTTGGTAGTCCTAGTGTTGGTAGTGGTAGTAGTGGTGCGGGTGGTGTTCATATTTCCACAAGAGGGAAGAGGAAGGCTGCTACTTCTAGTGAGCAGCAAAATACAGTTGAAAAAATGTTCAATGTGCAAGCACGAGATGTGGCAGATTCTTCCATTGCCAAATTTTTCTATGCCCATGCTATCCCATTCCATGTAGCACGTTCTCCCTACTTCAAACAAATGTTTAGAGATGTGGCAAATGTTGGTACCTCATACATTCCCCCTGGAGAACATAAATTACGTACTTCACTCCTTGAAAAGAATATTCTAAGGTGAGTGTGGTGATGGAGGACATGAGACAGTGTTGGATTAGAACAGGTTGCTCTATTATCATGGATGGGTGGACCGATATTAGACAACGGCCACTTATAAACATCATAGTCACATGTTCAGCTGGTCCATATTTCCTTAGAGCCATTGATTGTTCTGGAAAGCGCAAGGATGCAGAATTCCAATTTAATATTTTGAAAGAGGCTATAGAGGAGGTTGGGGCAACCAATGTTGTGCAGGTGGTTACTGATTCAGCACGTGTGTGCAGATTAGCAGGTTTGATGGTTGAGAGTGCTTACAAGCACATCTTTTGGACTCCTTGTTGTGTTCATGCGTTGAACAACGCATTGAAAGACATAGGGAAGATGGATTGGGTGCACCAGGTGGTTGTAGATGCTAGAGACATTCAGATGTTTATTTGCAACCATCACACCTCACTTGCCCTCTTTAGGACATTTTCAAGGAAGGAATTTCTCAAGCCTGTAGCAACAAGGTATGCCAGCTACTTTATTTTGTTAGAGAGGATGCTTGAGGTACAGGAGGCTCTACAGTTGATGATGGTTAATTCAGAGTGGAATAGATGGGCTATGGCAAGCACTGCAGAAGGGAGAAGCATCAAACAAAAAATTCTTGATGATAATTGGTGGTCCAATGTGAGGTAAAAAAATTGTTAATTAATAATTTGTTATTGATTGCTGATTTTATAAAAATATATATATATGATTTTATTATTAATATTTTTTTATTTTCTAAGTTCTAACTTGTCTTTTTTCAAATTTTTGTTTGCAGATTTGTTTGCTCCATCATTTCACCTATTGTGGATGTCATTAGATATGCTGATACAGACTCTCCAAGTCTTGGAGAGATTTATGAAACTTTTGACTCCATGCTTGGAAAAATGAAGAAAGCAATTTCTGATAAGGATCCTAATTCGGGATTATATGAGCAAAAAATTAGGCCCATTGTGACAAGGCGGTGGAACACTATGAACACCCCGCTTCATATGGCAGCCTTTGCTCTTAATCCCAAATGGTATGTACCTAGACCTGGTAGGATGCCTCCTTGTGATGATGATGAGGTGAAAGAAGGGTTTATGAAGGCCCTTGCAAAAATATATTCAATTGAGGAGGCCAGTCTAGTTCGTACACAGTTCACTGATTTTGTTAATCTCCGTGGTCCAACATTCGGCAAACCAGAGGCCAGGGTAGATAGAACTACAGTAGCTCAAAGGGATCCTATTGGATGGTGGTCATGGCATGGGAAGGATGCACCACAATTGAGGACGCTTGCTGTTCGCCTCCTTTCACAGGTAATACTTTAGATTATCATTAACATAATTTGATTTAGATGAGTGATAGTGTTGAAGTTTGAACATTTATATAATCATAATTTAAATTGAATGTCCTAATTAGTAAATTTAAATTACTAATTTAGTTTTTAAATTTTGTCTCCTCTCACAGGTTGCTAGTTCCTCTGCTGCAGAGAGGAATTGGTCAACATACGGCTTTATTCACTCTATCAAGAGGAATAGGCTGACCTCTAGACGGGCAGAAAAATTAGTGGCTGTGCATAGTGCTTTGCGACTCCAGGATCGTCAGACTCCTGAGTATAGACAGACTCCAGCATTACGATGGGATGTTGATCCAGAGGATGTCACACAAATTGATGAGGAGGAGAGACAGGAGGGATTGGTTGGAGTTCCATTAGATGAGCTAACCCCTCACAGTGACAGTGACTCAGACTATGAGTCTGATTTTGATGCAGTGTTGGCAGATGCCGAGTAGTGGCAATCATCATACTTTCTATTTCTATGTTTTGCCTTTGGACACTTGTGACTTTGTCATTTTGACATTTGTAGTACAAACTTGTAGCCTTTTGGGCATTTTATTATTCATATGCACATTGACTATTTGACATGAATTTGAATTATGGTCCATGGATGCAATTAGGTAGCTGTAGTATTAATTTGTTTGATAATTCGATTCTATGATGCATATGTCAATATGATTGGTGATTGTTATGATTATCATTACTCATATGAATATCTTAAATTTGAAATTTCCCTATATTTTTAAAATTTATCTCTCTCTCCCTATATATATATATATATATACTATACAGCCGTCCCCCCGTCCCCTAAAATCCCCTAAAAAATTTGCCGTCCCCGAAACGCGTCCCGCCGTCCCGCCGTCCCGGAAACTTGGTGGAACATAGAAGAAATAATCCTACTTGCTTTGATTGATGAAGGAACCAAGAAAAATGAGTCAATTATAGAAGAAACTGTAATGCTTGTCAAAAACAAAGTTAACCATACTTTTAAATCTAGTTCTTCAACTTGAAAGGGAAATCAATACTCAAAGGATAATTTTCTATGTTCCACCAAGTTCAGGGGCGGAGGACGGTAGACAACGGGAAGCGACAAAACCCTGAAGTTTCTTCCATAGAAAAATTTGGCAATGGAAGAATCTGCCACATCTCGTGCTTGCACATTGAACATATTTTCAACTGTATTTTGCTGCTCACTAGAAGTAGCAGCCTTCCTCTTCCCTCTTGTGGAAATATGAACACCACCCGCACCACTACTACCACTACCAACACTAGGACTACCAAGCATAGAGGGCATAGGTGAGGTTGAATGTGCAGATTGAGTTTGCATAAGCTGATCCATAGGCCTTCCTCCGGCCTCCAAGTGCAATCTATAACACTCCATCCTCTCAAAATCTTTTATATCTTTACAACCCTTGACCCCATGGCCTCCAAAACCCAATAGATGAGAATAGACTCTTGTATAGCTCCCATTATATTTTTCTTTGCAAATGTGACATAGCCACAATCTACTACCCCCAGTGTTTTTCCCTTTGCCTTTGTCTATACGTGATGCTAGTTGAAGAAGAGGTTTTTTAGAATTAAAAGGGCCTTTTGCATATTTTTTCAAGTCTTCAGAAGGGATATCAAATGGGTTTGTTTGAGGCTGCCCCATATGAATTGATTGGTTTTCTTCCCCCCTCTCAACATCCCCACTATCTTCACTATTGCTGCTCATTTTGTTTTCTTTTGGTTTTTGCAAACTGAAAATTAAAAAAAAAACAAAAAATCATACATTTTATCATTTTAACTTAGAAAAAAATGAAAAAAAATGAAAGATAATGAGAGATTAACTTACCTCTTTCACTTCTTTTGTTGGTTGCTTGCTTAATGCTCTCCTTTCTTCCTCCTAAATGCTGGTTTTTCTTCTCCAACAACTCCTTCAAACCCTTCTCTTTCTCTTCTCACTTTTGCTCTTGGCTGCAATTTTATCTTGGCAAGTTAAAATGAGATCAAATGAAGGTAAAAAAATGTTTTAAGTGGCCATATTAGGGTTGGGAAGGCGTGGGGCCCACAAAGCAATGTTTTAAAAAAGAAAAAATTAAAAAAACACTTTATTTTTGTACTGCTTTTGCTGCTGTTGATAGGGGCGGTATCCCGGGACGGTCGAGGGCCATCCCCTGCCGGTCGAGGGCTGACTGGCGTCCCCTGTCCACTCGGGGACTTTCTCCTCCAATGCGCCCCTCATTGAGGGACTTTCTCGGGGCTGCGTCACCCCTCACAGCGTTTCTCCCGGAAATGGCGCGACGGGCTCTGTGGGGCGCGTGTCCGGGTTTCTTGATAATTTTTTGCTACTAATGCAAGAAAAAAGGACACATTATTATGAATTGCATTTGTCATGCCAAGGATCTACTCAATGGTAAGCTAAATACAAATAAAGCATTGGCTGAAAACAATGATGAAGAATGATTTTGTAAAATAGCTACTCAAAACCCTCCAAATGAGAATAGTGAGATGGAATATATTTTCTAAATCAAATCAAAAATTTGTATTTCTGATTGGATGTGTTTGTTACCAATCACAATTGTTGGTTGTTTGTGAATGGAAGTGTTTGTCTTCATTCACAAGATGTATGTGATTGGAAGTAATTGTCCCCAATCACATTTTTGTTGAGTAATTATGAATGGATGTGTGTGCCCCCTATCATAATTGTTGTGAAGAAAACTGTGTGTCCCTGTCCATAACCTTGATGTTGGATAAATGTATTTGTCCCTATCCAAGCTTGTTGTAAGACCTTGGATAGATGTGTTAGTCCCTATCCTTGGTTCCATAGATAGATGTGTTTGTCCCTATCCTTGGATGAAAGTACAATGGTAGTGAAGTTAGTTCCACTATTGCTTGTCAAGAGTTGATGTGTATGTCCCTACTCTATTAAGTTTTTGGTAAGCTACTAAACGTGGTCATCAAGTATTGTTAATCTGCCTATCGCCATTTGGAGAATGATGCAATATTTGGGGCTTTTAGAAATACTGCATATAGGAGACATAAAATAATTAGGTTTGTTATAGTTTGTTGATAAGTTAATATATTAATGGTGCAAATGTGTTTGTATTGAGTTGTTAAAACTCGATATATTTAGGAAAGTTGTTTGCAGAGTTTCCTATAAAATAGGATATGGGTATCATATAAGTATGTAATGTATTTGATTGAAAAATAGAGAAGCCGACATTATTTGTGTATAAAATTTTCAAGCTTCTATTTTGCCTCTGCCCAAATTTCTTTCAATGAGAGAAAAATGGGCAGAAATAATAGAAGCCTGCAAAAGATTTACACAAAATAATATATGCTTCTCCATTATTTTTCATTCAATACATATTATAAATAGGACTGACATATCCTATATTATAGGATGATTGTTACACCTCCTATAACAACTCCTTTTACATAGATGAGTTTTTCTAACAACTCATAGTACAATCACAACCAATTCTAATATAATTATTTGCATATGCTAAACCATACTAACCAACCTAATAAATCATGTAATATTCCTAACACCCCCCATATTACATCATTCTTCAAATGGGGATAGGTAAACTAACAATACTTGATGACCACATTCAATAGCTCACCAAAAACACAATAGAGTAGGGACATACACGTTTACTCATGACAAGCAATAGTGGAACTTGCCTCACTATGCTTCTAAACTTTTTCCAAGGATAGGGATAGACACATCTACCCATGGAACCAAGGATAAGGACTAACACATCTATCCAAGGTCTTACATCAAACTTGGATAAGTACAAACACATCTATCCAACATCAATTATGAACATGGATGCACACGTCTGCTCACAACAATTATGATTGGGGGGACACACACATCCAAATCATAATTACCCAACAAATGTGACTAAGGACAAACACTTCCAATCACATACACCATCTTGTGGATGGAAACAAACACATCCATTCACAAACAACCAAAAATTGTGATTGGAAACAAACACATCAAATCACAAATACAAACTTTTGATTTGATTTAGAAAATATATTCCTTCTCACTATTCTCGTGTGAAGGGTCTTCAATAGCTATTTCAAAAAGACATTCTTCACCATTGTCTATGGCCAATGCTTTATCTATATTTAGCTTGCCATCTAGGAGATCCTTGACATGCTACATGCAATTGATAATAACATGTCCCTTTTTCTTGCAATAGTAGCACAAAATTCTATCCTTAAAAAAACGATTTCCCTTTGATGTAGAAGAACTAGATTTGGAGGATGATTAGGCTTGGTTTTTTCCAAACATTGCAATTTCCTCTATAATTGAGTCAATTTTCTTAGCTCCTTCATCAATTAAGTAGATATTATATCTTCTAGGTTAGAATCTAATTTGTTCAATGTGAACACAATATTACCATAGCTAGGAGGCATACTATTTAACAAAATAGATTTTGCATCATCATCTACTTTAGCTTTTATCCCAACTAGTCGATTCATTAGAAAACGAAACTTACTAAGATGTTGAACAATATTGTCACCTTCCATCATTTTCAGCCCGAACAATTTCTGCATTAGGCTCATCTTTTCACTTGATGCTTGTGATCCAAACAAAGCATTGAGATCATCCCATACTTGCTTTGAGATCTTTGATAAATCACTATGGTGGAGGTATGCATCTAAAAGTCCAAGACCAATCAAATCCATTGCTCTTCGATCCTTTACAGTCCATTTTGTACTTCCATTAGCATCAGTTGGTTGTGCTATTGCTCCACTTACCACATCCCATAGATCCTTTTCAATAAGGATCAACTATAACTTGATTTTCCATGTGTGGAACTCTGAACCTCCAAATTTCTCTAACGTGTTGTTTTTCTCCACTAATACACTATTTGACACCCCCGTAATCTAAACAATATTGAAGATGTTGAGTTCCACCGATAATGCACCTTGAGATTGAAAATACTAAAAATCTAATAAATAAAAATAATAATATAGACCTTCCTTTACTAATACATAAAAAATAGAAAATATAGAGAAACTAATGCATGAACACCTAATCAAGATCAAAGAAAGGATGTACTTTTTTGGGACATATTGCAATCCAATACTTGTCTATTCTATAAACCATGGATTAATCATGGTGAAATCAAAAGAAATGCATGCAATCAAACTAGAAAATGAGGCATTCTGATGTGTAGCTCCACAAATTTGAAGCAGTCTTCTTTCCTATTGCCTCTAAACACCTCCATACGTCTTCACCTTCATTGAAGTATGTAATGGACACTACAATTGAGGGAGATTAATGTATAAAACCTATGCATTAAACTGAATTGATGACTTACAGATTTGAATTTATTTGGATAATAGTGTTGAAACATTCATGCAACCTCCATTTCATGTCCATTTTGCAAGCCAAACTACTCACGAAATAGTCAAAATATTTTCAAACAATTTCTTGGTTTTGTTCCCCTATCTTTAAGTTTTCTAGAAAATTTTAAATTTTTATTTTTCATTTAGTATTGAGAGAGAAATCATGCTTTTACTGAACTGACTATGAAAGATATTTTTGAACGCCCTACTCTGATACTATGAGAGAAAAATGGGCAAAAATAATAGTAGAATCTTGCAAAAGATTTACACAAAATAATGTGTTTTTCCATTATTTTTCATTCAATACATATATATAGGACTAACATATCCTATATTATAGGATGATTGTTACACCTATAACAACTCCCTTTACATAGATGAGTTGTTCTAACAACTCGTAATACAATCACAACCAATTCTAATATAATTATTTGCATATGGTAAACCATACTAACCAACCTAATAAATGATGTAATATTCCTAACATGGCATGCCTAATGGGGCACAAACCCATTATTTCTATTATCATTACCATTGTTGTCATATTCACCCTAGTTATTTTTGTTATTTGCATTCATAGTTTGCGTCATTTGAGTTAAAGTTTGAACCAATTGTTGTTGTTGTCCCTTGGCTAAAACACTCAACATAGCCAAAATGCCAGGGTCCCGATGTTACTATTTGTCATGTCTATCCCCAATGTTTTCTTCTTCAAAATCAAAATTAAGGACACCTCTTTTTGTTTCCCTCTTGTAAGTGATATATTCCATATCTTCCGGATTCATTAAGTATTTCAATCATCCAAATTACCTAACAAGCTGCTAGGTTCTAAGCTTTTATACCGGTGTAATGTTCTAGCCAATATTTTATACCAAATTGTGCAAGTTTACCTTGTTTCAATGTACAAGCATTTTATCAAATAGTTGGGATTCAATGCACAGTTGAAACTTCTCTTTCAATATTTAACACTGGTGCAGGGGCACCAAAGCAATTTTTTGTAATTGAGGTCTTAGTCAAGTTTTGTTGTGTTTGAGTCCTTTTGGCATGTAATAAGGCCATAAAAGGCCATTCTTCATGTTTTTGGGTCATTAGGATTTGATTGGACAAATATTGCAAAAATTGCAAAAAAATGTTGAAAAGTTGTCAAGCAAAAGAATGTAAAAATTGCAAAAGGGAAGCCCAACGGTCACTTGGGTTTAAAGGGAAGTTGTAACTATTGATGGTGATTGGGAAACATTTAAAAACGATTGTACACCTCGAGATTGAGAGAGGAGAGTTGGTTTTTGCAAAAAGAACACTAAGAAACCCTCATTTTCTGTGTTTTTTTGTTAAATTTCGATGTTTCAGATTGAAGTACCTGTTTCTATTGCCTAAGGGTGACCTCCCAAGCATTGAAATTGGTGGACAACGGAACTAACTTCATTTTGGCGTTGATTTGGTTGAATTTATTGAGTTTTGAAGTTTTTATTGCATTTTTACTAAGGGTGGCTGAAAACCCTATTTTGAGGTTTTGAAAGCAAGAAAATGGTGTAACTTTAAATCTAATCAAGGAAAACTCTTGAGAACTGGTTTGTAGTTCTGTCTAATCATAATATTTGAGATTTTACAAGTTACAGGAGTAGAGGAGGTCGTTTGCACTTTTTGGGGTGAAGCCCTAGTTGACGATTATGCATGTTTTAAAGCCAAAATGATGGCTAAGAGAGGACATATGATGAAATTGCATTGCTGGAAGTTGGGAGAAGGTTTATGAAGAATTACAGACCCTATGCAAGGTGTTTGAACTGCTGGTAGAGTTTGGGAAGGTTTGGGAATAGATTTTCCAATAAACCCTCGTTGGCTTAAGCCTAGGTTGGGCAAAAGTGAGATTTTGTTGTTGGGAATGCATGGAATGTTTTTGGTGAGCAAAAACATTTGATTCAATCCATTTGACATCTAAGGAGAGCTTTGGAGTTGGTTTGGAAGATTGGGCCATTGATTTTCTCATACATGTTTTGTAAAAGTGGCCTAATTGGCCTTGCAGGACAGCGTACCAGTTGAGATTTGAAAAGGTTGGTCCAAAGTGACCTAGGTTGAATTTGAGCTATCTTTTGAATGAGGATGAGGGTATCTGAAACCTTAATTTTTTTGTGGATTTGAAAAGGCTTTATGGAGTTTTTCCCTGATTTCATGTTTGGAACCCTACAAGGAAGATTAGGTGGGATTGAAGAAATCTGTCAAGATTGGGTAACCCTACAAGGAAGATTAGGTGGGATTGAAGAAATTTGTCAAGATAGGGTTGTATGATTTGAAAGATTGTTTGAATTGAGTCAAATTGTGATTGGAAACAAGTTGCCTCCCTACTCTACATCAATTGGTATCAAAGCTTAGGGATTAGATTATTTGAGAGTGAAAA
Organism: Sequoia sempervirens; assembly: GCA_007258455.2. Classification (NCBI taxonomy): domain Eukaryota; kingdom Viridiplantae; phylum Streptophyta; class Pinopsida; order Cupressales; family Cupressaceae; genus Sequoia; species Sequoia sempervirens. The sequence continues at coordinate 548,004,943 of VDFB02193867.1, forward strand.
GTTACAATTTGAGTTGTGGAAGTTGAAGGGACAAGATGGCAAAAGAAATCAAAGAGTTGAAGGAAAGATATGCTAAGTTGAAGGAGATGACTCAAAGGAGATCACTATTCAGAACAACCTACAAATGCAAAGAAAATATATGTAAAGTTGTGATAGATTCTGGTTCTATTGACAACATGGTTTCCATAGAAATGATGGATAAACTGAATTTAGAAAGGATTCCTCATGAAGCACCGTATAAAGTATCTTGGTTGAATGATAATCGGTCAATTTTGGTAAGTGAAGAAGCTTTTGTTGAATTTAATATTGGTGGCTATAAGGATAAAGTTCTTTGTGATGAGGTACCTATAAGTTGTTGTCATTTGTTATTTGGAAGACCATGGCAGTATGATAGAGATGCCATATATGATGGGAGGTATAATACTTACACTATAGAAAAGGATGGAACCACTTTTACACACTAACACCATTGCAGGAGAATGCTAAGGAGCAGACCAAAGAAGCAAGAGTAATCATGTTTGGCAAGGAGTATATGAAGTTTGAAGACAAAAATGAAGAATATGCAACCACTACAAAGGCAAAAGATGTCAAGACAACAAGTCTAGAATAAAAAGATAATGAGTTGGTGATAGAATCTGAGAAAGAGAAGGTCAAGAATGAATTCCTTGAGGAGACTCAAGTTAGATTGGAAAAGTGTGATGAGATTGTGGTAGGGACAGTGTTTTGTCCTTTGATTGCAAAAGAAGTTTGTGGGCAGTTTCAATCTGCCAATACAGTGGATTATGAACTTGATAAGACAGTAAGTTTGAAGAGTGTTTCAGTATTGGAGACGACCAATGATGTGGTGATAGCAAAGACAGGCCAAGAGAAGGCCAAAGGTGAGTTGTTGATGAAGACTCCAAATGGTTTGGAGAAGCATGAAGATATTGTGGTTAGGACAATGCTTTGTCCTTTAATGCAAAGTGAGGTTAGAGGGCAGTCATATTCTGCAATGACACAGGTTTGTGGACCTAATTATGCAGGGGTTCTAAGGATAGGGAACCTGAGAGTAGATGTGAAGACAAGTACTGAAGTGAACAAGGTTGTTTGGCAAAGGAAAATGGATGAGTTTGAGTATGCAACGAAGGTAAGGAAGAAGGACATTCATGGGACAGCTGGTAAGGACTTGTTTTCAGGTATGAAGACAAGAGCAACATCAAATTTTGATGAGGCAAAGGGTAGAAGACAGCTAGCAGATCAGTTTGCAAGGAGGAGACAATGGCATGGAGAAAGCAAGTTCAAAGGTGTAAAGGATGATGCAAATTTTCAGTACCTGATCAAGTGGAAAGGACAACCAGGTGGAGGAGCATTTGGAGAGCAAGAAGACAAAGTGAACAAGCATGATCTAATGCAGCATGGGACTCAAGGGACTTGAGTTTTATTTAGCCCAGGTGTATGGTGCAGGGGCACCAAAGCAAATTTTTGTCATGGTACAATGCCTTTTCTATTCATTGCGGCTTCTCAAAAAGGATGTACGGCTCCATTAAATGACATTCGCTAGAAATAAATGTGGGTTCAACATTAAAAATATCAGCACAGACCAAGATGGGATCTCCTAAATGTTACATTGGCCTCCAAAGTATTTAAATGTCCATTTAAACCCGATTTGTTTCCCATATCAACCTTAGTCAAAGTCGTGTAACATCTGAAAAGTGTACGACAGAAAGTCTTAGAGGTCTACGCCATAAAATAATTATTTATTGGCTTCCTTAATAGGTATCGCAATAATAAGAACTCGCTCAACATGAATTAAATAAATGGTACAGCTGAAGCAGTGATAAAATAGATGGTATGGCTCAGCCAAGAGCTGCAAATAAAATATTTTTTCTCAAATCTTCAACTCTATAAACCCTGCCAAACTTTGAAATTTTTCTTGGCACAAGACTTCACGAATTTCAAATATCCAACCACAAAAATCCAATGCAAGAAATCTGAATGATCTCTTCACCAAATAGCTAGGGTAGAATCTTACACTACCAAAACCAATTTCCTTTAGGGGATTCATCCAAGGCTTTTTGCTCCACAAGAAGCTCTCCAAATTCCACAATAGATAATAAAATCAATCATAGCCAAAATGACCTCCAAAATCTTCTTTTATCAAAACCCCAAGAACTTTTCATGAAAGCCACTTAAAATTCTTGCCTTTAATATTTCATTAAATATCAATAATTAAGTGACTTTAATATTTCTTTTCAAATCCATTTAAGTCACTTTATGACACTTTATTAAATTAATTAAATAACATTACCCATAAAATGTAATTTGTTGGATAATATTTAATAAATTTAAATTATTCCCTTACTACCATCAAAACGTCTCCTGAGCTACTCCTCGAAAGGAGACATTACATCTCTTCCTCTCTATCTTCTAGGTTTGAAATGCTTGCCTATTCTTGTCATATTTTTATTGAGATCAACGTTCTATATCACACATTGGAAAGTTTGGTTAATTTAATTGAATTGGTTGAATTGGTTGTGCAACTGCTTGAACTTATTGATTATTTAGTTGAGTAGTACTTGGAATTGGAATACGCGGTGGTGGGGTTTGGAAGAAACCGAAAATGCCTTCTCCACTTGGTACTTCTTCACTAGGTGAAACTACTTCACTAGGGTCAACTGCACTTAATGTTCCTTCTTGTGATACTTTTGTTTTCTTTCTCTGTCTATTTTTGTAAGGTGACAACCCTAAAAATTCTTTGAAAGAACCTAGAATGGATCGAAATTTATCTGATCAGAAAGAACCGATTCGATCCAGCGTGTCTTCCTTTATCCTGTCGGGGACGTGCGGGAACTGCTTCAAAAGCTGGTTGATTTGCTTGTTCAAGAACTTGTTGATTAGCTAGCTAATTTTGTTGTCGTTGAAGGACTTCAAACCTTTGGATAAGCAAATCTCTTTAAATAGCGAACTCAATACATTGGGCTTTCTCTTCTTCTTCCTCTAACACAAACTGAGTTTGCATATATTGTGCGACACTTCTCTTGGTTTGCCAGGCAAGAGTGTTCAATTGAGAGATAATGTCTTCTTGTTTGTCTTGAAACCCAAGATTTGGTTGCTATAATGGAAATATATCCCTATGCAGTAAAACCATATTGATTCATGTCAAGTTTTTGGTTGTTGCAAGCTTTTAAATGACCCAACCTTTGGATGTTGGCCCTCCTTCTAGCGCCAATTTATGTTGATGCGAATTTTGTGACCTCAACCAGCATTAAAATAAAATACCCAATCAAATATCCTACTCTCTCTTTCACAAAGTTTCCAATGCGCTAAGCTAAGTGATCACAAAGTAGACTCCAAAGTTAATTGTGCATATAGGATAGTCTCAGTTGGTTTTGTTGTGTTTTGTTGGTATTGCAAGGGGAACTTACGCTCTATTTATTGGTTCCATCCTTCTTCCTTTAAGACTTTAGCAACAACTTTTCAACACTTTGGAATACGGATACTATTGTCTATGAGTGTTGAGATCTTACAACTATCAACTTTGAAAATAAAATAGAAAAGGATAAGGGATTTAGAGGCTAGGCTAATTCTAAACTATTCCTAGGAAACAAGAGACAAGCGTTGGACAGCGAAATTAAAACCTATCTTGGTTTTTCCAAGTACAACAACTAGACAGAGATGGTGCAATCTTCAAAGGGATTCACAAATGATATCCTATTACTCAAGGCCATCTTCAATTTGAACAATGAACATAAGTAATAGAGTTCAAGTTTAACAATTTGAAAGTTCAGAATAACCTTACACAACAAAATGAAAATCATTCAATTTAAAAAAGGTATGAACAAACATCACCATTAACAACACTATCAATCCTTCATTCATTTAAAATTGCGGAGAACAAATCTATTCTATTGAGGAAATATGAAACCATGTTGACTTTCAAACTAACAAATGCTCATCAATGAGTCTAATTATTATTTTGATAGCGCTCTAGCAACAATTTCACAAGTCTCCTTGAACAAAAGAAATGAGAAGGGTTTATAGAGGCTCCGTAATTACAAAGCAACGACCCAGATTGATCTGAGATCAACGGCCAAGATTATCCCCAAAAACCATAACTAAGTTCACTTAGAAAAGCATAACAAACTTCTATGACACATGGCGCAAGGAAGAAGAGCCACTTGGAGCATGGAAAACACTGACACCTTGTAAGCTAATCAACAAGCTAGAATTCAAAACACAATTCCCCTTGGCTTGTCCTCTGACTGCAAATGCAATGAACCTTGCCATTACTAAATTGAGTTCCTCCATTGATATGCTCGGGAAAGTATCCAATTGCACTCCTATTACATCCAAGGCTTCAATGCATTGAGCAAAAGTGTCCTCCCACTTACCCTCTTGCCTCTGAAAGTTGTTCATATAGATCAAGAGAGATAACATATCATCCAACTGATTTTCATTAATAGCCTCCATCTCTTTGAAATAAACACTTTTCATATTTTCCTTTAAATCTTCCAAGTTCAAACAATTTGTATCATTGGCCTCCTAAACCTGTCAATCCTTCAAGCGATGTGAGGATCCTGAGCTGTATCTTTCCAAGAGAGTTTTGCATACCAACACATTCTTCTTTCATCTTATCATATATTGTATGTTTTGCTAGCAAGGAACAATACCATCTATTGAAGTCATAAGAAGTTCCATCATCAATAGCATCTTCTTGAACCAACACTTGCATAGATATTTCCTTTAATACCTTTAGGTAAGGTATCACCTTGTCTTCTACCTTTTGGAAATCCTCCCAATCCTCTTCCATCTGGTGAATTTCAGTTACAAGCATAACTGATTTATCATAAGTTCGAACGCACCTCTCCAGGAATTGCTCCACTTGCTTTGAGGTATTTTTGACCCATCTTCTCATTGCTTGACTTGTAACTCTCATTGCCTCAAGGCTGTCAACAAACGGTGGAATGAAAGCCTCATTCTCTTGCCTTAGTGGGGCTGTCATTTGCGAGATAATTTCTATTAGTCTCAAATTCTCCACTTCTAATCTTTCTTCTCTCCCACATTCTTTGCTGTAGGCATGGCACCTGTATGAAGCTTGAAATTAGAAAGCATGCATAAATTATAAAGGTGTTATGCTTACAACCCTAAGGCTAGGTGAGTGTATTAATGGTGAAATAAACTGATTTAGAATTACAAAACTTCAACTTGATTGCAAGGATTGATTAGAAACAGAAAAATCAGGATTTAGCCTACAATAAATGCAAACAGGAAAAATAAATTCTCATTACCAACCCTTGTCCCTTCAAGAATATTCAAAGAAATTTAATCTTTTGACTAGAATTTGCAGGTCTGAAGCTGGAATTTATCTGCAGGTCTGCAAACTTAAGATTTAAATACTTATTTCTACTTTCAATACTCTCCAAATTTGCAGCTTGTGAACCTGTAAAAGCCTGAATTTATTGACTAAAACCTGCAATTTGTGTATGTACTTCACTTCTTCTGCTTGTAAACTCAGATTGATTAACTTTGCAACTCATGAATATTCTGTGACTTGATAAAGTTGCAAAATTAAGAGAAGCGCCTATGAACTTGCTTGTAATTTCTCATGGTTATGGTGCAGCTTCTTGAGAAGAATTTTAGACTTGTGTTGAATGAAAAGGAGACTTCAAGTGCTTCTCTTTATAAGAAAACTCCTTCCTTATTCAAGGAATTCGGCCCATCTCATGATTGGATGCTCTATTTAGAAAAAGAGGAAGAAAGCCTATCCTTAAGCTCCCTCCTAATTTCTTCTTGGGCACATTCCTTGTTTTTCTCTTCCTTTGGCTTGCTTGTGAAGTTTCCAAAAACACTTGAGTTAACCTTGTTTTAACTTGCTAGACATATGAACTTAGGAAAGTCGACCCCTATGTGGAATTTTTGGATTTTGAACTGGATTCTTTATCCCTCTCCCAAGTAAACTTCATGCCTTAGGCAATTTTATGGACCTCCACTTGGGAAATATGCCCCCCAACCGAATTTCCAATCATTTCAAATGAATTTCTTACCTTAGGGGTATCTTTGGATTTCTTGAGAACTTCAACATGGATTTCTTGAGGTTTCAATTCAATTTTACTCATTTGCCTTAGAAAATTTAATCCACTTCGAATGGGATTTCTCTTGACTTAGACATATTTGCCCAACTAGAATTTTTACTTCATCAAACTGGACTTTCTACTCTTCGAGGTGGGCAAACTTCAATTGGATTTCATGTGACCTTTAGTGGATTTCCTCTTTGATGGATTTTATTTCAAGTGGATTTTCCTCTCAACTGGATTGGATTTCGGCTTGATTTGCTTCCAACTGGATTTCTTTTTTTAACCGGATTTCTCAAGAATTCAACTAAATTTTCATCATGGGCGAACTTCATGGCTTGAGGAAGATTTCTTCTTGTTTGGGGCGGACTTTATAGGTTTTCTTCAACTTAGAATTCTCCTGCCTTAACACTTTTGAAACCCTAACCTTGGCACTTTCTAAAAATAGAAAAAAGCAAAATTTCTAAATTTAGTAAGTCCCCTATTGGTCCCAAAATGCCAAAAATGAAACTTTCTAAAAAAGAAAAACGACAAAAAAAAGCACATTTTCCTGAAAAAGCAAGTTGTCTGAAATCATCCAGAGAATAGTCATTTTTACTCCAACAGCCCTTTTGAACACCCCTGTGGCATCAAAAACTTCATTTGACCCATCAAGCACTAACTTGACCTACTCAGCTATTCCAAATCTTGACAAATTTTGACTCAAACCCAAACCTCGGACTTGCTGACCCACCTCTGCCTCGAAAGAGACTCAGAGAAACTGAAGCTAACGCTAGAACCAACTCTAACACTAAGACACCAGACAAGACTAAAGGGGGATCCCCATTTGCAATGGGGCAATGTGTGATTAGGTCACAACAAGACGGATACTAGAAACCATCCACTACTTAATATCATGGTAACATGCAGCAAAGGGCCTTATTTTTTAAAGGCGTTAGATTGTTCGAGGCAAGAAAAAAATGCAGAGCTTTTTTTAACCATGTGACAGTATTAAGGAGTTAGGGGCATCACATGTAGTCCAAATTGTTACAGATGTTGCCCTTGTTTGTAAAGCAGTAGGCATGTTGGTGCAAAAGAAATACAAGCATATATTTTGGACACCATATTGTGTGCATTCGTTGAATAATGCACTCAAAGATATTCGCAAGTTTGAGTGGGTTTCAGCTCTCATAGAAAAGGGCAGAAAAATTCAAATGTTCATATGTAACCATCACCAAACACAAGCTATTTATCGAAAATTTTCCAAAGTGGGGCTTCTCAAACCAGCTGATACAAGGTTTGCTTCTTATTTTATTCTTCTTCACCGTCTTTGTGAAGTGAGAGGTGCTTTCTGTTCCACGATAGTTAGTGATGCATGGGCAACTTGGAGGCAATCTACATCAAATGATGCAGTTGAGGTGAGAAGTATGATCCTTGATGACTGTTTTTGGGCTGATGTTAAATTTGTTGTGGACTTAATTTAGCCCATATGTGAGGTGATCAAATTTGCAGATTCAGACAAGCCATGTGGGGTAACTTTATGAAGAAATAGATTCCATGTGTGAAAGAATTAAGAAAATAATAGATGCAAAAGATTCTTCACTATATCCTTTGATAGAAGAAAAGTTACATGGAAGATGGAACAAACTTAACACACCTCTTCATTGTGCTGCCTATGCCTTAAATCCTAAATGGCATAATATACAAGAGACCAATAAGAGGGCTCCATATGAGGAAAGAGAGGTAATGAAGGGGTTTTGGGCTGCAATAAAAAAAATATATGGCCGAGCTGAGGAAGCATCAGTTATAAGGAGTCAATGGAATAAGTTTTTACATGGGCATGGTGATTTTTCTTCCTGTTGTACCCCAAAATTAAAAATTTTGTTACACTTATACATTTTGAAGAAATGAGTAGAAGTCTTGTTAAATCTATCAAAAAAGGTCAAAATTTGGGTGTGCATGTCTTGCATGAGGGGTTAAAATGTAAAATTTCCAAAATCTAACAATCTGGGTCTGCTCAGAACGACCTAATCTACAAAACCCAAATCTCAGTTTTCCATCACTACTTTTTAGGAAAATTGCTATTTTTAGAAAATTTCCAAAAATAGTAACTTTTTCTAGGTTTTTCTGGGTTTATTTTGAAACGGATACTGACAAAACTTTCTAAAAATAGAAAGTTAGTCTATTAGGGTTCAAACTGATTTTGATTGGCTCAAAATACTTCCTCATCAGGTTGGTGCAGTCAAAATCTCAAAAAGATCAGTTTCGCCCTAATGGGTCTATTCCGTTTTTTCAAAAGCATATCAGGAGCTCTGAGGTTATCAATGGAGGTCAGTCGGTTGCCAGGCGTCAGATTCAAGACTCAAGCATTGAGCAGAAGGTGAGTTGGTGAGCAAGCACGAAGAACGAGGAAAGAAGGTGAAAATTGTGAAAAATATTCTGACACTGCTTGTCTTGGGTGCCCCAGGAGAGAATAGGCGCCCATCTTTTTAGGGCATTAAATGTTGAAATTAGGGTTTAAGCCTCCAAGCAAAGTTGCTCAATCTTCTTCCAGCTCTGCAACGAATCCAACAGTGCAGTCATCGGATTATCCAGTCGTCTGGGATTCGAGATCAAACAGGGAGGATCCAAACAAAAGTCAGAATAAAAAAGAATGAAAATCACCAAAATTTGACTAAGTCTGGGAACTTTAGGCGCCCTTAGTGAAGAAGGGCGCCCAGCTTTTTGAAGGGGAAAATCCAGCAGTTAGGGTTTGCTAAAATGCTCAATCTCTCTGGAATTCAAACAGCTTCGCAACAGATATCTTCGTCAGGGCATTCGACTAGCCGATTTCCAGCAAATCCAGATCGAGCTCAAGGTATAGAATGAAGGTTCAAATGAGAAGAAAATCAGCAAATGGGCGCCCCTAGAGGAGAAAGGCACCCTTGATTTTGAGGGCCTAAACAGATGAATCTGCCAATAAAGCCTCCAACATATCTTCTCCAGGATTGATCAGGCTTTCCAAAGAGACCATCAGCACATCAATCAGAGTTGGCAGTCGTCAGATATAGGAGGCGAAACAAAGGGTAAAACAAGAGCTTAAATGTCAGTCAAAAGCAAAGGTGAAATTTATTGAAAATGGCTAACTCTAGTGAAGTTGGGCGCCCCAACTTGCCAAGGGCGCCCAAGCTTTTGATGGCCCAGATTCAACTTTTTGATGAAGTTACTCCCAAAGGACCCCTCTTGATTTCTCCTCGGCTTCGTAATGAGCCCAGCCGTCAATCAATCCGAGCTCCGGAGCACCAAATCAAGCAGGATCGTCTGTAGAAGAGAGTTGATGAAAGAAATGTTAAAAATGGCTAAGTCTGGTTAAGATGGGCACCCCTGGACAGAAAGGGTGCCCAAACATTTGAGCTCTGAAATGGTTGAATTCACAAATGCAACCTCCAAGATCACTTTGTCGGAATCATCCAAGCTATCCAATGAACCTGTCAGCCAATCAATTGGATCAGCAAAGCTCCCGGAACAGAGATTTCATCAGAAGATCAGAGGGAAAAGGAAGAACTTGAAAATCATGAAAATGGCTAACACTGGACAAAATGGGCACCCCTAGAGGAAATAGGCTCCCATGAATTTGAAGGTCAAAACGAAGTTTTTCGCCAGAGACGCCTCCAGAACAATCTTCTCAGAATCAAAGCAAAAGAAAGCAAACTTATTTCAACCCTAACTCTATTTAACACCTCTCTTCTATGTAATTTTTATTATTTTTGCAGGTAGCATTCAAAGGAGAAAGTTGGAGCAGCAAATTTGAAGTAATATTTCAAGATTCAAGAACTCAAGTCTGCTGATTCTTCATTAAATTTTTCAGACCAGCAGCATAAAGCCTTCCTTTTTAAGCTTTTTCATCCAGAAGATCAAATTTTTCAAGAAGGCCAAGATTTTCAAATTTTCAACCATCTGGGTCTTATCCTCTCATTCTTCTGAAGAAATTTTCAAGAAATTCATCAAGTTGCAGCAGCTGCTTTTTATTTGCATGTCAGTGAAATCCTCAGTGCATTCAATCTTTGATCATCTGGGTCCTCTCAAATCAGTCTTCTGGAGAAAACCCATATCACAGCTTTTTCAAGCAAATTTCAAATTCTAGGGTTGGCTGCTTTTTCGATCAGCCATCAGTGTTTTTCAAATCTGATCAACTAGGTCCATTTCTAATTGTATTCTGTACAAAACCCAAGTGCCAGCTTTTTTCATGAAAATTGAAGAAATTAGGGTTTGCTGCTTTTTCAGTCTAAATTCAAAATTTTCAAAAACGGACGATCTGGGTTGTCTTGCAACGAAATTCTAAGCAAAACCCATATCTCAAAAAAAATTCAAAAAATTTGTCTGTTGGAGGAAGAAAAATCAGCATTCTAAAAATAGTAAGTTGCTCAAAACTTGTCTGAACCTAGGAGAGTTTAAAGTCATTCATCAAGGTTTTCGAAATGGAGTACACTCCCAATGTTTTAAAGACCGAATCAGCTCTCTATCACGATTATATCAAAATAGCTGAGACAAACTTGCATCACATCAAGCCGGTGTTTAATCTACACGCTTTGGAGAGTGCAGGCAACACTTCAATCAGAAACTTAGAACACTCTGGACTCTTCCCAGTAGCATCTATTCCTATATCAGTTCAGAGTCTTGAGTTCGTAATCGTTTGCATCAAGCATTACAATCCGGCTACAAGGGAGATCTAGTCAGTTGATGGCAAGTTGATATGCAGTTTGAAACCTGATATGATCGAGAAATGCTTTTCCATTTCCTCCAAGTTTGGGATTTTAATTTGAAGTCTCCAATTTTTAAAGAAAAAATGGCCCCTTCTCAAGGCCGTACCTTTCAGCTTGCATTGGGAATTGTGTCAAAAAATAAAGAACGTGATTTGTTGCTGTTTCTTCATCCTAGCTTGGTCACCTACCTTCCAGAAGTCCATTGCATTCAGTCTCATTCGATTTGGAGGTGAAATGAGTGAGTTATGAATATTTTATTGATTTCCAGTTTGCTGATAAGAAATTTCAGAACTCAAAATTTTACATCAGATTTATAAGCTTTCTGTTTTAATCATATTTCTGTGATTGGAAAGCAAAGAACATCATTGGAAATAATTCTTATCTTCTTATCTCATTTCTCTATCATTGTAATACATGTTTTTGCAGTCTTTTGAATTGTAAGGTTTTGATTAGTAGTACTAATCTAACCAATTGTTATTGTTGCAACTACTTGTTATATTTCTAATTAATTACCCCTGGACAGTTTACCGCCAGTGCGGAGAAAGAACTTGTTATATCATTGTACCCACTTTCAAGTGGTGAATCCCCACAATTTTGTGGATGCTTGCCACAGCGGATGAATTAGTTTGTAATAGGTCATGGCTGGTTATCCGCCTATCAATTTCTAGCTTTCAATTCAACACTCTGTCATATGTTAGCACCTCGCCCTCAATGGGATCTTGAGTGCACATTCTTGACGTTGAGTAGTTTCTTTCAAGTACTTTCATCTAGCTCCTCCGCCATATGACAACACTTTTCCCTCATTGGGATTGAGTGTGCATTCTTGGTGTGAGTTCATTTCAAGTTTAGTTTTCTATTTGGAGCTAACACTAATCAAGTTGGCTAAGTGCTGGTTGTGTTGTGGTAATTCATCGAAAAAATTGGTTAGCATATTTCAGATGATAAATGTAATAGTTGGCATTTCCCTCTTTTTCTGCTTTCTTAGGTGTTAGATGTTATCTTCTTTCTAGATTTAGAAATAAAGATTGCTTGTTGAGCAAGCCCTAGATTGTGAAAGCAAAGAGATTTTAGGGTTCCCTACTCCTTTGCTTGCTTATAAATAAGAGTCTTTGCTCATTAGTTTTCTTTAACCATGCCAGTGATAACAAAACGCAGAGCCTAAGTGCCTTCTATTTGTTATTCAAGTGTTGTTCAATTGTTTTATGATAGCAAATTGTTGAGTCTCTTTTAGCCAACAAGTAGTTAATGTAATTGTTATTCCTATTGTGTAAGAACAAGTTTTGCAAGCCTCTTTAGCTGCAAGCTCTTGTTCCAGGCATGTGTTTAGTTATTTTTTATCTAGAAGTTTAGGAAATAAAATCATGAGCCTCTTTTGCCTTGATATAACGTCTCAGATTTCCGTTATTTGTGTTATGCTTTTGTGATCTTAATTTCATCTTACATTGAAGTGTGTAGATGTTTGTTGGAAAAGAGTTTATTGAAGCACTTTGTTAGAGAATCAACCTTATTCATTTCTAAGTTTCTTTGCTCTGCGTATTACTTGAGAAGTTAGAAACGTCTTTAGCTTAAGTTAGTCGTAGTTGAAATTTTTAAATCAGAAAATCTCAGTTGCGGCATTTGTGTTTGATAAACCTTGTGCTCTAGCTGATCAAAAAGATAGGCAACTTAGTTTTTAGTTTACTTTCTTTCAACACCATTAGCAAGAGGGAGCTTCCCCTCCTAATTTGAAGAGCAATTTTACTGTGCATAGCTATCCGTTTCGAATATGCATTCCAGAGGTGCGAATTTAAACGCCAACACTTCCGTAGACGCTTTATATGATATGTGAGCAAAGAAAGATCCTATAGAGTGGTGGTGGAACCATGGAGGTGAAACACCTAAATTGCAATCATTTGAAATAAGATTATTCTCACAAGTAGCTAGCTCTTCATCTTCTGAGAGAACTTGGAGTACTTATGGTTCTATTCATTCATTAAAGACGAACCGATTGGGGTCAAAGAAAGTAGAGAACATGGTGTACATTCATAGCTCACTTCGCCTTTTCTCTCGTGTAGATCCTGCATACAAGGAGGGTCCTTCAGCAAAATAGAACCAAATTTCACTTGATGGAGATGTTGTAGCCATAGTGGACGAAGTGGTTGAACCAAATGGCCTTACTAATTTACCCCTAGTTCAACTACCAGCAGAGGAACCTGAATTAGAGAGTGATGAGTATTTGGAGAGCATCAAAGTAGAGGACCTTGACATGGATGATGTGGTGTAGATGATATGAGAATTTGAGATATCAGATAGATTTCTGATTTTTGTTTTTTGTTTGCATATGAGCCAATCAAACTATCAATATTTCTGAATTTCAATATGTAATCGAATATGTAATGTCAAATGTGAACTATGATTATGAAATTTGAAGTAAGAACTGTTTGACTCTTTGACACAATGTTACAATCACATTTGGATTTGAATTTTGTGTATTTAAAGTTAATGTTCATTCTTAAACTTTAATACTGCTATTGTTTTGAAAGTTCAATGTCATCATATTTTCAGATTTTCTATATATTATTAATTTTTATATTAAAAAAAAATAGCATCTCCAAGTACCCCTTTCTCCTATTTTCAAAAAGTTGCCATACCGGTACCGGTACCAGTCTCTCGTACCAGTACCAGTACGAATCTCCTGGAAACTATGGAGTTATGCTTCATGTTCTTATCATTTCCCTAGTATAACAGCAATATGTGAAGTTTGGAAACATTCTCATAATGAGCTTATTGTAACACCATCGGTAGTACCATTGGTGATCACTCTTGTATTTGCATTGCTACTTACCCCACTGAACAAGTGGTGCTCTCATTGAATAAGTGGTTGAGCTTCCTTATGTTATATCCTACTCCCGCTAAATAAGTGGTTAATTTTCAGTTTGCTTTCATGTTATGCTTGCTAAACAAGCGGAGGACTTTGCTTTGGATTGGTCAGCTTGCAGCCAAGTTTTTATTTACTTTGTTGTAATTCTCGCTAAATAAGCGGATGATTTCCCTTCATGCACTTGGTTTGGTTACTCACCCCACTAAAGAAGTGGTTGCTTATAAGTTCAATTATTGTAAGCCTTACCACCATATCCTCTCACCTTGCCCACATCGGAACCAAGGTGATAAGAAAGTGGAAGGTGTTTGCTTCAATTAGCTCTATTTCTAGTTAATGCAAAGTTCTCCTTCTCACCATATGGTCTCACCTTTCCCTCATTGGGACCAGGGTGATCAGAAAGTGAAGGGTTGCTTACTCAATTGTTTATCATTACTATTTGGTTAACGCTAACGGGTACAAATTTGAAAAAAATTAACGGTGGGTTATTACAACAATGCCAGATTTATTGCACATTTTTTAAATAATTTCATGATTGTTTTTTGGAACCAATGGTATGTCACTGCAGGTGTTCAATTTCAATAAGATCAAAAGAAGAAATTGTGTAATATCCCTCAAATAGGGATAAAGGGAAAACAACAATATTCCCAAAATATACAATAGAAAATTCCGAAATTTTGTTTGCAAATAGATAACCCTTCAACAAGCTCAAATCTATGCTGAAAATATTTTTCTGATTTTTTTGCTAATTAATAGAAATTTTTGAATATCAAAAGTTACAAAAAACACACTAAAAATTACCAAAAACTTTAAAAAATAGCTTAAATTATTTTTCTTATTTTTTCCTGAGATGAATATGACTAGCAAGTACACAGGTTAATGCTCAAATACCTCTAACATGCCTTCAAAACCCTAGCCGTCCCTACCAAAAACCTCAGAAAATCAGCGTTGGTTCTCATCAAGATGTCACCCTTGTCCTTGCTAACGCTAGCCTCAACTATGCTTTGGAAAATGCAAGAATTTTTTTGTAGGTTATGCAAATCTGATTCTGATATCTCTGAACCACACGTCCAAAATGGTCTCCAAAACTTGAATAAGTAGCTTTGAAAATGACGTTTTAGGGAATCAAATACCAAAGCCCTTCCTCCGAAACACACCCTATTGACTAGGGAGAGCCCGTATGTCTCTTTAAAACCAAGGTTACTCAAGGGTTTCAAGCCTCAAGCCAAGAGATTGCAACAGCAATAGAGAAAAGTTTGATCACATAATGGGCTCCAAAAAAATCCTAAAAAGTTGTATAATGACCCCCAAAAAGAAGGATTTAACCTCAACCATCGATCCATTACCAACTCTATCCAATGCTCCAAATTAAATCTCTAAAAAATGAGCCAATAGGCTCCTTGAAATCCCACGCCCCTCGATCCTTTTGGCAATTGTTTAATAAAATCACTTAATTTACATATCCCTTAAATCATTAAACTTAAAAAGGAGAAAAACTTAAGTCCTTATGCTAGGAATCACTTAAGTTGCATAAAAAGACGTGCCCACAACTTAAGAATAGAATAGGACACAAGCCAAAGGCTCCACACTTACCCAATAATGCTCTACATCCTCTTCCTCTTGGGTAATCCAAGTAAAGGACAGCCCATGCATTGTTAAGCCACATGGCTTGAATTGGAGACATCACAAATTGTTGGTTGTACCACATCAAACAGGAAGGCTATGTGAAGGGTTCTAATGTTATAACTTATATTATTAATTTGACGACTTAACTGGAATATCTTTTTAAAAAGGTAATTTTGTGCCTCAAAAGTGGATGCTAGGGGAAATATGGGGGCCTTTACTCATAAAAAAGTGTTATTAATCTTTCTAAAGGTCATTCTGAGTGGAAATTGAATTATTATAATTTTAAATTGTCAATTCCCTCCAAAAGCGTTATATAGGCAGGTGTGGGCTCATTTGAAAGGATTTTTTTTGGAGAATGATATTGTTATTCTGCTGGGATGAACCTGGGTTCTTCCAAAATGCTTTGACGACAAAAACCCTCTCAATATTTCTAGTTTTGGGGGCGAACCCCACTAGCTAATTTCATTCAGGAATCATCATTGTTAGAAATTGAAGTTTAAGTCTTTGTTTTTCAGTCATGGAGGATTTTAATGTGTTATAGTTGCAGATTTGGGGTTTGTGAAGATTTTGAAAGGGAAATTTGGTGAATATTCCTTTCTCACCATACCAATCGGTATTGGTAGGCCGTTCCACCCATGGATTTGTACACTTCACACCTGGCAGCACCAACTTTGTTGCAGGTAAAAGGTTTTTTTGGATAATTTCATGATTGTTGTTTTGGAACCAATGGTATGTCACTGCAGAGCATTCAATTTGAAGATCAAACAAAGAAATTGCTGGCCATACCACATCAAAGAGGAGTGTGTGAAGGAACCAGTTGAAGCACCTATATTTGGGGGCATATCTCTCCTTGCTAGGAGTCGCCTTGCCCTTGTTTGAAGAATCCATGTTATTTCCAAGTGGAGAAATGAGTAAATGATAAGTTATGTTGATTTTATCCTTGCTGTTCCTACAACACCAGCAGTAGTAATGTTCAGTTTCAGACTAGTTGTGCCTGGTTTGTTATATCAGACTGATATATTCCTCTTTCCAGTGCGTTAAGTTGAAGTTTGGATGTATTCTGAGATGCATTTCAGTTTATGAATGCTTGGTGGTTTGTTGGGATCGTGCTTGCAATGATTCCTAAGTGTTTTACCTTGCTAATCAGATTTATTGCAGCGTGTTGCAAGTGCTTCCAGACCCGCACCAACTTTCTTATGATTTATTTAAGGTATTTTATTGTTATCTCTATAATATCCCAAAATAGGGATAATGGAAAAATAACAATATTTCCAAAACTAGGGCACAGGAAAATCTAGAACTTAATTTGCAGATAAGAAATTTTACAATAAACCCAGATTTAGAATCAGATTAGTGATCTATTTTTTCTGCCAAAAGAAATAAATTTACGAGTATTCTCAAGCTCAGGAAAAGTACAAGAAATCCTTTTATTTCTGCCTAGAAAGTTCAGAAATGCATTACAATGGTTTTTCTTCTATTTTTTGAGACAAAACTAAAATTACTGTGCCAATTTAAACACAAAGTACCTCAGACATTGACCAAACCCTAGCTGTCTTCAAAAATGGTATCAACTCCAAAAATAAATCAGTGCTAGATCTGATTTTTTGTTGCCGTCCTCAAGAATGCTTAGAAATATGAAATACAATGCTAAAGTTACTCCAAATCTGAACCTTCACTCTGAATTTCATCTTCAATTTGGCCTCCAAACTTGATAGACAATTGCAGCCCTGAAAATTGATGTGCTAGGGTTTCACAATCCAAAGCTCTTCCACCGATACTCAAAGGCTTCAGACCTTAAGCCTATAAGTCCCTACTAAGGAAATTAACTAGGTACAAGACATTTATTCACACCAACACCCTCGCTTAAATGCAACTTAGGGAGAAGATTATTATGCAAACGATGCAAAGATGAACCTGTAGAACACTCCTCCAAAATTTTGCTACGTCAACCTAATACCACTGATATCTGAATACTCAGCAGCTCTATCAATCCTTGTAGTAGAAGGAAGCAATCTACCAGCCATAAAATTCCTGGATCTGACAGCCAAATCAAAAGTCCATCATACCCAACACCAGTTGACTTTCGTTGTGCAACTCTAATAACCATTGGAATCCAAATGAGCCAAGTCTCAAATTCTTTTTCTTGTAAGCAACTGTCTAGAGCAAGCAAAGTAAGAGACGTGCAAAACTTGGATTCATCTACTAAAGATTGAAGAACATCGTACCATAGAGAACTAGGCAACCCTATAGTGCCATTAGAGACATGGTCAAATCATGCGTATGTGGGCTGAAAGAAAACTAATGAACACACCTCACCATGCAACCAACGTGAAATTCACCTGCTTCCATCAATGGAATACAATAGTAGTCTCATGGATTCCATACTTCACTGCCATCACCAGAAGATGACTCACAACTCCAATCATGATGGATAGACCTTGCAACAGCTCTATCAACCTTCTCTACAATCCTGATGGCAAGGTCTATGTCTGAAAGAAAATGGAGGTAATCTGATTTTATTACGTCTAAAGCATGCTCGATAGTTTGCAAACTTGGGATAGAAACTCTAATCAATACACCTTTATGCCTTTCTTCAAATTCAGCTCCCACCTGAGATATCATCAATGAAAAGAGATGAGTAATCATCGAAAGCTAATTTGAATACATTATCATTTTTTCTTTCTCCATGGCCATCATCCGAAGGCACATTAATGAACCCATCATCAATATCTTCTCCACTAGAAACATCAAGGCAGTCATTAGACTTAGAGTCATCACCACATGAATCTGAGCTAGGATCCAAGGTTTCCAATTTGTCCTCTCCTTCATGCACAAACTTATCCACAGTAGTTGCATGCATGACCAAAGAGTCATCCTAAGGCTTCGTCTCACACTCATCATGTCTTAAAGCAATCACTACATCACATTTCTTTTCTATGAATTTCTCTTCAACCACGTGCTCTTCATTGAACAAGTTAGGTTTCATCTTTGCCAACTCCTTAAAATGAAGTTTTGGATACTCTTATCAAAACCTCTCTATGAGTCTCTCAATAAACTCTGCATAAGATGTAATTTGAGCATTCCCCATTGTGATCATCCCAAGATGCCACCACTAATGTGCACCTCCATGAAGGTGTATATCAGCATATTTTATAGTTTCTTTCTCAAGCATGGGGTTTAGATTGATGTATGTGTTCACCTTTCAAACCCGTGCTCTCACTGAAGTCTCACCGGACCCGTCAAAACAAGGAAGGCTAAGTTTCCCAAATTTCCTCTGCAAGCCATTATGATGCTCACTAAGGCCCCTATTGGGAATGTGCCTCATCCTAACATCCATATAATCTCGAAGAAATATGTCACATTCAAATCCTAGACCTACATCAATCCAATCCTGTATGAGTTGATCTTGCATTTCAATCAGTGTGAGCTCATGCTCTAGTCGTGGTTCAACTCTAGGTGGTAAATCAGGCAAAAGAGTTCTAGCCATGGCTTCCCTAAGGTGTTGATTTGCTACTCCACATTGGCCCAAATCATTTCCATATCTATTATTGCCTTTGTTGCTTTTGTTGTGGCCTCCCAAGCGAGCCAACCCCTCAACCAACTATGCAAGCAACTGATTGGTTTCCTGGGCACGTCGAGCTGCCATTTCTAGTCCTCTAACCACAACATCTGAAATATCCCACCCCTGATAGGATATTTACTTTCTAAATTTTTCCTATAGGTAAGATATGTATTGAAACCCTCTGAAATGGATGCCAGAATGAAGTATAAATTTTGTAGCAATATAACAGCAAAAAATCCAGCAACGGTCACTATCACCAATTCCCACGCCTAGTGCAAAGCTGCATACAATTACATTGCCAAAACCCTTGCCTAGCAACCACCTGTTGATTGAAGTTCTCCTATAGTTCTCTTTGCTCTTAAAATAATGATCAATATATTTGCATTATTCTGATATTTCATTAAAACCCTTGAAACTTCTGAAGATAATCACTTGAAATATGCATGATGAGACTTCTGATGTAAAGCCACCTATAGATGCAAACTTTGGGTGATATTTCACACCTGTTGGAAGCATAAATCTGAGAGAATGAGCATTCTCAAAGACCAAATTGCAGCAAATCCCGGTTTCCTTCTCACAAGCAAAAGCTCTTCAAAATGACAAAGTGTAGAATGAATGAATAAAGCTTTTCAAAAGCTTTTTATACCCTCCTCAAAATGGCACGATTTTCCAAGTTCCTTTTACATATTAAATATAATATAATTTATTTGCTTTTGTTACTTTATATTATATTTCTCAAGTGGGTGCCAAAACCAATGACATATAATTTGACTTTACAACATTAAATAAACTTTATAATGAAGTCAAATAAGTCATTATAATATTATATACTTATAATTAATAATAATTAAAATTTCATAACTCCATTATTAATCAACATTAATTAATTCTGACTTCACCATAGGCTAACCCACTACTCACTCTTCCCATCTAGATGCCTTACTATAAATAGTAATATTGCCCCCCAACATCCCACCGACTTACTAAAAATAGTAAGTATACATAAATGGAGCCAAAAGTCCATGGAGATTATCACCTCAGAATATGCCAACGAACTGGAGAAGGAAACACTGCCAACTGCCATCCGAAGAGCGAGATAACTCCAACATTGGGCCCTCTAATCACCATTATTAGCCTACGGGACTTGATGATAGCCTAATCCTCCAAACTTTGATGCTCGGTAGAAAGCAAACATTATAGTCCGCCTCCCCGAAATTGCTTGTCCCCAAGCAATCTCAACTACAAAAAAAACACCACTCTACCTGGGTCCCAAGGGAAGAACTATGAAATGTCTCTTACGTCTCCAACTATCTCCTGCAGCACCAACATAAGCAAAACTAACAAAACAAAATGACTAAGGTCAACCCCTGTATCATGTGTCTCAGAAGTGTGAACATCATGAAGAAGCAACTCATGAGATTGGTATGGTTTGCTTCTCTCAACTGCGCAAGGAAAAACACCATACCAACTATCCAACTCATGTACAAGTGGATTGAAGGTGGAACTGTATGCACTCTGCACAATGTACATGCTGTGAAAATCATCAGTAAGCCCAACCCAAAATCCTAATGCACAAGGAGGATCCCAAACTAATCTATAGATTGCCCAACCATCCTCAACATATCTGTAAACAACTATCTCAATGTAGAGCAATCTACCAAGCAAAAGAATCCTCGGATCCCATAACTAGAATGGACACCATACACATCACCTGTTGACTTTCCCTATGCTACTCTATCATAACCTTCACCATGCTGGGAATGGTGAAGCAACTTATCGAGATCCAACCCAACTGATGTGCCAAACCTATCACCACCTGGATCCCAACACACCAAAGTCTCACATCCATCAAACATAAGAAGATGGAGGCATCTCATAGTGCTAGTATCATAACACCTCTCTCCATCCTCAACAAATCTCTCGTGGATGTACCAAGTACCCCTTGTAGGTATCGAAAAATGTGTACTTACTCCTCTTAGGTTGCTGATATGGAACGAAATAGCACCTTAAAGACTGCTAGACTGACCTATGGGGATGCAAAAGATACCAACAGTTTCATAGGATGATGGAGTATCATCCCTATGCTGGTCTCCCATGATGAGGAAATGATATAACTCTCCTCCAGATTCATGTACAACTGCTAACCTCCAAGGACTATGAATAAAATCCTCATCCAGATAAATAGAACAGCTGTCACCTGCCAACTTATGGAGTAGAACTCCATCACTGCAAGATGAACTAACCATGCTATCATGCTTACTAACACCACAACTTCCCCATAACCATGCCTCCAATGGAGATTTTTGAAACAATGAAGTTATAACTCCATCATGGTCACCCCTGCATGATGAAAATCTGATTCCTAACCTTATAGGCAACCATCTGAAAATAACAATGTCAGATACCCGTAGTCTCTGGTTCTATCTTCTGTAGATGGTAACACTCCATCCCACAATGGATGATATGAATCCCAAGCCAACCCACACCTACGCATCATCAAGTCATCTTTGTGCGGACTAAAGGAGAAGTGATGAGAACCCCTTACTATGTAGTCAAGATATAGTGCGCCTACTTCCATCAATGGTTGATGAGCATAGTCATGGGGAACGCACTCCTCACCACTCTCATCATCTGAATCAAGAGGTGCCTCATGTCTCCGATCTTGAATGGCTGATTGGGTAGATGCTTTGCAAGTCCTCTCTGCCTACTGTTGGTGTACGTTTTATCATCCACCGAACACACAGAATAAAATGTCCAAAGACACTCTATCCTCTCTTTAAAAACCACCGCGTATGCTAAGATTGCGTGAAGATCATCTAGCAATTCCAAGGTTTCTTTTGTTAGGTCTTGACGTGTGGATAAGCTCAATGGGCGTTGTGATTTGCTGGTAATAAACAAGGGGACTTACGTTAAAGAACTTTTCACAAGTTTGGGACTTAGGCGGATTTATCATCAAAAGCCTCTTCAATTAGGACTTCAATGTAGATCTCAAAAAAAATAGCAAAAAGATAAGGGTTTAGGGGATCTATTCTATGCCTAAGAACTTAAGAGACAATAAAGATCCGGTGAAAGGGATAAACCACACTTTGTTTCGCCTCCTGTTGGACAACTTACGCAAAGTGGGTGCAATCTTCAAGGGGTGTGATAATGATTTTCAAGTCTCGAATGAGACCGAAGTTAGGTGTCCACAATTACAAGCTCAGGCTAACTTTACGCATCGAATGCAAATCATCCATTCGAAGAAAGTATGAGCAATACTTCACCATTCAATCTATACGATCAATCTCTCATTCACTTAACCAATACTCAAAAGCAAATTCTACTTAACTTAATTCTAACTTTAATCTAGGGCGGAAGAAGATATGTAACCTCGCTTACTATTTGACAATAAAAGTTATTCAAAGAAAATCATGCATAAGAGCTTTTATTATCGGAAATAGTCTCAATGCAACAATCTCATATACTGTCTCCACATAAATGAAAGTGAGAGATCACCAGTTTATATAAAGTTTCAAAAATCAAATGAAGGGCCGAGATTAAAACAATTTCAACGGCCAAGATTATTACAACTCAACCCTAATTAGGGTTTCCCAAAATAACATGAGTTATCAATCAGTGAACAATCAGTAACAGGCAGTGAAGTGGTAGTTGGGGCTATCATCAAGGAGAGGCGTCCCTATCTGCTTGGTCAGCATTGCACTCGACGAACCTGGACACGACTGCGATAACCTCCT
This sequence comes from Sequoia sempervirens, assembly GCA_007258455.2. Taxonomy (NCBI): domain Eukaryota; kingdom Viridiplantae; phylum Streptophyta; class Pinopsida; order Cupressales; family Cupressaceae; genus Sequoia; species Sequoia sempervirens. The sequence goes on from VDFB02193867.1 coordinate 548,027,493, forward strand.
CCATCGTGATAGGCGGCAGCATGTTAATCTGGAATTCTAATCCATCCAAGTTCTCAGCACACTTGGCGAATGTACTTGCCCAATCTGCGTCCTGCTTCACAAAATCATTCTGGATGGTCAAAAGACTTGCCACTCTCGCAAAATCTTGTCTCAGAAATGGTCCAGTGGCCGAGAAGAAAACCTCCTGCACCTTACGTTTCAACCTCTCTAGCTACATGTCATTTTCCCGGACAATCTCACAGTCGAACACCTCTGCAGCTGTCATATAAATTTTATCCCGGATTTCTTTCACCTGCTCCTCAATTCTGAGCCCATCTGCTTTTGTCTTCTCCAAAGCTTCTCTCTGTATAGTCACTACCCAAAACCAATGGTAAAAATCATACGCTGCTCCTGCAACAATCACCCCTCTTTCAACCAACTCCTCTTTTGGAGTGCCCTACAAGACCCTAAGGCTTGGAATAAGCCTCTCCTGCATGCATGGAATCCATTCCCATGTCTCTTCCATATCAACAAGTCTGGAAAGAAAAGAAGAGGTTTGCCCATAGGCAAGTGCCAGTTTCTCCATGAACAAGGCCGCTTCCGTGCCTTCGCTTGTCATCCATTCCTGAGCCTTCTTGGCTGTTACCATCCCGTGCTCTACATCCTTGGTCATTTCCTGTGAAGGATTGAGGAGGGGAGGAGCTACTGTATCGCCCTGATCGAGTGGCTGAGTCAGATGCCGTATGTACTCCTTCAGGCGTTCAACCTCCTTTTTATACTCTTTCTTCTTAGCCACCTCTTTTTCCAATCTCGCTTTGATGGTCGAGACGGAATTATCTAGTTCGTCCACTTCCTGACCTTTTGTGGTTTGGCCAAGATCTACAATGGTTATGGCATACTCTTGAGGAGTGATCTCGTCTTGTGGCTTGTCCACCGTGGGTACTACAATGTGTATGGAACGATTGCCTATCTCGTCCCTCTGAATGGTAGAGAATTTCTTGGCAGGCTTCTTGATTGCAACTTGCTCCAACCTTGCCAAGAAATATGCAGTATCATCCTCCTCTTGGGCTTCTGCAGGTGCTTGAATCTTCATTCTTTCTATCAGCCAATCTAGAATGGTCGGCTACTTGATCCCATCCTCTACCTGAACCTCTTCCTCATTTGGAACATCCACAACCTCCCTGAGAGCGGAAATCATTCCCTCTTCGAAGTCATTATGTCGGACTTCCATCTCATTATCTGAACCTAGGATTTTCGTGCCCGTAGGTGACGAGGGCTCCTCATCATCCAGCTGAAAAGGTTCATTATTCTCTTCCTAAACCATAGGAGGTACAATCATTTCAACCAAGGACTCATCTATAGTCGCTACCAACTCGTCAATGTTCCGAGATGCTGCTGAACGAGATGGTTCTCCCTTATGTCTTTTCTGAACAAGTTCTGCACTTGGCACTATTTCCTTCCTCTTCTCTCCAATCTCAACCAAGTCTTGATGGGATGCACTGGCATTAGAGGAATATGACTCTGACTTGCTCAGTAAATCATACGTGAGCGTTATTCTTCTCTGTCTCATTTCCTGGGCATGATGGTCAACCCACCACTGAGAGTACTTGACTACTGGCCTCATTAACGTTGCTAAGTCCGCGTGCTTAGGTTCTGACCACCTGACGGGAGGAAGAGGTCGACTCTTCTCGAAGCGTGGCTGGATGTAGTTCCCATCGTCCTACAACTGGTCAGGCACCCGACAAAACTCAATTTCCCTCATGAAGTCAATTGGCATTCTGGACCATAATCTTCTTCTGACTCCATATTCATCAGTGGCATTCGCCCAGAAGTCTTCCAGTTCCATTATGTGCTTGTACCTTCTCCCGTCCACTGTTCGGATATGATGATGTGGGTCAAAGTTGACCCTGGACTTGTAGGCTGTGAACGGGTACCACTGGATTTCCAACCTAGCACTCTCAGCTACCTACGCTGATGGACAAGATTCTAACATATTCCCGATGAAAAATGGGAATGTAACGGATGCTTTCTTGGTCGGCCTCTGGATGTTTTGGTATTCTTCAAACTGCCTCAGGACCTCGAGCAAAATCATCCGATTTGTCGGATAGGTGGGCAACTTATAGGGATTTCCAGTAAATCCTTGGATCCTGACATACGTAAATTTTGGGGACTGGATGAACCAAGATCCGTATTTACCGATTAAACTCTTCGCCTCATGACTCAGCCTCTGATGCACTCCCCCTTGAAGTGTTCTAGTAATGTGCATTAAAAAGGCATCATGCACCCTTCTGAAATGAGACTTCTCCTTTAGTTGGAGTTGTGGGTAGCAATCATAAGGTCTGAGTTCGCTTTCTCCGCTGCCAACTTTGCCCTTGCAGATTAGTCCTGGATATTTATATGATCTGGCCAATAAGTAGACAATATACAAGCTCATATGAAAAGACTTAGTCTCTTCCAGATTGACCAACTGCTCGTGGAGATTGTCACTTATCATTCGTGACCAGTTGAACATTTTTACGCCAGAAGTGATCTCATCTATCAAGTAATACATCCAGCTCTCGAAAAATGTACGTTGTGGGTTGCCAGCTACTCTGTTCAACATCAAGATGATGTCCCCAAAATCTTCCTTGAAGTCTGTCCGGCGAGGTCTTTTGGGCATCTTCTTTATTGACGGCTTAGGTTTGTCCAGCCATGCCTTGTTAACAGTTGTGGCGCATAAGTCTGGTTGGCTGTCATATAAATGCCTAGCCTCCTCCTTGGTCTTATAGATAGTACGAGAATGCACTGGGATGCCAAAGGTCTCTTGAATTGCTACTTCGCCCAAGTGTGCCGAAATTCTGCCGTCAAGCGCAATGATCTGCCTCTTCTGAGCATCATAGTTGATAGCACACTCTACCATCAATTCTGCACAATCCATCGCAAGCGGGAATCCAGCTGCCTGAAAGATCCCATTTCTCACTATCCACCTGGCTATTGGTGTCGGAAGTCCGTTCTGTCCATACATTCTTTTCTTGAACTCTTCGAAGTCCACATGTCCCAGATCGGTGTCCGCAACATTTTTCCACTTAGAATTTATTTTAGACTCTCGCTGGACACCTTTGCTGGCGAACTTCATAGCTGCCTTCTTTGATGATTCGCCCACCGTGGTCATCAACCTGCAGTCAAAAATATTAACATTAATACAAAGACTTTTAAATTAATTTATTCTCATGCCTTGGATTCGAAAATTTCACTTTCAGCTTCTTAAATGATTAAATTGCTGCAAAAAAGCAAGCTGAAAGTAAATGGATGAAGTTGAAATTTCAGCCCGAATTGAATCAGCATGAAAGAAACAGAAGAAGAATAGCGAATTTATCGATCGAACTTCAAACCTCAATAAAAGATTGTTGGCTGCAAATCAGATTTAAATTCTGATACTTCACTCGAAAAAGAAAATGATGAAGTGCGCCCCTCTTGCACAAAAGAATTCAACTTTAAGCAAATAAATCTTTTCCTTCTCGAGAAAAATTCTTCTTAAGCATAAGATTACTTCTTCCTCTGGAAAATTCGATCTTGCCTACTGAACAATTAACTGCCTGAGAATTTTGAGAGAGATCAAATTTCTTTCAACTGTGTCTGTGAGAAATGAGTTGCTGAAACTCATTATAATGCTGAAGCATTTAATTTATTTTAGCAATTGCCTTCTTTTCTCTCGATCTCGATTTGTCTTCTCTTGTTCAAACAGGCAAGTTTCCTTTATTTTTCGAAAAGAATCCGTGTCAAGCTTATCCAGGAAAATCTCTTTGATTTTCAAAAAAAAATTCATTTTTTGCTTGAAATGTTTATCTTTTAAAAATAAACATTAAATATTCAATTAAATTCAATTTTCCAACTTTAAATTCATGGCGAATTTAATTTTGCCCATCGGATTTCATCTTTGTCTGGCGTAATTTATTTTCCTCCAATACCCATCTGGCGAATTTAATTTTGTCCAAGGCATTTAAATTTATGAGTAGTTGAAAATAAATTAATAAAATATTAAAATATTTTAATTTATTCCAACCCGTTCGTTTTGGACCCATGGCTATTTCATTTTTCTCTTCATTTTCTTTGGCTAAATGTTTATTTTCCAATTTTATTCCCAATTTCGTCTAGCCAAGCCAAAATTTTAGCCATCCCATCGATAAATGTTATGCCAAATCCTTATTTTTCCCTGCCATGGCGAAATTTTTTATTGCACTAAGCTTATTTTCTTCTCCCAAAGTCAATTTTTCTTCTTGCTCGGACGAATTTTTTTAGGCACAGTCTTTGTCTGGATGTCTTTCTTAGGCGAATTTCCTTGACGCTTCACAAATTTTATCCCTTTTGGCCAAGGACGAGCTCTCCTTTTTCTTTGCTTTGTGCATTTTTCTCTGTATACTTGGCCAACTTTTCCTCTAGACATCCAAACTTTAGGCGATTTTCAAATTTCTCTTCCATTTTTATGCTAGGCGAACTTCATTTTATTCCCTTCGCCTTGGCCTAGGCAGACTTCCTCAAGTCTCTTCCAGCTTCCACATACCATAGCGAACTTTCTTTAGCACTCTCCTCTAACACTTTTCCTCTTGAAAACGTCATAACACTTGGCCAAAAATTTCAATTTTCATCCTTTAGGCTTCTATACTTAGGCAAATTTTTGGATTTTCCTTTTGACTAGGCACCAAACACTTAGCAAAAATTGTAATTTTTCCCCTTCATAGACCATGGCGGACTTTCTCAGTGCTTGGACAAGGTGAGGGCGGACTTCTCTAAGTCTCAAACATTTCCCCTTGAGCATGGCGGACTTCCTAACCTCTTGGCACTTACCTTATCACTTTACCTCTTGGAAATGTCATAATACTTAGCCAAATTTTTGATTTTCCACTCTTTAAGCCTTCTAAACTTAGGCAAATTTTCGGATTTTCCTTTGAGGCACCCAACACTTTGTGAAAATTTCAAAAAAATTCTCTACCACATGCCTAGGCGGACTTTCCAACCTATTTGCCAAAGTATGGCGGACTTCAAAGACCACCTTCCAACCTCCTCTAAGTCTAGGCAGACTTCTTTAACCTTTTGCCAAAGTCAGGGCGGACTTTCTTAGCATCTTGGACAAGTGGGGCGGACTTTAGAAGGTCTTAGACATGCCAAGGCGGACTTCAAAGGAGGCTTGACATCTTCCCCTTGAAGTTGGGCGGACTTTAGATAGTCCATGCCATCCTTCCTTGTGGCATGGCGGACTTTCCTTGCTTCCAGACATTCCTTCCTTCGTCCCTCTTTTCAAGGGCTAGCTTCATGGTGGCGAATTCTTCAGACTTAGCCAGATTTTTATGAATTTCATACTTTTTTGAGTGATTTTTTAGTGATTTTTGCTCAGATTTGACTGATTTTTGGACTGATTTTTGATGCTTTCAGTCTGATTTTTCAATGATTTTTCGATTTTCTCTTTGATTTTTCAAGTGATTTTTTGATTTTTTTTGGTTGATTTTTGGATAGAAAGTTGACTCGTTGACCAGGGTTGACTTTCTAAAAATAGAAAAAGCAAAATCCGTAAAAAATAGGAACCCTGTTTGGTCCAAAAATGCCAAAAATGAAAAAGTGAAAAAGCAGATTCCCTAAAAAATAGGAAGTGTTAGAATTGGCCGAATGCATAGGCGATCTTCCTTTCCTGGGCCTTCTGAGCGCTTCCATGACGTCTATGCACTGATTCAAGCATGGATTATTGACTTGGCTCAGGTAACTCTCGGCAAACTGACTTGAAACTCTCGAGGTGATGACCTTATGAAACCGTTGCAACGAGACAAAACCCTAAAAACAAGCAGACTACTGGGGGTCCCCATTGGCGATGGGGCGATGTGTGAAAAGGTCACAACACGTACCCAATAGAAAAGTCTCTATCAAATAGCAACTGGAAGTAATCTGATTTTATTTCCTCCAAAGTGTGCCTGATAGTTGGCAAGCTTCGAATAGGAGTTCCAATCAAGACCCCATACCATCTCTCCTCAAATTCTACTAACCAAAGGAGGTACTCGACGAACTTATGTTTGCAATCAAAACGAGATAAGGTTTGATCAACCTTCTCTCCAATGACCTTCAGCTGATCCTTCCATCTCTGTGTCTCATTTGGTTGTTGACCACAATCAGCTGCATGGGATGAAATTTTTGATTTGCTTCCAGGAAAGGGAAACATATCAACATGAAAACCAATTTCCCCACTAGATGATACCCTACATTCACTCTATGAAGATGGGACAGCGTTGTGATTGATCACACAACTACCCACAGGATCCACCTCTTCATCACAAGAACTATCAATAACATTCTCTACATCATCTGAAATGGATTCATCTTCAGGAACACCTGCTGCAACAAACTATACCCTATTATACTCATCCAATGCACTCATCCCATGGGCGTCACCTGCACTTGCAAATGAGATGGATGTTTCCACATCCTCCATATACACATTACCACAATCCGTGGATGTATGCTCATCATCAATGGCTTCCATAGATAGCTGAATTGTAGCTATAGGTGATGAAGACCATGCCAAGCTCAACTCCACGATAAGCTCATCAATCTAAGACTCTGATTCTTGAAGGGCCAATTGAGTACTCCTCAAAGAGTCCATGGTGACCTCAAACTCATGAGTGAGCTCATCAAGCTCCTCTCTTCTTTCCCTTTTAGTGCATCATAATAGATCCCATCAAGCATGAGAAGATGATATTTGTTTGATAATAGTTGTAGGTAATTGTTTTTCATTAGCCCCAATGCATCTCCAAGTGCCTAAAACTCTGCAAGGGAAAGTTCACTATCAAAGTGCTCAAGTGTTTCTGGAGTCTTCCAACAACAATTTTCCAACAACTACTGAGCACCATCAAAGTGTTCTATGACTGTAGCAATCATGCCTTCACTCACCTTCAATTGCCCTACCAAATAATGAAACCCTTGAGACATAGCATTTCCACACAAAATTTTGATTTGTAATCAGCACTATGATAAGCTGTTGAATCACCATCATCAACTGATTGGAAAACATCATCATGTGTGCTATCAACATTGCACACACCGTCATCAAAAGTACTGGTCTCAAGATCCTCATAGGATGGCTCAAATGGAATGTTAGAGGCTGCTGATTTGACATCCTCGTTACTCATTTCCTCTTCTGAAATAGAAGCATATACATCCGAAGAACTATCTTGAGACCTATCAATCTTACCCGAACTTTCTCATTTTAGATCAGCGTCATGCAACATACAATTTGATTTGTTTTCATGGCTGATATCAACATCATGAGCATTGAAAATATCATCATGTGGTTCTGTCAAACTACTATCACAATGTAAGGTATTCTCATCAACAATCACTTCAAATTTCAACCCCTTTTATTCCTCCACCTGATCCTCATCTTTTCCACTCATATCTCGAGTGCCAACATTGGGAGACTCCTCAACACCATTCCCTCCATGCACCAAAGCTGCTAACTCATGGTTATGCTCAACACGATGATTGCTGTCATAAAACAAAGATCAAAAGTTACACCATACCTAACTGCAGCGTCTTCCAGGAACTCAACCAAATCTTCATCCTTTGTTAATTGTCCATTGCCAAGTGTTGGTTCAAGAGGTGTCTTCAATGAAAAATTAAGTGTCATGTGCCATAACTTTTGTCCCATGGCTGCAGGGTAAATCTGCACGTGTATAAGTCTCCTTAGTCTTTATGACTTCATCACGGAATCCTCTTTGTCCTTCCAAATGATGTGACTCATGAGCCCCAACATCATCATGCAAAATATGCATCTCCAAATCTGTTGCCTTCATGGCTTCTTCAATGACTGATTTTTCTATTTAAGGTGAATTTTTCCCCTTAAACATCCTCCTAGTGTACTTTACCAAACCAATCTTTCCAAGACTCAAAGTAACGACAAAGTTCAAATATCTATTAAAAGAGTACTTTATTTTAAAATCATCTGGCATGCTCTAATAGTCCTCAAAGAGTTGATTGGCTTCCTGTTCATAACCTTCCCTGATCTTGATATGGTCTTCCCTAGTTTTTCCTTCAATCCTGTAGTAATCCATTGACATACTCTTAATATTTCTAATACACCCAATAGGATGGCAGGAAACTGCTCTAATACCACTAAAATATCCCACCCCTAATAAGATATTTACTTTCTAAATTTCACCTGTAGGTAAGATATGTCTTGAAACCCTCTGAAATGGATGCCAAAATGAAGTATAAAGTTTGTGTAATGTCCCCTTCTCATCAGTGATCTATTCTGACACTCATCAGCCTATTCTGGAAGCCTGTAGGCTCGTTTGAGGTAAAATTAGGGTTTCCTTGTTCAGAGGTTCTATGGCATTTCAGGGAGTTTACTATTTATAGTAAATTCTACTTTTGGCAGTATGCAGTTATCAGTCTTCAAGGTCTTCATTTTCAGTTGGAGCATTTAATGCAATTCAAGTTTGGCTTCTAAAGGTTTTATTTTGGTAAATAAAGGCATTAATGTTATAATTTGCAGTTGACCCTTTGGCCTAGGAGAACAACTTTAAGTTGTGTTTAAAAGAGGGACTTGGAAGGGGGGACGCCTTCATGAGGTGTTTATATATTTTAATTATTGTCTAATGCCTTGGGAAAAGTGGACGCCACTTTTAAAGAGATATTTTTAAAAATAAAGTGAAGTTCATAATTGTGCAAAAGGGACGCCATATTGAGAATTATTTGTTTTTGGAAATTGAAAAGACTCTTGTGTCTTTTCGTGTGCCTTCTCAGGAAATTGAAGAGTTTTGTGAGCTTCTATTTAGTAAAGGTTTTGCTCCAATCTCGGTATGCATTATGCTTATCATATTGTTATGCTGTCCGAATGACTTCATGAATTTAGCTTCGAGGAATGCTTACCTCTTAGCATTTATCCAATTTCGTGTTTGAAAGATAACACCTAGTTGGTTTTGGGACTGCTTCTCATCCAAACTAGCAGATTGAATTCGAATGTTGAAGAATTTTGGAGTTTTATCAATTTTGAAGTTGCTGGTTCATCTACAACTGAAGGTGGTTTTTGCATACAGCTCTTGGAGTAAATTTAATTTGCTTGTGGGTATCTTTCCTATCTATTTCTACACCCAAGGCGACCCCTTCTACCAATTTGCAGATTTTAGTTTAGAGTTTCTGATTTTTACTTGCCAAATCGCCCCTCAAGAAGGCCGTACCATTCATGCTGCATTGGGAATTGTGCAAGAAATAAATTCTGAGTTTTTGTTGCTGTTTCTTCATCTGATTTTGGGCGCCTATCTTCCAGCAGCACATTGGTTTTCGTTTCACGCAAATCGGAGGTATTTTGAGTGAGTTGTGAATATTTCTTTGAATTTCACAGTTGCTAATCAGAATTTCTAGAATCTCAGTTTTATATCAGACTTTATTAGTTTTCAGTTTTGGCTTTCTTTCATCATTGAAGAGCTAAAAAACATTGAAAGAATTCGTTCTCCTCTTCTTAGCATTGCTCTCTATTATTGTAATTTGTAATTTGTAGATTTCATGATTGTACAATTGAGATATAGTAGTACTAATCCAACCATTTACTTTCTGCAATTACTTGTTTAATTTCCATATTAATTACCCTTGGATGGTTTACCGCCAGTGTGGAGAATGAATATTGTAGCTCTCATTGTACCCACTCTCAAGTGGTGAATCCCCACTTTTTAAGTGGATGCCCGCCGCAGCGGATGAATTAGATAGATGTATCTTCATGGCTCGTTATCCGCCTAATTATTTCAGTTCAATTAATAACTCTGTCATATGTTAGCACCTCGCCCTCAATGGGATCTTGAGTGCACATTCTTGACGTTGAGTTTGTCTCATTTCAAGTATTGTTTCTAGTTTCTCTGCCATATGACAACACCTATCCTTCCTTGGGATTGAGTGTGCATTCTTGGTGTTGAGTTCTTTCAAGCTTGGATTTCAGTTTTTGATGCTAACACTAATTCAATTGGCGTAGTGTTGATTGTGTGTGAAAAAAATCTATCGAAAAAATTGGTTAGCATATTTCAGTTTGCAGCAGTATAACAGCAGCAACAATGATAATAAACTCCAGCAACGATCACTATCACCAATTCCCACACCCAGTGCAAAGCTACATACTATTAAATTGCCAAAACCCTTGCCTAGCAACCACCTGTTGATTAAAGTTCTCCTGTAGTTCTCTTTTCTCTTAAAATAATGATGAATATATTTGCATTATTCTGATATTTCATTTAAACCCTTGAAACTTTTGAAGATAATCACTTCAAATATGCACGATGCAACTTCTGATGTAAAGCCACCTATAGATGCAACCTTTGGGTGATATTTCACAATTGTGGAAAGCATAAATCTAAGAGAATGAAGGTTCTCAAAGACCAAATTGCAGCAAACCCTAGTTTCCTTCTCACAAGAAAAAGCTCTTCAAAATGACGAAGTGTAGAATGAATGAATAAAGCTTTTCAAAAGCTTTTTATACCCTCCTCAAAATGGCACGATTTCCCAAGTGCCTTTTACACATTAAATATAATATAATTTATTTGCTTTTGTTACTTTATATTATATTTCTCAAGTGGGCACCAAAACCAATGACTTATATAATTGGACTTTATAACATTAAATAAACTTTTATAATGAAGTCAAATAAGTCATTATAATATTATGCACTTTTATAATTAATTATTATCAAAGTAATACATTAATAATAATTAAAATTCCATAACTCCATCATTAATCAATGTTAATTAACTTTGACTTCACCATAGGCTAACCCAATGCTCACTCTGCCCATCTGGATGCCTTACTATAAATAGTAATGTTGGCCCCCAACATCCCACTGACTTACTCATAACATACATAGTGAACTGAAATCATTTGTTCATGAATTTATCCTTAGTATAATCCAATTAGAAAAGGAATAACGATGTATTGTAAACTATACCGTGGGTCCAATCCTTCTCCTTTTGTATTTACACTTTTAGACAACTCATAAACCGAGTCCATCCGCCACTTACACATTCATTATCCTTACCATAAAGTACTTTCTCTTAATTTCCTGTCCATCTCGAGCATAACATTGCTCCTGGACTTTTGTCAAATTCCGACAATACTTCTTACTTAAGCTTTGTATCGTCAAAGTTTCATAGATCTTTTTGATCAATTACTCCTGTTTGACATCAATCAAGTCTATGGTTAACCCTATTTCTAAGCCTACTTCAGCTTAATAGAGTTTCCAAAAAGCGTTGGTTACTTTGATGAGTTTGTCTACTTAGAACATTATGTTAGTTCTACTAACATAGACAAATTGATGTGTCTTGTGTTCTACCATTTTTTCTCTGGAATATCAAGAGAGTATATATGTCTTACCAATGATGACATCTAGTCCTCATTTCCTGGCATACTAGACATTAATTTGCCACATTCCGTGCAGCTTTTTACTCTATCTTTTCCCAGGTTATAGTGGTTTCTCATCCGTCAATACCCTTTGTCATTCCAAAGTCCTAACCCTAACATTTATTCCCTTGTTTCATTCCGAATTCTTTTAGAATTTTGGATTTATAGGTTCTTTTATATTCAAGGTGCAGTGTAGCGTATCTAATAGCGTCTCTCTCCGCCATCGAACGCAAAGTGAGGAATGTATCAAGCTTGCTAATCCAAGCTTGGGCTGTCATCTTCCCACTACCATCAAACATCACCAGATTAAGCCTGTTGGTTGCATGTTTGAGATCGTTATTCTGCTGTCGGGGTCTCCAATCTTGTCGAGTCCTATTGTGTTCACGCCTCTGTGTGATAAAACGGTCAAAAGTGATCCATTCTCTGACTGCAGGAGGTATCAACTCCCACTCCTCGTTCGCTGCCATAAGGTTATCAGCAAACAAATCCTCGTGCTCCTCACCTAGTATAACCTCATCGGGCTCCTGTCTCGTGAAAGTAGGCCTAGTAGGCCTATCTGCTGTCCGTGACACTGTCCTAGGAGCTCTTCGTGACCCTGCCTCACTCCTGTCATCGTCACGATGTGGTGACAGTCTCCTCGGAGTACCCAATCTCTGTAGTGCCACTGTCAACTGCTGCAATACCTCAGTCGACTGTCGCTGACCTGCACGTATATCTCTAAGTGCATGCAAGACCTCTGCATCGTCCTGATCCCTGTTATTCTGTGGGATCTTTGTCCTAGGTATGTCTGTCCTGTCAGCCCTATCATTCCTGTCAGCCATGATTTTTGGTTGCCTGCTCAAACTGCGTTGCCTTTCAATCAAGGCACGTCTGCGAGTATAGTACCTGTATGTATCAAATTCCTCTGGCTGCATGTGATAGCTAAACCCTCAGGATGGCAGGATTTAGCTCTGATACCACTGTAGAAACCCTAGTTTCCCCTGATACTAATTCTGACTGAGTTTTTAGGTTTTTCTGACGGTTTTTTATTTTTTTGCAATTTTTGAGTTTTTGAACATTAAATGAATGGTACAGCTTTGCTTAAAAAAATAATAATAAATTCTATGAAAATATCTAGCTCTTGGAAATGACGAAAAATAGATGCCAGTATGTTTATTTCTCTTCTGGAGCGATTACAATAATTTTTTATTACATGCAATGAAATAAGCAATAGATTTTTAATATGTAAAGAACCTGGTAAAAACAGCGATCTGGTCTGATAACTGGATTGTACGGCTGCAAATAAGATGTTCTCCCTCCGGATAAAGATGGCAGATGATTCCAGATACAGGGGCGCCACTCTGGTGAAGATATGAAGCCAAGAAGAGAGGCGTTTCTCTTTCCAAGCAAAAAGACGGCTCAAAACAAGATGGTAAGGCCTGGTACAGGTACGGCCAGGTACATCAGCATTTATGATTTGTACGGCCTCCTCAAATTAATGTCTAAGTCTCTGTAAATGGTACGCCCAGGTAAATAGATGCTTTCTGGATGATAGAATATGCTGAAGCTCTGTAAATGAATTAACTCTGAAGATCAATGATTTCCTCTGAGTGAGAAAACCTCTGCAGGCAATAGATCAAGTGATATTTCACACCCTCTGAATTGCTTTCCGCTGGAGATGGCTCGTTCCCCAAGGAATTCGAGTTCAAACCCTAAGGTTCTGTGCTCAGATCAATTTGATCAGTTTCTCAAATTCAATAATCTCATAATGGCTCAAAACCCAAGGCAAATCCTCTAATATGCTGAAAAGTGCGATTTCCTTAAGAATAGGGTTTTAATTAATATTTGACTTTTTAATTCTTTTAATTCTCCATAGTCCTCAGCCAAATATTTAAATCATAACTTAATTGCCAAATAGGCCCCTTCTGATGATGGCGCACCCCTCAATGAGAAATCACTTAAGTTATAATTTAATATTATAACTTTATATTATAATCATTAAATAATTAATATTTAATTAATGCAATTAAATATTAATATCTTCCTCGATACTCATCCGATGGTGATCCGTCGAAGTGAACTCTGAAGTGATTCGAATCTGCCAAAGCCATCTGCTAAAAATAGCGGGGGTCCTACGTGCCAGGCTGCTAAAAGTAGCAATTAAAAGTCTCCGTCGAGCCCAAGCGAAGACTCTTGATCAAACTCTGCTAACTGAAGCTGAGCCAAGCTCCGAAGTGACCCTCTATCCAGTCTATCAGCCTACGAGGGTCGTGTGATAGGCCAATCCTGTACTCCGAGAGATGTCACTGAGAAGGGGACATGACAGCATGTGCAGATTTGGACCAGCAAATGGGGCTTGAATGTGAGAAAGGACAACACTTCCATATTATGGATAATCCTCTCTTTGAAGTGCCTACAGAAGAAACTTATGATAATCCTCTTTTTGTCATGGAAGATGAAGCATCAATTGACAATAGCACAAAATGGGATCCTGATGAAGTTTCCCAACACAATATGGAACGTAATTTTCAGCTTATTGAAGATTTGTAAGAAAACATGAGGGAGATTCGCTCCTTGCAATTGATAATCTTCCAAGAAGAATGTTTGATCAAGAATGCTTAAGAGGGATTGACGATGTAGTCTTCACTTGGGAAGATGGACCAGAACATGGCATTTGCACTCTTGTCAATCCATTCCTTGGGTTGGGTGATGCTAGTCAATTTTGGGAGTTGAATTTGAAGTCATCTTATGTCTCATGCTCCAGTGTTGCTGAAGCTTTCTTGGATTGGTTTCAAAGGTTCATCAGAGGGGATGCCAATTTCACAAGTATGCATTTGATTTTGACTAGCACTCAAAGATGTGTTATGCTTTCTTTCCGAAGTGTTGGAGATTATTTTCATTTAGGTATCCATGCTTGGGATTCACCACATGGGTTGATGGAGCTTATTGCTTGTGGAAAGAAAAAATTTTGGAGGGATAAGGATCAAATTTTCAGACTTTTTGGTATTGTCCCTTTCTTTACCAGCGACTTGATGGTTTTGTTTGTTCATCAACAAATGGATTGGACAAAGATTTTGTGTATGGGTTGGAAAGATGAACGGTTGGTTGCTCTTGGGAGTGATCCTCCGCTAAGACAAGGGCATATTTTGAGACGCGAGTTTGTTGGTTGGAGGCAGACCAGCCACCTTATGTGTGGGTTTACTCTGTTCAGGAGAGCTTGTCCATCACTACTTGTCAAAGAGGTGGTAGTTTCAGTTGGGGATTGCTCTAGTGTGTTCTCTAGCCACTTTGCAGGGGTTATCTTGCAATTCAATGCTCATCTCACAAGCTCACACTTGGGAATTTCATTGGTGCTGCTATTTTTCCTTGTGTAGAGCACTAAATCAGATTGCACTTTGCTGACTCTAGCCTTGAACAACAAAGATTATTTTTTTCTTCAAACTTATCCTATTCTCAAAGTTCATTTTATGGAAGTTTGTGAAGCAAAAATTGATAGTTTCTTCACTATATTGGTTCAGGACAGCGAAAATCCACATGCTTTGGCTTATCATTCTAAGACTCTTGGAGTTGGAACTATAAGAGTGTTAAGAAGCCTTCATGGCTATATCAGAATAATACGATGGAGGCACAGTAGATTCATGTGGAGTTATGAGCATGAGTTTGTTGAGCTCTTGCAAAGGATAGTTCTACTCTTTGCAAGAAGCTTTGGGGAAGTCACATTTGCAAACGTAGCTCTGCTTGACACCTTGAGGAGATATGCTGAGGAGTACATTGTTGAGTTGAGCAGACTTTCCTTCCTACTGCCCAGAGTTGAGGAAGACAATGGCATTTGATTACTCAGTTTTTTAGGCATGAGATGTTGCATGATATTGATTTCAATCCTTTCAAAGTTTTCAGCTTGACTATCATTGACGGTAACATTTTGGAGTTACAAGGGAGGTTAGTGCAGTTTTGGCATGATGTTTTCACTGATGTGATCAGAGTGGTGCAGCATCAGCATGGTGGGTCTTTGCAAAGATGGACATGGGACCCTAGGATCTGTTGGAGTGTTGTGCAATTGCTTGGGGACAAGCAATTTTGGGATACACTCTTCTGTGTCTGATAGCCTATTTCCAAAAGCCCGTAGGTCAGTCAGAAGTTGAAATTAGGGTTTCCACGTTCAAAGGAGGTTTTGAAGGCATGCATGCGAGTTTTTTTTATGCATATCTGGTGGAGCTTTCTGGGTTTTCAGAGAGCTTTGGGATGTGGTAACATGCATGACAAGATAATGACTTGCATTTTTGGCTATTTCCTTGGTAGTTTTGGAGGATTGCATGTTGGAGTTTTATAGTTTTGATTTTGGATTCCTTCTACGTTTTCAGAGAGCTTCGCGATGATGAGACATGCAACTAAATCAAAGAACTTTTTCATACTTACTATTTTTCGTTAGTTACGACGGTTGCCCGATTTGTTCTCAAAATGAGTTTGGAACAACTTACTATTTTAGCAGTATGCTATTTTTAGTAAGTCTTATTTTTAGCAATGGCTATTTTTAGCAAGTTTTTAGTAGGCCAGTTCAGAGGCCAATTCAGGCAAGTCAATTTGAGCAATTTTGGTCTTCAACACTTCAAAGCTATTTTTGGCAGGTCAAAGCTTGAGTTGGGCGTTTCTCTTATGGAGGTAAAATATTTTAATATTGGGTGAAATTTTAGTTAAGGCTTGAAGGACAAAATTATTTGATGAGGTAATAATGTCATATTTTGATATATTCTTTTGGACGCCTAGCCGGGAGGAGTTAATGACATTTTTTAATGTATTTTGCACTAGATAGTATGGGACGCCTAGCCGGGAGGAGTTAATGACATTTTTTAATGTATTTTGCACTAGATAGTATGGGACGCCTTATTGAGGAGATATATTATTTTATAAAGTGTTTCACTTTGTTACTTGATGGATGCCACATTACACTTTATTGATATTTTTAATAAAGTGTTATATCTTCATGAAGTGGATGACTTGGGAAAAGGTGAAATGAAATGCAATTTGAGAGAGCATTGCAAGGTGAATGTGATTTTGGATTAGGCGTCCATCTTGGAGGGAAATGAATTTGAATTTGGAGATAGAAAAGCTATAAATAAGAGTGTTGGGCTCTTTGTTTTGCATCCATGAAGAAATTATATTGATATGTTCCCGAAATGGTGAGTGGTTTGCTTCGAGGAATGCATACCTCCTAGCTTGGACTTGGTTTCATGCTTGAAAGATAGCAACTAGCTAAGTGCGAAGGCTGTTCTTTACACTGAAGAACAGATTGAGCTTACTGTAATGGAGCCTTTCAATGTTTTCTGATGTCTTTTTGTGTGTTTTTTCAGTTTACAGGTTGCTGGTTTAGGTGTGGCTGAAGTAGGTTTTCACTCATAGTTCTCTTGGCGTATTTTGTTTGGTTCTGGGTAGTTGATATATCTCTTCCTTGGCTTTGGGCACCCCTTTGTGCAAGTTTTGGGAATTTATTGCTAAGTCCTTGATCTTATCTTCCAAGTCAACCCTCTCTCCAGGCCGTACTTTGCCTAGGAAGTCTTGGAAAACTTTAAAAAAATAAATATCATCAGTTTGCAATTGTTTCTCAATTCTATCATGGTCGCTATCTCTATAGGGGTCATATGCATTTTTTTTCATGTCATTAGAGTAGTTTTGAGTGAGTTGTGAGCATTTTAGTGAGTTTATTAGTTGTTGGTCTGTAGTTTTCAGTTTGGTGGTCTGATATTTCAGTTTGTAGAAGTTGGAGTTTTTGGGGTGTGTTTTCATATTTAGCAAGTCTTTGAAGGTTGGAGATCAAATAATAATATTGCAGCTTCTTGGATAGCTTAACGATTGGCTTCTTGCAGGATTGATTCTAATTGTAAAGTTGTTTCAATAGTACTGATCAGCTCATATTTACATTCTGCTAATTTCTATTGTATTCCCACTTTTAGTGGAAGAGGCCGGTCTCGCGGCCTTGTTTACTTGGTTTGAGCATTATCATTCCCACCATTGGTGGAAGAGACAGGCCTCGTTGTCTTGCATATTGTACTGGGGCTGGCTTGCCACCCTTCTTTACTTTCAATATTCATATTGTTGATCGGCTAAACCATCCATTTACTTTTTGTACTTGCATTCATATTGTTGATCGGTTGTGCCATCAAATCACTCCCACTGAAATGCGCATTCGAGTTGCATAAACTTTACTTTCCAGCATTGTACTTCATTCAGTTTGGAGACTAACAATCCGCAACGCCATATGCTCACACCTTGCCCAACATTGGGATCCTGGTGTACATTCTTGGTGTAGGGTTACATTCCAATGTTGGTTTATGATTTTGGATAACGCTGACGTGTGCCTTGTTGAAGTATTGTTGCAAAAAAATAAAAAAATTATAAGGGGGTTATTCCAAAAACCCAACCCACTCGTGAGGTGGATTCACCCAGGATTCACTATTGGGCATATTTGCAGATTTGTGAACAGTTTGGGGTCATTTCCAGCTAGGGTTTCAACCCATTTTTGGAGCTAAGTTGCAGATTTGAAGTATCAAAGACTTCTCTTGCATTTTCTATCTTGGGTGCCCAGATCTAGGGTCTTATTGTGATCATTTAAAAGTGGTTTCAAAATCTTTAGAGCTGTTCCAAATTTTATATGAATTTTCCTCCATTTTGGGCAACTAGGGTTTTGAGGAAATTGCAAATTTAAGTTTCGAATTTCAGTACTTGAATTTCAGATTGTGGAACTAGGGTTTGGAGGCTACTTTTAACATCATTTGGACATATTTTAACCTAGGGTTTCTATGGTTTCACATTTACCCTAGCCATTTTGCAATGGAGAGGTTTTGGTCATTGCTAGGGCATCATTTTTGAGCTTCAATTCCAAATTTGCGTGGGAGAAGTTGCTAGTCTGAAAATACTCAGAAAATCAATCCCTTTCCAGCCATTGTCTTCTTCACATCATTGCTCTCATTGTCCAATAATTCTTCATTGTAACCAGGTATGTTTTCCTTGTTAATAAACTTCTATTTGGAGTGAAAATCAGACTTAAGTACATTGTTGTTGTACTCAGATCAGAACTTTGTTAAGTCTGATATACTTTGCTTTCAAGGACAAATAAGAAGTTATTTATGTCCTATCTTGCCGTATTTCAATATATGTTTGTATGTTGTTATTTTATGTCATTGCTCATCAAAACATAAAGCATAAATAGCAAATAGACATCCAAAACAATCAACATATTCATAAAATCAGATTGCATGCAAAGTGTTTGCCAAATTGTCAAACAACACAAACTGAAAATTTCAGGGCAGAATAAGCGAGGTTTCTTACATTTTCGTCCTTAACGAGCAAAGAAGAACTCCGTGAGCTCATTCCAACTACATCACCTTAAATTGTCAAAACATGCATATTAAAAATGAGAGCACTACAGCCCCTTTTATAGCTTTTTTGCTGCTTTTTCAAAAAAGCATTTTTTGCTTTTTTTCGTTACTTTTTCAAAAAAGTGTTTTCGCTTTTCTATTGCTTTCCCAAAAAAAGCTCTTTTTGATTTTTCCCAAAATAACACTTTTTTTATAAATAACTTTAGTTAACTGTAAATGATCATCTTGTGATGCTACCACTCATCAACATTACCATCCACATGCATAGCAACATATTTAATGGCCTCGTTGAAATATCCCCATTAGTTTTTTCCCAAAATTTTCCACATGAACTTAACCCGTTAGCGTTAACCCAATGAAAGGTAAGCAAACTAGAATGTAACCCTTCAATTTCTAATCACCCAGTTCCCAAAGTGGGCAAGGTGCGAGCATACGATGTAAGCGGATCTGATTACAATATTAGAAAACTGGAAGTACAAAGCTATTGGCGGCAAGCCATCCAATAGAGAAAATGAAAATACTAGGTGGCAAGCCAGCCTCTTCCACTTTTCAAAGGGCTACTAGAAAGTAAATGAAACCAAAGAACTTGGCAGCATAGCCAGCCACTTCCACTTTTCAGCGGGCAACAAAAAGTAAACAAAACTCAACCACTTCTTTAGTGGTAGTAAAATACAAAGTACTGAAATAAGAAACCGATTAGTACTACAAAATCAACATTACAATATAAAATGAGAGAATCAAACAATATGAAGCCCAACTATTAGATATGCATGTAGAAACCCTAGTTTCCCCTGTCTTCTGAATCTGACAGTTTTTTTGTTTGTTTTGATGTATTTTGGTTTTTTTGTGATTTTTGAGCATAAATGCAATAATGCGATTTTACAAGAAATAGATAATAAATTCAAATAAAATCTTTCAACTCTGAGAACTATGGAATCTATTGAGAATAAGGATGCCAGACTATTTATTAATCTTCTGAGATGATTACAATAAAGATCCAGTTACATGCAAATAAAAAGGCAACGATTTTTTTTAATAAAAGAACCTGGTTTTTGCAGCAATGAATAATCTTCAAGAATATGTACGGCTGAAATGATTGGCCACTTTCCCTTGCGCCAGAAGGAAGAATCAACCGCCAGTGGTATATGCGCCTCTGAAGATGAAATCTGTCTGCCAAGAATGAAGGCGATTTGCCTTGAAACCAAGTACGCCTCTCTTTGGTGAAGGTACGGCCAAGTACAGAAATATACGGCCTGAACACAGCAGCAACCAATAAATAAATAGTACGGCTCACTCTGGAATCTCCAGATCTGAAAGATACAGGCGCCTCAACTGAGAAATCCCTAATGGATAAATCTCTCTGAAAACGATGAAGGTGAATGATCTGTGAAGTTCTATAATTTCTTTTGAGTGAAGAAATCTCTTGCCTGGCAATAAATCGGATGATATCTCACACCCTCTGAACTGCTTTCATTGGAGATGGCTCGTTCCCCAATGCTCTGAGACTGAAACCCTTGGCTTCCGTGCTATGGACGAAACTTGATCAATTTTCAATAACTCAATAACATAATGGCTCGAATTTCAATGCAAAACCTTATATTTTCTTCAAAAGTGCGATTTCCTTAAAAATAGGGATCATTAAAATAATTCCAACTTTTGGTTTTAATATTTCAATAGTCTTCAATGAAATTTTTGATGATAAAATATAAACGACAAATGGCCCCCTTCCATGATGGGCGACCCCTTCATTAATCCACTTAAGTTATAATATTAAAATATTATAACTTTATAACATATGCTCCAAAAATAATTAATATTTAATTAATCAATTAAATATTAATATCTCCCTCGAAATGAGTTCGATTTACGAACCGTCTGAAGCTGGTGACGAAGTGGATGATTCTGCACCTGATCAATCCATACTGCTAAAAATAGCAGGGGTGCCTCGCTGAGTGCTGAATACTGCTAAAAATAGCAACTAAGGCTAAAAGTGTCTGAATGAGCCCGAATGAAAGCCAACTGATCAAATACTGACAACTGAAGCTGAGCCAAGCTCCATCAAGACCCTCTATCCATCCCATCAGCCTACGAGGGTCGCATAATAGGCTAATCCTGTGCTCTGAGAGATGTCAACTAGAAGGGGACATGACAGTCCGCCCCTCCTGAAATTGCTTGTCTTCAAGCAATCTCAACTCCAGATGCTGCAATATATCCTCGCTCTCCCATGTGGCATCCTCCACTAGCAAATCTCTCCATTTCACTAGATATTCCCTGATAGTCCTCTTACGCAACTGTCTCTCTCTGTACTCCAGGATAGACTCAGGTACTAAAATCAACTTTCCCTCATCATCTAAGGGAGGTAGAACTGCAGAACGTACCACACGGTGACCCAACGCCTTCTTGAGACGTGTCACGTGGAAAACATTGTGTACCTTGCTCTCTGCCGAAAGCTCAAGCTCATAAGCCACCTCTCCAACACGCCTCACGATCCTGAAAGGACCATAATAACGTGGCTTGAGCTTCTCTGAGCCACTCTTCCTAAGAGTGGACTGACGGTAGGGCTGTAGCATAAGATAAACCATGTCACCCACCGCAAAATGCCTCTCCGTCCTCTTCTAATCTACGTACTACTTTTGCTGATTCTGTGCCTTGGCGATATTCTCCTTGAGAGCCTTCATAGTATCCTAACTCTCCTGCAATAAGTCTCCAGCACTCGGCACTCTACTGTCACTCAGTAGCAAATCCAGAAAACTCGGCGCCTCATAACCGTACAACGCCATGAAGGGTGACATCTGAATGGTCATATGGAATGTGGAGTTATAACAATACTCACACAAATGAATCCATTTGACCCACGCCTTCTGCTGCCCTGCAATATAATTCCTGAGGTAACCTTCCACCCACTTATTCACTATCTTCGTCTGCCCATTTGTCTGCGGGTGGTAACTAGTGCTCGATGTAAGCTCGGTCCCACAGAGTCTGAACACCTCCTGCCAAAAGTGACTCAAGAACCGACTATCCCTGTCGCTCACGATGCTCTGAGGCAACCCATGTAGTCTGAATACCTCACAGAAGAAGACCTCTGCTACCTGTATAGCTGTGTAGGTGGTGGTAATCGGAAAGAAGTGGGCATACTTCGTCAACCGATCCACAACTACATAAATGCAATCTCGCCCCTGGGCTTTAGGCAAGCCCATAATGAAGTCCATCGACAGGCATTCCCACTTGCTGTCAGGAATCGGAAGTGGCCGCAATAAACCTGCCGGGTACGTGTTCTCCTGCTTGTTCTGCTGACAAACAGGGCCCTCACCTGATGCATCGCACTGAAGCTCAAAAGGCTTTGAAAAGTCTGGTAGTGCCAATACAGGGCATGTGGTCATCAACTCCTTAAACCTCACAAAACATTCCTGTGCCTCAGGAGTCCAAATAAATGCACCCTTCTTGAGTAAATCTGTCATAGGGGCTGCATGTCGTGAATAACCATTCACGAATCTGCAGTAAAACCCACACAAACCTAGAAACCCTCTCAACTGTGTCAGGTTTTCCGGTGTAGGCCAGTCAATAATAGCGCGGATCTTTTCAGGATCCATCCGCACTCCATCTGCACTGATGATATGACCTAGATATAACAATTCGGTCATCCACAAGTCACATTTGGATCCCTTGGCGTACAAGGACTCCCTCTCCAGAATACTCAACACGGTCTCCAGGTGAGCGAAATGCTCCTGCCAAGTCCTACTGTAAATAAGGATATCATCGAAGAAGACCAATACAAATCTCCTCAGCAGTGAATGAAAAACCCTGTTCATCGTGGACTGAAATGTAGCTGGCGCATTAGTGAGCCCAAATGGCATCACTACAAACTCGAAGTGCCCACAATGACAACAGAAGCAGTCTTCTCGATGTCCTGCTCACGAACCCTGATCTGATGATACCCTGACCTTAAGTCGATTTTAGTGAAGTAACATGCACCATGGAGCTCATCAATAAGCTCGTCTATACGTGGTATCGGATACCTGTTTTTGATCGTCCTCTTATTCAGGACTCTGTAGTCAATGCACATGCGTAAGGTGCCATCCTTCTTCTTTACCAAAACAACTGAAGAAGCGAATGGTGATTTGCTAGGTCGAATGTGACCCATAGCAAGTAACTCCTTTATTGTCTTTTCTATCTCATCCTTCAACCTCTTAGGATGCCTGTAAGGAGTTATCATAACTGGCTTAGCGCCCTCCTCGAGCTCTATGATGTGCTCAATGCCCCTGTCTGGAGGTCTCCCTGGTGGAATATCACTGAATACCTTTTCATGCTTGACTCTCAACTGCTGAATGTCCGGATGATACTCAGTCTTCTGCTGTCCCTCCTGTATAGGTGCCAATGTGCACTCGGCAACCCACTCTACCATGTGTCGCAGGAGCCTCTCCATCCGACGAAAAGAAATTGTTTTGATGTTGCTGTCCCGAATTGCCTTTAGGATGTGTGTCTTCCCATCAATATCAAAACGGATCTCCATGTCCTTGAGACGAAAAGTGACTTCCTCAAGTGAATGAAGCCACTTCATGCCCAATACCAAATCAATATCTCCCATGTTAACTACATAGTAATCAGCCTTGAACTCATAATTGTTCAAGCGTAAGGGGAGATCCTTGATCATGCGTTCACACCTAACAGTGTACCCGTCGGCCACCTTAACTCTAATCCCTTCGAACTCCTCAGTGATGAGTCCGCATTTCTCAACAAACCTAGCATCGATGAAATTGTGACTAGCTCCTGTATCAAGAAGGGTAATGACCCTCTGTCCTGCTAACACTCCACGAATCCTAAATGAGCCCTCCTGTTGAATGCTAGATAAGCGTGCCTCCTGTATCTGAAGCTCTAGCTCTGTCTCTGCCCTAGGCTCTGAAGCCTCTGACTCTGAATCCTCGAAACTCTCCTGTTCGGAATTTTCTGATTCCGAACCCTCATAATATGCTCACAGCACTCGATTTGCCTTACCCTTAGGCCTCAACGGACAATCGTGATTGGCGTCATAGGGACCTTTGCAGTAGAAGCAAAGCTTCTTCCTGCGTAGATCATTAAGTGCCTCTCGATCCAAAGGTGGTGCTGCTGATTTACCCTTTGAATCTTTCTTTAAATCTGATTTTTCTTTGTTAAAATCAGACTTCTCTCTGTTTTTGTTGAAGCCCTTATTGTCCCTGAAAGATGAATTATTCCTGGAGTTGAATCTACTAGACGGTGCTGCCAACTCCATACTTCGTGCTTTCCTCATTGCTTCCTGTAACGAAGGAGGATCAAAGGCTTTGATCCAACCTCTTAGTGGCTCTGTCAACCCCTCCATGAAAAGCACTACCAATCACCTCTCAGAAATATTCGGGACCATAACTGATAACCTCTGAAAGTCACCAATATAGGACTCCAAGCTGCCACTCTGTCTCAACTGAGCCAAGTCTTTGAAGTAGGATTCTGGATCCTTCCTGTCAAACCGCTCCACCAATCTGTCAACAAACTCCTGATAGGAAGTGATCCTATCATGCTGTAACGTCACCATCCCGTGGTGCCACCAGTCGTAAGCTACTCCCTCCAAATGTAGTGTCGCATATCTGATTGCATCTCTCTCCGCCATCGGACGCAATGTAAGAAATGTGTCAAGCTTACTAATCCACGCCTAAGCTGTCACCTTACCACTACCATCGAACATCGCCAATGTAAGTCTGTTCGTAGCATGCTTCAGGTCATGATTCTGGTGTCTAGGTCTCCAATCCTGTCGACCTCTGTTATGTTCTCTCCTCTGAGTGATGAATCGGTCGAAAGTGATCCTCTCTCTGACCTCTGGAGGTACTAACTCCCATTCCTCGTTCGCTGCCATAAGCGTATCAGCGAACAACTCCTCATGCTCCTCACCTGCCATGACCTCATCGGCCTCCTGTCTCACAAAAGTAGGCCTAGTGGGCCTATCTGCTGTCCGTGAGGCTGTCCTAGGTGCTCTGCGAGATCCTGCTTCACTCCTCTCATCGTCACGATGTGGTGACGGTCTCCTCGGAGTACCCAATCTCTGAAGTGCTACTGCCAACTGCTGTAATACATCATTAGACTGCTGTTGACCTGCACGTAAATCTCTAAGTGTATGCAAAACCTCTGCATTGTCCTAATCTCTGTTGTTATGAGGAATCTCTGTTCTAGGATTATCTATTCTGTCAGCCATGTTTTCCGGCTGCCGGATCGAACCTTGTTGCCTGTCAATCAAGGCTCGCCTGCATGTGTAATACCTGTGAGACCCAATCTGTTGTGGCTGCATAAGACTACTAAACCCTCAGGATGGCAGGATTTAGCTCTGATACCACTGTAGAAACCCTAGTTTCCCCTGTCTTATGAATCTAATGGTCTTTTTGTTTGTTTTGATGTATTTTGGGTTTTTTGTGATTTTTGAGCATAAATGCAATAATGCGATTTTACAAGAAATAGATAATAAATTCAAATAAAATCTTTCAACTCTGAGAACTATGGAATCTATTGAGAATAAGGATGCCAGACTATTTATTAATCTTTTGAGATGATTACAATAAAGATCCAGTTACATGCAAATAAAAAGGCAACGATTTTTTTTAATAAAAGAACCTGGTTTTTGCAGCAATGAATAATCTTCAAGAATATGTACGGCTGAAATGATTGGCCACTTTCCCTTGCGCCAGAAGGAAGAATCAACTGCAAGTGGTATATGCGCCTCTGAAGATGAAATCTGTCTGCCAAGAATGAAGGCGATTTGCCTTGAAACCAAGTACGCCTCTTTTTGGTGAAGGTATGGCCAAGTACAGAAATGTACGGCCTGAACACAGCAACAACCAATAAATAAATAGTACGGCTCACTCTGGAATCTCCAGATCTGAAAGATATAGGCGCCTCAACTGAGAAATCCCTGATGGATAAATATCTCTCTGAAAACGATGAGGGTGAATGATCTGTGAAGTTCTGTAATTTCTTCTGAGTGAAGAAATCTCTTGCCTGGCAATAAATCGGATGATATCTCACACCCTTTGAACTGCTTTCACTAGAAATGGCTCGTTCCCCAATGCTCTGAGATTGAAACCCTTGGCTTTCGTGCTCTACACGAAACTTGATCAATTTTCAATAACTCAATAACATAATGGCTCGAATTTCAATGCAAAACCTTATATTTTCTTCAAAAGTGCGATTTCCTTAAAAATAGGGATCATTAAAATAATTCAAACTTTTGGTTTTAATATTTCAATAGTCTTCAATGAAATTTTTGATGATAAAATATAAATGACAAATGGCCCCCTTCCATGATGGGCGACCCCTTCATTAATCCACTTAAGTTATAATATTAAAATATTATAACTTTATAACATATGCTCCAAAAATAATTAATATTTAATTAATCAATTAAATATTAATATCTCCCTCGAAATGAGTTTGATTTACGAACCGTCTGAAGCTGGTGCCGAAGTGGATGATTCTGCACCTGATCAATCCATACTGCTAAAAATAGCAGGGGTGCCTCGCTAAGTGCTGAATACTGCTAAAAATAGCAACTCAGGCTAAAAGTGTCCGAATGAGCCCGAACGAAAGCCAACTGATCAAATACTGACAACTGAAGCTGAGCCAAGCTCCATCAAGACCCTCTATCCATCCCATCAGCCTACGAGGGTCGCATAATAGGCTAATCCTATGCTCTGAGAGATGTCAACTAGAAGGGGACATGACAATGCATCTCTATGACATTACAAATGATTAGGCAACATAAGAGTATGATAAAACATTGAAATACCAGGTCTGATATGAAGGAGCAGCAATCTGATACAACAGAACAACGTGGACGAAAACCAAACAGCAATCCTTCAAATGCACGTATCTCTTCAACCACACCTTAGAATCACCTCAAACTTGTTGCCAATGGTGCCAATGAGTTAGGTGTCCAATGTCACGTAGCAAACCCCCACCAACAAGTTTGCAAAAGCCCGGCATGCAACCCAATGCACCCACAACCAAGGTAGCACGACCCCCAAGAAGGACAACCAATAGCAAAAATCCAATTCTCCAGAAACTATGAAATCTCAAGGAAAGGGGCACCCAAGAGAGGGGAAAGAATGAGTGAGCCAATGCCCACAAATTCTATCAACTTCTCATATCAACGTGAACAAAAATGTGCTTTAGCCCTTCACAAAACAACTAGAAAACTGATAATATCACTTAAAAATGATATCAAACTGATAATCTAACTCACACCCACACCAAAACATTAGAAAACATCAAAACCCACAAGATCAGAAATCCTGAAAGTAGCCATCACCATTGAACCTCAGATTGCAACCTCTGGATGAAGATGCATCAAACAATCAGCTAGGAGTTGTCTTTTGAACTGATGTAAAGCTAGGAGGTATTCCAACCCAAAGCAAGTATTTGAAATAATTTCAACATCACTTCATTATGATATGAAAAATGGATAATCAAATGAGAGGGAGAGAGGCCTATTTATAAGCTCAAAACCTAGAAGTTTGAATTTGTTTTTCCTTCCAAAAGGAACGACCGATTATGAGGAATAAAATAATATTTATTAAAACTCATTTGCTTGTGTATTTTTATAATGTCCCCTTATCGCTCTTGAGCCGTGCAGTGATTCAATTAGCCTATATTTTAGAGTCCTCTAGGCTAGTTGATGTGGTTAGGGGTCTCAGTTGCCAGCATTGATGTTCAGTGTTGGGGTTTTTAGATGGGTTTCTATTTATAGCAATGGTCAATCATGATGTTGCTATCTTCAGTTGGTCACAGTATTCTTCTATGGTCTTCAGTTTCGCTCAGTTTGGGTATTTGGCACATACTATTTATAGCAAGTCATCTTTGGGGGTGTTGGTCCCAAGCCATTGTACTCACAGCAATATTATTACTCAGTTTATTTTCGGAGAGCCTAAGGTTGTTTAATTCGATCACTTAAGTTATTTTATATAGTTATATTATAAAATTAAGTTGAGAGGTAAAAGTGGTCATTCGAAAAAGTACCTTGTGCCTAGACAAACAACTTTAAGTTGTTTTTAAAAGCTTATTTAATATTTTAATGTCTCCTTGAAATGGACGCCTAAAGGAGAGAAGAAAAGATATTTTTAAATGTTTAATATTTCAATGAGGAGAAAGGTGTGGGTTTCTAAGGTGGAATTAAGAGAAATTTGAAGTCCATCACCCTAGTCTTTATATTCTGAGTTTGGCTCTCATTTTGATATCGCTACTTTCACAACATAACGAAATGTTGTCGGGTTGATTCCAGGTTGCTTGGGCTGCGAACTGAGGATGAGAACCCTCTTCGTATGGACTCGTTTCGGTGGTGAAATATCCACCCTAATCGGATATTGGAGTTTATTATCAGCTGACATCACAGGAGCTTCATCGAGTTGATTTTTGGTGAAATGATGAAAATTTATCAGTACTTTTAGGAGTTTTGGTTGCTTTCAGTTTTGGTGTGGATTTTGAAGGTTTTGGAGTGATTTTATTCAATTTTTGGGTGTTTGAAAAAATGGACCTGAATCTAGTTTTTGACTTGTTGCTTTGAGATGGAGGGATAAATCATAATGGGTATTGAATATATGAATGACCAATCTCAAGCTGATTCTGTAGAGCACAAGATTGCATTTTTTGGTGATGATTCTGATTTTCTAAGGCAGATCCAACTTTCCTAGGGGGGATGGCTTTGAAGTAATCATTTCATAGTTTGCAATCTGCTAAAGGCTGGGCATTTGTTGGTGTTTATTAAGGATTGAGTGCAGCAATTTTGGGTAGCTTGTAACCAAGGAATATTGAGCTAAATCTTTGTTTCTTGTTGATGCTCTTTGGAAGGCTTAAGACTATTGTCATACCTCTTGAATCGAAGTCTGAAAGTGGTTTATTTTTTGTTATGAATGAAAATTTGCACTTTCTTGCCATTGAAATAATCTGACTATTGAAGAGAAAGATTGTTATTTATCTAGAAAGCTTGTATGTTTCATTGCAAACTGTTAAGTATATTTTATCTTTAGCTTCTTACATTATGAATGGCATATGAGACTTCCCAAAACAAACAAACAAACACATAAAACAACATAGAAAACCTTGAATCTGCAGTTGGAAGAAAACAAAAAAACAAGGGATGTATGTTACAGTGGTATCAAAGCCAAATCCTTCTTACCATCCTGTGTAAACAGTTGAAACAACACTTTTCATTCTATGAGCGCAAGAGAACAGAGGTACATACAGAGAGAGATTACAAAAGGTCATTGGCAGCCCCCACCTATTTCGGAAGGTCAAACAATACCAGGTGTGCTTAAGGCTCATTGGGAGTCTTCTTAGGATACAGAAATGTAGCTAGAACAACTGGGTGGTGAGGAAAGAACAACAAGTAATATGGCTGATAGAGGAAAAGGGAGAGCAAAATCACCAAGTTCAGGAGCTAGGTTGGAGAAGAAATTTGATATGATGATGGATATGATGTCTCAAATGTTGGAAAAGATTGGGGAAAACATAGTAGTACAAACTACTCCTGACAATTCACAGGTTAACACAAGGCATACAGGAGAACATAGTGCTTCAAATCAGCAGAATGGTACTAGGGGACAACGAACTATAGTTAATTCATACATCTCTTCTAGGCCTTTTTGGCCCACCTTCTTATCTCAAGGGGCACCACAACCTGATCTTGATGCTTCTATGCCATTTGTGGACAGCCTAAGGCAAGGATATGCTGAGTATGACTCTCTTCCTAAATCCATTAAGCTAAATTTATCGTACAATTAATTCCTAGACCAAAAGAGAAAAAGGAATGGAAACGGAAATAGACATGATCAAAGAGGATCAGCAATGCAGAGAGACTTACAGCATGCCATCAGTAAGGTTACTCTTGCACACTTTGATGGGAGTGACAGTTGCACAGCTAGGGCTTGGATACAAAAGCTTGACAATTATCTAGCCCTTAGACCTATGACAAAAGAGGAGGCAATTAAATTTGCCACGTTACATTTGGACGGGGTAGCACATGAGTGTGGTACAATGCCCTAATTATATTGGGTCATCAGTCTATCACTACGTATGAT
Organism: Sequoia sempervirens; assembly: GCA_007258455.2. Taxonomy (NCBI): domain Eukaryota; kingdom Viridiplantae; phylum Streptophyta; class Pinopsida; order Cupressales; family Cupressaceae; genus Sequoia; species Sequoia sempervirens. Next base: position 548,057,293 of record VDFB02193867.1, read on the forward strand.
GAGTTTACCACTAGGCTTATTGAAAGATTTGACAAAAAAGACCCTAAGGTTCATTTCAGAGAGCTGGCTCAACTTAAACAGTATGGCACGATTGAGGAATACATAGCAGAATTTCATAGGCTTTTAGTGATGGTTACAGGTATTTTAGAGAGGAGATTAGTGGTCTTATTTAGTGAAGGTCTTATAGAGCCACTCAAGGGATGGATTAAGGCATTTGACATGCCAACTTTGCAAGATGCCATGAAAAAAGCAAGAAGTATGGAGTGGGCTGCCCCTAAAGCAAAAATTCAGTCCAAACCTTTCATGCACAAAAAGGATAAGAGGCCTTTCACTAAGGACACCTCACAGCAGAAAAAATCATTCACAAGGCTTGATGGAGACACACCAAATGACCTCAGAAAAAAGGGTTTATGTTTCAAGTGTAGAGATAAGTGGTCTAAGGATCATGTATGTGCAAAGGGGGCCATAATACATCAAATAGAATACTATTCAGCAAAGGAAAGTGCTTTTGAAAGTTCAGACCAGCGGTCAGATTTTGAGGAAAAATAGGAAGAAAAGCCACAAGAAGAGGTTGAAAAAGAGGAATCAATGGAGTGTAAACTTGTCCAGTTATATAGCTTTCAGAAAAATGAGTCCTTACGCATTAAAGTCCTTAAGGGGCAGCAAATGATAGCTTTGATTAAATCAGCTGCTACACAAAATTTTATTGATGAGGGACTTATAGCACGTAGGGGACTCCAGACACGAGAGGTAGATGGATTCAGAGTGATGGTTGCAGAAGGCTTCACCATTAATTGCACACGGATAATTCCACAGCTTAGCATCAAGTTGAGTAACCACAAGTTCAAGGATGACTTCTATGTGGTCAGTATTGGGGATATAGATGTAGTGATGGGCATCCGATGGTTACGTTCCTTAGGAGAGATCACTCTCAATTTTCAGACCTTAGAGCTGAAGTTTAAATCAGATGGTAAGAACGTGGTGTTGAGAGGGATATCTAATGGAGGGACTCAAGTTGTTTCTTGTAAGCATATGGAGAGGCTCTTCAAACATGACCAGGTGGAGTGGGCAACAGAGTGTATAGTCATGTCCGTGGTTAGAGAGGAGCAGAAACATTCATATCCACCTGACATATAGGCTTTTCTTACTAAGCGAAGCAAGGTATTTGGCAGCATACCTCCTGGGAGACCACCTGATAGGGGTATAGAGCACATCATTGAGCTAGAGGAGGGCACTACAGCAGTAATCACTACACCATACAGGCATTCCAAGAGACATAAGGATGAGATAGAAAAAGCAATCAAAGAGCTTATGGATATGGGGCATATCAGATTGAGCAAGAGTCCATTTACTTCTTCAGTGATGTTAGTGGAGGATGGGACTATGCACATGTAGATAGATTGCAGGGCACTCAATAAGAAGACAACTAAAAATAGATATCCCATCCCACAAATTGATGAGCTCATTGATGAACTACATGGAGCAATCTATTTCTCTAAGATAGACTTGAGGTCTGGATATCATCAAATCAGAGTTAGAGAGGACATTGAGAAAACAACTTTCAGATGCCATTATAGACATTTTGAGTTCCTTGTTATGCCTTTCGGATTGACTAACGCCCCTACTACATTTCAAACTTGCATGAACAGAGTCTTCAAATAGCAGTTGCGTAAGTTTGTCTTGATATTTTTTGATGGTATCCTTATTTACAGGAGATCATGGGAGGAGCACTTGAGGAATTTAGATGAGGTGTTGAGTATTTTGGAGAGTGAATCTTTGTTTGCCGAGTCTAAGTGATTTTTGCATGACTGATTTGTTGTATCTTGGGCACATTATCAGCTCAAAGGGAGCCAACATTGATCCTAAGAAGATCAAGGCTATTCTTGATTGGCCTCCATCTACAAACCTCACACAGTTTAAGGGAATTTTCGGGCTATGTGGTTTCTATAGAAGGTTTGTCAAGGGATTCTCACAGTTGGCTGCCCCACTTACTAATTTAACCAAAACGGGGGAATTTGCATGGTCTGAATCAATGCAAAAATCATTTGATAAATTTAAGCAGTTGATGAGCACGTGCCCAGTCTTGGCCATTCCAAACTTCTCCAAGCCCTTCGAGCTTGAGTGTGATGCCTCGGGTGAAGACATAGGTGAAATTCTCACGCAGAATAAACACCCTATAGCTTTTGAGAGTAGGAAGTTGAAAGGAGGTGAGAGAGCTTACTCCATTTATGACAAGGAGATGTTGGCAATCATGCATGCACTTGCCAAGTTCAAACAATACCTTGCAGGGGGCAGATTTGTAGTGCAGATAGATCATAACAGCCTTAAGTATTTTTTTAATCAGAAGGATCTCAATGAGAGACAACAAAAATGGGTAAGCAAACTTATGGGGTATGACTTTGAGATTGAATATGTTAAAGGAAAAAGGAATGTAGTGGTCGATGCTTTGTCTAGAAGGCCACATTTGAGCTCCATTTCAATCATAGCAGCAGATTGAAAGGAGAAGATAGAGGCTAATTATGCTAAGAATGCACTTGCAAACAACATTCTAGATGGGTCTTTATAGGATAATAGATACCAGGTGAAGGATGGCCTCATATATTACAAGGATAGAATATGGTTGAATCCTGATTCCACGGTGAGAGCACATTTTTAAGGCTTTTCATGACATTCTGATGGCTGGTCATCCAGGATATTATAAGACATACAAGCAGATCCATGAGATATTTTCATAGAAGGGGATGAAGGATGACATTCTAAAGTATTTACGTGAGTGCCAAGTATGCCAACAGAATAAAAATGAGCATACTTATCCTGCTAGTTTGTTGCAGCCCCTTCCCATTCCTACTCAAAAATGGGAAAGCATATCAATGGATTTCATCACAGGGCTTCTAAAGGTGTAGGGGAAGGACAATATTTATGTGGTTGTGGGTAGATTGACTAAATTTGCACACTTTATTGCTATATCAGCAGGGTTTTCAGCAATGCATGTGGCAGATTTATTTTTCAAAGAGGTATTCAGGCTTCACAAGACACCCAAGACCATTGTCAGTAATAGGGACAGCAAGTTTATGAGCTTGTTTTGGCAAGAGTTATTTAGATTATGTCATACAGAGCTAACCCCTAGCACTAGCTACCATCCTCATATGAAATATTCCAAGCCAAATTTTTTCGTTTTTTCAAATTACAAATTACAAACCAAAGCACCCGTTAAGGTTAGCAGCTAAACCAAAACGTTGCTGAAGCAACTCTAACCAGAATGTACACCAGGATCCCGATGTGGGCAAGGTGTGAGCATTGGTCAGAGGATCTTAATCAAAATTCTTAAGCAAGAACTCTAACCAAGAATGGCGCCGATAATGGCGAGCATATGGTCAGAGGGTCTTCTACACTAAGTACTAAAAGGGAACTCAACACCAAGTATGTGCTACCCAATCCAGTGTGGAGTTGAGGCGACCATAAGGCGGAGTATTACAAATTAAAATGCTTGAAGGAAATGACTGAAATGCTGAAAGTACTCAACACCCAGAATGTGCTTTCTAACCCAAAGTAGGAAAGTAGCTACCATAGGGCGGAGGTAAAGGAAATACTATTGCAATTACTGAATGGAAAGTTGAGAATTACAACTTATGATAAGCAAGATAACCAATACTGTCAGTACTACTGCCAGCTTACAATAATAAGTTAATAACTTGCTTTTAATATCAATCAACAAATAAATAGAGCTGCAACAATGTATATGAGTTTCCTTTACTGAATGAATGAAGCTTAGATCTAAAATGGCACTAAACAGACCAACCTCAAATTCTGATTTAAGACAGTCCAAATTTCCTTGTGCACGAACAACAGCCCTGTACTTCACAAATCCACTCACAACTTGCTCAAAACTTCATCAAATCTCATGAGACGAATTGCATAATGACTCTAGTATGATGGCAATCCAATTAGAACACTGAAAGCTGATCAAAACCCTCTATTTAATTTATGCACGAAAATCAATGCAACTCAAGGTGGTACGGCCCAGCAAGAGGGGCGATTTGTATTTAAAAATCAGATGCTTCTCTAAAAAATCTACAACCTGGCACAAATGGGTGCCTTGCCTAGACAGAAAGGATTATGCAATACCCAGAACAAATATTTTTGTATTTTCTGATTTACGAATAAAAACACAAATCTGCTGTAGCTAAAATGCAATTCTAGAAAACCTCATATGCAAAATCAGAATCTAAATAGCCGCAATGCTGATTAAAACGCACAAATCCCAATGAAACTCACAAAGCTATACTAATTCACCACTAGTTGCTGTGTTGCAAGCAAGAAGCAATGCCCGAGCTAGGAGGCCTTCATTCCTCGAAGCAATTCCAGAGCCAAACCGGCAGCATAACAATACTGTAGACCAAAGATAATGAATTGAGGATCAAAGTCTTCCTTTTATAATTTCTTGTTGACTTCTCGAAACCCTAAACTTCTCTTCAAAGTCAAAACCCTAATCCTTTCAAAAGATGGCGTCCCTTTCTTCAAAGCTCAATATTGACCTTTTAAATAAATTCAACACTTAAATAAATGCGTCCAAACTTTAAGGCTTGATTTGACCTTGGTAAATTATAAAATAATCTTTAATGAAGGCGCCACCCTCAAAAGACCACTTTTCAAAACAACATGAAGTCAATAGACTAGGCCAAGGGGGTCAACATTAAAATATAACATTAAAACGTGACTTTTAATTAAATAGCTCAACTTATCTCTCCAATTGTGCCCCGAAGCCATAAATGAGCAAGCCAACTGATCAAACTGAAGTAGGAAGTCAACCATGCCGAAACCAATTGTAAAAACTGCCAGAAATAGAATTTACTAAAAATAGTAAATTCCTAAAGATGCTCAGAATGCCAAGAAGAACGTACCATTGTGAAGCTCTCTAAAAACCCAGAAAGAATCCGCTATTGAAACAATCAACTCCGAGCCAGAACATCCTTCAAAATAGGAAACCCTAATTTTACCTTCCGACTAGCCTTCGGGTCTTCGGAAAAGGCCAAAGATCACTAGAAAGATCAGGTTTGAGAAGGGGACATTACATCATACCAATGGGCAAACTGAGCTGGTGAACGAATGGGTGGAAGGTTACCTACGCAATTATGTTTCAAGGCAGCAGAAGGCATGGGTTAAGTGGCTGCACCTAGGAGAGTACTGCTATAATTCTACCTTTCATATGTCTATTCAGATGTCTCCATTCATGGCATTATATGGTTACAAAGCTCCCAGCTTTGTTGATTTACTTTTTGGAGATTGCAAAGTGCCTAGAGCCAAAGATCTTCTTCAGGAGAGTTAGGACATCATGAGGTCTCTGAGAGAGAATATACAACATGCTCAGAATCAGCAAAAGCTATATGTTGATCAGCACCGCGTTGAGCGTCTTTTTGAGGTTGGAGACATGGTTTACTTGCAGTTTGTTGTACCCAAAATAAATTTTTGCTTCAATGAGACATTTTACTTAAATTGAGCTAAATCACGTAAACTTGTTGTCAAAAGTATGTTTTAGGTCAAACCAAACATAGGTATTTTGTGGGTTTATGTTGTAACCCAAAATTATTTTTTTTGTTACACTTCGACATTTTGAAGAAATAAGAAAAGTCTTGTTAAATTTGTCAAAAACGTCAAAATTTGGGTGTGCATGTCTTGCATGAGGGGTTAAAACTTGTAATTTTCAAAATCTGACAATCTGGGTCTGTTCAGAGCGACCTAAACTACAAAACCTAGATCTTAGTTTTTCATCCCTACTTTTTAGAAAAACTGCTATTTTAATTGAAATTAGCAACTTTTCCTGGGTTTTTCTGGGTTTCTTTCGAAACGGATACTGGCAAAATTTTCTAAAAATAGAAAGTTGGTTCGTTAGGGTTCAAACTGATTTTGATTGGTCGAAAATACTTCCTCATTAGGCTGGTTCAATCAGAATCACAAAATGATCAGTTTTTCCCCAGTGAGTATATTCTGCTTTTTCAATTCTAGAAAGCATTTCGGGGGCTTCAAAAGTCATCAATGGAGGCCAGTTAGTTGTCAGGCGTCAAATTCAACACACAAGCATTGAACAGAAGATGGGATGGTGAACATGCATGAAGAACGAAGAAGGCAAAAACTGCCGAAATTTGACTAAGTCTGCCAACCATGGGTGCCCCAAGAGGAGATAGGCGCCCAACTTTTTAAGGAATCAAATGTGAAATTAAGGTTTGAGCTCCCAGGAAAAGTTGTTCAGATTCCTCCCAGCTCCACAACGAGTCCGGCAACGTCATCCTCAAATCATTCAATCACCCAGAATTCGAGATCAAATGAAGGGGTTTCAACTAGAAGACAGAATGCAAATCATGGAAAATCACTGAAAATATTCTATCTGGGAACTTTCGATGCACAGGGGCACCCAGCTTTTTGAAAGGTCAAACTCAGTAGTTAGGGTTTGCAAATGAGCTCAATCTCTTCAGAATTCAATCAACTTCGCAATGGATGTCTTCGTCAGATCATCAGACTTGTCAATCACCAGCAAATCCAGATCGAGCTGAAGGTATGAAATGAAGGTTCAAGTTTGAAGATGAAAATCAGATGAAAATATTCTAAGTCTGGAGCAAGTGAGCGCCCCTAAAGGGGAAAGGCGCCCAAGTTTTTAAGGGCTTAAACAGATGAATTTTCCAGTTGAGCCTCCAACATGACTTCCTCAGAGATGATCAGGCTTTCCAACAAGACTATTAGCTCATCAATCTGAGTTGGCAGTCGTCAGATACAAGAGGCAAAACAGAGGTATTGACAAGAGTCAAAGTCAAAAGCAAAGAAGAAAATACTGAAAAATGACTAACTCTGATGAAGTTGGGCGCCCAAGCTTTTGATGCCTCTGATGAAGTTACTCTCAGAAGACCCCTCTCAGAATCTTCTCAGCTCTGTGACAAGTCCAACCATCAGTCCATCGAATGCCCAGATCATCAAATCTAACAGGATCATCTAGAGAAGAGTTGATAAAGAAATATTGAAAAAGTTTCTAAGTTTGGTTGAGATGGGCGCCCCTAGGGAGAAAAGGCGCCCAAGGTTTTGAAGCCTGAAACGATGCAATTTGCGGATGCGGCCACCAGGATCGCCTCGTTAGATTCAATCAAGCTATCCAACGAAACTGACGGTCAGTCAATCTAATCAGTGTACCTCCCGGAATCAAAATTTCGTCAGAAGATCAAAGGAAAATGAAGAACTTGAAAATCATACAAAAATGGCTAACACTGTGAAGGTTCAGTGCCCTAGAAGGAAATGTGCACTCATGATTTTGAAGGATCGAATGAAGTTTTATCCAGAAGTGCCTCCAAGGTGATCTTCTCAAATTCAATCAGGCTTCGCGATGAATCATCCAGCTCGTTCACCGGATCAACCTGGAAATCAAAGATCGAAGGTCAAGTAGGGTGTCAAAACTGAGGAAAATTGAAAAACTCAGAAAAATGGTTAACTTTAGGGGAAGTTGGCGCCTCTAGCCAAGAAGGGCGCCAAACTTGCCATGCCTTAGTCAAAATTTTCAAATTTTCAAAATTGCAAGATGAAAGATGGATGTCCAAGTTCGTTGAACAGGCTGATTCTAGGGTTTGGAGGATTAAAGCAAAAGAAAGCAGAGTTATCTCAAGCCCTAAAACTATTTAAGACATCTCTTCCATTCAATATTCATCATTATTGCAGGTGGCATCCAAAGGAGAAAAGTGGAGCAGCAAATTTGAAGTTTTAATTCAAGATTTAAGAGCTCAAGGTTGCTAATTTTCAAGAATAATTTTCAGACCAGCAACATAAACCCTTGCTTTTTCATGGCTTTTTTTCATCTAGAAGATCAAATTTTTGAAGAAGGTCAAGGATTTTCAATTTTCAGCCATCTAGGTCTCTTCATCTCATTCTTCTGAAGATTTTTTGAAGATTTTTATCAAGTTGCAGCAGCTGTTTTTTCTTTGCATGCCAATGAAATCTTCAGAGTTTGCAAATTTTGATCATCTGGGTCCTCTTGAAACAGTCTTCTGAAGAAAACCCATATCACAGGCTTTTTTAAAATTAAATTCTAGGGTTGGCTGCTTTTTCAATCAGCCTTCAGTGTTTTTCAAATCTAATCAACTGGGTTCATTCCAAATTGTATTCTGAACAAAACCCAGGTGCCAACTTTTTCGGTGAAAAATTGAAGAAATTAGGGTTTGCTGCTTTTTCAGTCTAAATTCGAAATTTTCAAAAACTGACGATCTAGGTTGTCTTGCAACGAAATTCTAAGCAAAACCCATATCTCAAAAAAAAATCCAAAAATTTGTTCGTTTGAAGAAGAAAAACCAGCATTCTAAAATAGTAAGTTGCTCAAAACTTGTCTGAACCTAGGTGAGTTTACAGTCATTCTTCAAGGTTTTCAAAATGGAATACACTCCCAGTGATTTCAAGACCAAATCAGCTCTCTACCATGACTTCATCAAAACAGCTGAAATGGACTTGCATCACATCAAGCCGGTGTTTGATCTACATGCTTTGGAGAGCGCAGGCAACACTACAATCAGAAACCTGAGACACTCTAGACTCCTCGCAGCAGCTTCCATCCCTATTACAATCCAGAGTATTGAATTTGTAATCGCTTGCATCAGGCATTACAATCCGGCGGCACGGGAGATCCAATCAGAAGATGGCAGATTGATCTGCAATTTGAAGCCTGACATGATCAAGAAATGCTTCTCAATTTCCCCTTGGCTTGAAAGTGTGACTATCTCAAAGGGTGAATGTGAGAGGATATGGGAGATGCACAAAGACAAATACAACAAGATTGCTCAAAAGTGGATGAAAGAAAAACATAAAACTTTGACGATTTCCATGATGTCAGCAAGATTCGAGAAAACGGCCAATGAGGTCGAAGTTTTCCTAAAATCGAAAGTAGATGGAGAGGATATCCTAGAAAAGCGAAACTTCGCTATTGATAGTATTGATGCACCTAACAAGGACACAGTTTCCAGTTTTCTAGCAGATGTGATCGAGATTTAAAGCAGCTTTCTTCTAGAAGCTTTCTTTCCGCTTTCTTTCTATTCTTGGAACAATTCTTAGATATTCTTTGGAGAAGACAAAGAAGATAAAATGTAATAGTTGGTGTTTCCTGCTTTTCATGCTTTCTTAGGTGTCAGATGTTATCTTCTTTTAGTTTTAGAAATATAGCTTTCTTGCTAAGCAAGCCCTAGTTGTAAAAGCAAGGAGATTTTAGGGTTCCCTACTCCTCTGCTTGCCTATAAATAAGAGCCTTTGCTCATTAGTTTTTTGGAACGGTTATTGTGATAGCAAATTGCAAGCCTGTAATGCAGCAAATTGTTATTCAGTGTCAGTTCACTTTGTGTAGGAACCATGCTAGTGATAACAAACACTGCGTCTATAGTGCCTTCTATTGTTATTTAGTGTTGTTCAATTGTGTTTATGATAGCGAATTGTTGAGTCTCTTTTAGCCAGCAAGTTGTTATTGTAGCTGTTGTCCTTTTTGTGTAAGAACAAGATTGCAAGTCTCTTTTAGCTGCAAGTTCTTGTTCCATGCATGTGTTTAGTGTAATCTTTGTTTCAGAAGTTTGACAAATAAAGTCTTGAGCCTATTTTGCCTTGATTTAATGTCTCAAATTTCCGTTATTTGTGTTATGCTTATATGATCTTTGATTTCAACTTGCATTGAAAGTAAGTAGATGTGTGTTGGAAGAAGAGTTTGTTTAAGTACTTTGTCAGAGAATCAAACTTTGTTCATTTCTATTTTTCTTGCTCTGTATTTACTTGAGAAAATAGAAACGTCTTTAGCGTAAGTTAGTCGTAGTTGAAATTCCAAATCAGAAAATCTCAGCTATGGCGTGAGTTTTATAAACCTTGTGCTCGCAGCTGATCAAAAAGATAGGCAACTTAGTTTTAGTTTACTTTCTTAAACACCATCAACAAGAGGGAGCTTCCCCTCCTAATTTGAAGAGTAGTTTATGTAGAAACCCCTGTTCCCCGTTTCCTGAATCTGACTGACTTTTGGTTTGTTTTTTGCAATTTTTGATTTTTTTGGGTTTTTGTGCAATACAAGAAAGATTGCGATTTTTGCAAGAATTTGGAAATAAATTCAAATTAAATAAATCTATTCTGACAATAGTAGTATTTGATGCCAATACGAATACCAGTCTATTATTTGTCCTTCTGGAATGATTACAAAAATTGTTCTACAAACATGCAATATAAAATAATGATTTTTATGAAGGAAAACCTGGTAAAAAGCAGCAGGCTGATCTGATGTATTGATAGTACGGCTGCAAGTAAGTGTCTTCTCCCTCTGAATAATGATTGCAAACAGCTCCAGACTCCTAAGCGCCAGGTGTGATGAAGATTGCAAGCCCAAAGGTGAGGCGTCCTAACCCAAGTGAAGATCACGCCTTTTTGAAGGTAGTACGGCCTGACAAAAAGGTACGGCTGCAGCAGTAATAAATGCTAAAATGTACAGCCCCCTTGTAACCAATGTCTGGACCTCTGGATATGGTGCGCCCTGATAGAATGACTGTCTTCTGAATGAATAACTATGCTGAAACTCTGTAAACAAATATTCTCTGAAGATCAATGATTTCCTCTGGATGAAGAAACCTCTGTTGCAATAAATCAAGTATTATTTCACACCCTCTGAATTGCTTCCGATGGAGATGGCTCGTTCCCCAAGGAATTCAAACTTGAAACCCTAAAGCTTCTTGCTCAGACCAAAGTTGATCAATTCTCAAAATCAATAATCATCATAATTGCTCAAAACCCAATGCAAATGCACTATATCTCTCAAAAGTGCGATTTCCTCAATAATAGGGTTTTATTAAAATATTCAACTTTTAATTCTTTCAATTTCTCCATAGTCTCAGCCAAATATTTTATAATAATTTTAATAGTCAATTTGGCCCCCTTCTGATGATGGCGACCCCCTCAAATAGAATCACTTAAGTTATAATTTAATATTATAACTTTATATTATAATCATTAAATAATTAATATTTAATTAATACAATTAAATATTAATATCTCCCTCGTATTCATCCGATGATCAATCCGTCTGAAGCTGACGAACACTGAAGTGATTCTGAACACTGCCAAAGCCATACTGCTAAAAATAGCAAGGGTCCCATGACGCCAGAACTAAAATAGCAACTTCGCAAGAAGTCTCCGATCGAGCTCCAAACGAAAGCCTACTGATCAAACTCTGCCAACTGAAGCTGAGCCAAGCTCCAAAGTGACCCTCTATCCAGTCTATCAGCCTACGAGGGTCGTATGATAGGCCAATCCTATGCTCCGAGAGATGTCACTGAGAAGGGGACATGACAGTTTATCTGTACATAGCTATCTGTTTCAAATCCGCATTCCAGAGGTGTGAATTTAAACGCTAAAATATGTCAAGGAAGATACTTGCACAATTCTAAAAATTTGAAAATTAGGGTTTCAAAACCCCTGTTTTTAGGAAAACCCCTGAAAAATAGGACCTTCCCATAAATGATTGAAAATGATTTTGATAGGATTAATTGACTTCACGATCACATCGGTCAAGTCAGAGTCACCCAAAAGTTAGTTTTACTCTAGTGGGTCTATTTTCATTTTTCAGGGATAAAGTTAGGAGCTCCGCAGCCATTAATGGAAGATTGGCCAATACTAGGTGCTGAAAGCTAACTTCAAAAGCTTCAACAAAGAAACCATGGCGGAAATACTCTGAAAAGATGTTATCTCACGGAGGGGATTCTCAAAATCAAAAAATGCCAAAAATGACTGACTCTGAAAAAACCAATGCCTTGCTACCAAGGAGGATATGCAGTCAAAAGATCAAAAACTGCCCCTATTGAAGAAAGGCGCCCTTGGATCTCAGAGGCCAAATGCAGTCATCAGATCTATCTGAAGCAGTCATCTTCCTCATGTTTCTACTGGTTTTTCAATGCATCATCAAGGGAGACCATCTATTTCGGAGATCACTAACAAACGTCAATGAAGTATGGAGGTACTGCAAGCAAGAACCATCCAAAATGACAGTCCAACATGAAAAAGGCGCCCCTACTACAGAAAGGTGCCCTTGAACAAGAGGATGCAGATGTCATTTCCTGAGAAAACTTGTCTTCGGGAGATCTCTCCAACATTAGCCCAACTTCACAATGAACCTGTTAGTCAACTTATGAGACAAATCAAACAATAGCAGTGATCTTAGATCAAAGCATGCAAAATGGAGGAAAAATCAGTGCACTTCAAGGCAAAAGCACCCCTGTTGGCCAAGGGCACCCTTCTTTTTGAGACACTTGATGAAGTTATCAACAACTGCTTTATACAAGGCATGTCTTCAACTTCATGATCAATCCAGCTACACGTCCATAGGACCTGTCAAGCAATCAGAGGCAGAGATCAAGCGGAAAACACCTAACGGTGAAAGCTGAAGGAAGAATGCCAAGAAATTGGCTAAGTGTTGGTCAAAAGAGCCCTTGTTGAAGAAAGGTGCCCATCTTTTTGGGCAGTTAGATCCAACTTTTGAGCTTAGAGACCTCCAAGATGATCTCCGTTATGATCGATCTCAACAACGACACTGTCAACAAAGACATTAGACAAATCAAACACCGAACGATAGAGACCAAACTGGGGCCACTCTAGAAGGTTGACAACATGAAAATCATAAGTCAAAAAGCCAAAGGTGCCCCTACCAGCCAGGGGAGCCCAAGCTTTTGAAGGACCTAAACTGACTTTCAAGAGCTAAGATACCAGTCATCCTTTCCGGGACTGAACTGGCTATCCATCCACATTTCAGCGAGATCATCAGACTCATCAGTTAGCAATGATTTCAGATCAGAATATAGAGGGTCAAAATGGTGAAATTGAAGAACAGCCAAGAAATTGACTAAGTCTGAGGTCAAAAGTGCCACTGCTGAAGAAAGGCGCCCTTGATTTGAAGGCATCAAATTCAGTCTTTGAGTTTTTCAGCTCCCAGGCACATTTAATCAAGGTTGTTCCATCTCAGCAATGAATCCATCAACATCAACTAAAGATCAACCAAACGACCGGGAGCAAGGATCAAACAGAGGCACTTCACCATGAAAAATAATGAAAAAAGTGTTCAAAACTCAAGGACACCTAAAAGGTCAAGACAAGATATGTTGACTTGAGTTAGAGATTTTGGAGGAAAACATGGCCAAAACGTCCCACAATCAATGGTAATCAGTTTTTAGAACTCCAGATCAAGCCAAATCACTCCTCAATCATGAGTTGATGCCCATATTTGATGCATTCAAGCATCAATTATTATGTATCAAGCTTGGACATCATTATTCATTGTTTGTCTTTGTAGGTTGGAGCTCAAGAACAGTGATTTGCTCTCCAAGACATATTTTCAAGATCTAACAGAGGGTTTTGACCGTTCATTATTTTTTGAAGATCAGCAGCACAAAAGGATATTTTCTCAGAGATTCCATCCAAAAGCAAATTTTTACAAGAAGGCAGAGAATAACTTCCAATCTTCCTCGTGTCTTATTCCTCTCTTTTGTCTTAAAACTTCTTGCATGTCCAAGAAAACAGCAGATAATCATAGATCTAACCAACTGGGTATGATCAGCATAGCATATTCAACAAAACCCACGTGCCAAATTTTACCAGAAAAAGTTGCCCTGCTACCCCTATTTTTTAGGTTTTCAGAAAAAGTCACAATTTCAAAAATCAGACAAACTCGGTTTGTTCAGCTTTGAAGTGCCAACAATAACCAAGTGTCAGATTTTTCCGAGAAAAATAAGCCTCTACTGCCTCTGAAACCTCTGCCCCGAAGGGCTCTTACATGAACGGGGAAAAGTTATTTTTTGGGATTTCTGACATTCTAGGTCCATTTAGAAAATTATTCTAAACAAAACCCACATCTCATATTTTTTCATAAAAATTACTCCTCGACAGGCTACTTTTAGCAGTTGCAAAAAAAGTTGTCTGAACATATCCATGTTTCAGTCAACAGTCGAGTTCTTCAAAATACAGTACTCTCAAGTTGAAATCAAGACCAAAATGGTCCTACTTCACGAATTTCTAAAAACACTCGACACAGACATGCATCAAGTAAAGCCCGTAATCAAGTTGGATGCCTTGGAAGGCGTTAATGACATCACCATTCAGTGGATAGCCGAATGCGGAAGGTAGTTATTCCAAACATAGAGCTGCCACCGGTTGCTACCATACTACCTTCCACATTCCATATCAACAAGGCTGGATGACGCAGTTGCAAAGAAGATCGAATATCAAAAGCAATTTGCAAGAGGCAAAAAAATTCAACGCCTGGTTAGAAGAACTGTTGACCAGTGGAGATGAGGTGTAAAGCACCCACAAAGGATGTCCTACTCTCCAAAATAGCATTAATGGTGAATGAAGTTAATTTGATGCCCCTTTCCGAGTTAACTTCAGATCCCACTGATCATGCATGTCAGATCCCATTAATTATGGATGTCTATTTTGACTTCCATGAATTATGGATCTCAAATCTCCACTAAATATGGATGTCTATTTTGGAGACACATTTTGTAATTAAGGTTCACTTGTGTTTTAGTTTCAGTCAACTGAAGTAGTTTTCCAGTTGACTCTTTGTTTAGTTTCAGTTAACTGAAGTAGTTTTCCAGTTAACTGTTTGCTCACCTACTTTTAGACAAGAACAAATCTTGCTGATTGGCAAGAACTGATTGTTAACTCAAGAAGATTTTAGGGTTGCCTACTCCTTTGAGCTCTATAAATAAGAGCCTTGGGCTCATTATTTGTTAACCTTTATTTACTACACAAAATTGCTGCACCATTGTTGCTAACAACTTTGAAAGTGATTATCTGTTCACTTTTGGATGAGAGTTAATTGGTTTCATGAGCAATTGTGCATGATTTCGTGCCTTTGCATGTCCCAATTCTTTGTAACTCATTGAAGAAATTTGAAGAAGAAAATCATAAAGTGCATGCATTTTGATCCAAATATTTGAGTTCTTTCAATGTTTTGTGTTTATAACTTGTTGTTTCAATCTCCTCCTTAGACAAGCGTTCCTCCTCAGATATTTTGTCATTGACAGTTATCTTTTGAAGTCGTTCAATGAATTATCTTTCAGCCTACACTTTGGACAGGTGTCATCACCTCCTCGGGAATCCTGTTAGCCAAGGCATCATATCTTGTTGTTTCTAGTAAGCCGTTTCTAGCCTATACCTCGGACAGGGGTTCCTCCTCCTTGGCAAGTCTGAGATCCAACTTACTATAAAGAGTGTTTACTTGCACAAAGCCCTATTTCCAACATAGATCAGAGAGTTCAGAGCCTCAGACTCATTCTAGCGAGACGGTCAAACCAAGTAATCCAACCATCTATTCCCGCTTCTATGCCCTCATGCTCTGTTTATCTTGGGGAGATAGGAGATTAAAAGCTAGTTTAGTCATAATTAAGATCTACAGAAACCAGAGAAAAGCTTAGCTATGGTGCATTGTGTTTGCGCACCCTTGTGTCCTGTCGCTAAGTAAAAAAGATAGGAACCTTAGTCTACTGTACTTTTTTATGCATAACATCAACAAAGAGGGATCTTCCTCCCTATAATCCGAAGGAGCAATTACTAAAACACTTGCAATAGTTGACCGTTTCCAATAAGCACTCCAGAGGTGCTAATTGAAACACCAACATAGTTGCAGCCCTACAGACAGTCTACTCTCAAGAAGAGTGGGTCAGAACAGCTTAAGCCTCAGTTTTATGGTCCTTTCAAAGTTATCAAGAGGATTGGAGAGGTAGCCTATGAGCTAGAGCTACCAAAGGACAAGGTGCATAATGTCTTTCATGTCTCTCGCCTTAAGAAGGCACTTGGTTGGAATGTGGTTCCTTCTACAGAGTTGCCTCCCTAGGATGAGGAAGGCAAGTTGATTTTGATTCCTGAGGCTATATTGGAGGTCAAAGAGCGTACACTGTTCAAAAGGGTGATCAAGGAGTTTTTGAATAAATGGAAGATTTTGACAGTGGAGGATGCTACTTGGGATAGTGAGCAGATATTGCAGCATCTTGAGTTACAATTGCTTGAGGGCAAACAATCTTTGGAAGGGCGGACTGTAATGTTCCCTTCTTGCTCTTGAGCAGTGCAGTGTTTCAATTAGCCTATTCCCGAGACTCGTAGGCTAGTTGATGTGGTTAGGGGACATAGTTGCCAACATTGATCTTCAGTGTTGGGGTTTTTGAAGCAGTTTCTATTTATAGCAGTGGCCGATCATGATGTTGCTATCTTCAGTTGGACACAATATTCTTCTATGGTCTTCAGTTTCGCTCAATTTTGGTGTTTGGCACATACTATTTATAGTAGTGCTATTTATAGTAAGTCATCTTTTGGGGAGTTGGCCACAGGCCATTGTACTCGCAGTAGTATTATTACTCAATTTATTTTTGGAAAGCCTAAGGTTGCAGTATTGGTTATTTGTTTAATTCAACCACTTAAGTTATTTTATATAGTTAAAAATTAAGTTGAGGGGTAAAAGTGGTCATTCAAAAAAGTACCTTGTGCCTAGACAAACGACTTTAAGTTGTTTTTTGAAAGCTTATTTAATATTTTAATGTCTCCTTGAAGTAGATGCCTAAAGGAGAGAAGAAAAGATATTTTTAGATGTTTAATATTTCGATGAGGAGAAAGGCGTTGCTTTCTAGGGTGGAATTAAGAGAAATTTGAAGTCCATTGCCCTAGTCTTTATATTCTGAGTTTGGCTCTCATTTTGATATCTCTACTTTGACAACATAACGAAATGTTGTCGGATTGCTTCTAGGTTGCTTGGGTTGCGAATTGAGGACGAGAACCCTCTTCCTATGGGCTGGTTTTGATGGTGAAATATCCACCCTAATCAAATATTGGAGTTTATTATTAGTTGAGATCATAGGAGCTTCATAGAGTTGATTTTTGGTGATGAAAATGATGAAGAATTATCAGTACTTTTAGGATTTTTGGTTGCTTTCAGATTTGGTGTGGATTTTGAAGGTTTTGGAGTGATTTTATTTAGTTTTTGGGTGTTTGACAAAATGGACCTGAACCTAGTTTTTGACTTGTTGCTCTGAGATGGAGGGATAAATCAAAATGGGTATTGAATATATGAATGACCAATCTCAAGCCAATTTTGGAGAGCACAAGATTGCATTTTTTTATGGTGATTCTGATTTTTTAAGGTAAATCTAACTTTTTGTCATGTCCCCGAAATTACGACACTAAAAAACTTTAATATTGAAATACAAATAACAAAATCGAGTAAAATATAATAAGTAATTACCATTTAAATATTAGAATCCTAAATGTTATGAATAATATTACAATGTAATGTCTCCTTCTCAAGCATGACTTCTCCTGATTGACCGTTAGCCTATTCTGGAGACCCGTAGGCTTCTCGATGGTGAAATTAGGGTTTCTTGGTTGGTGGTTTCTTGTGCTCACGGATTGGCGTTTGAATTGCGGATTCCTTCTGGGTTTTTCGTGAGCTTTTCGGTGATGTGTTCTTCTTGGCATTCTGGGCACTTTCACGAATTTACTATTTTTAGTAAATTCTATTTCTGGCAGTGATCCTGTTGGTTTCGGCTCGATTGACCTTCTACTTCAGTATGTTCAGTTGGATTTGCTCAACTTTGGCTTTGGGGCTCGTTTGGAGAGATAAGTTGAATTATTTTTAATAAAGTCATGTTTAATGTTATATTTTTCTGTTGACCCCCCCCCTTAGCCTAGTGATTGAACTTAAGTTGTTTTTAAAAGTGGTCTTTGAAGGGGTGGCGCCTCATGAGGTTATTTTATATTTTTCTAAAGCTCAAAAATCAATGTTGGAGAAAGGACGCCCATCTTGGAGATTATTTTAAATTAAAAAGTCAAAATTGCTCAAGACAAAAGGGACGCCACTTTTGGAGGGAAAAGGAGTTAGTCAAAATTTGAAAAGCTGGGTTTCTAGAAGCTTTTGGACAGTCATCACAAGTCTTTAAAAGGAGGTCTTGGTCTTCATTTTCAGGATCCAACTTCTTGAGTAACATTATGCTGCCGAAATGGTGAGAGGATTGCTTCGAGGAATGAATGCCTCCTAGCTTGGCTCAACTTCGTGCTTGTGAGACAGCACCTAGTGGAGAGATTTACTTTTTTTGAGTGCATTTTGTAGTGAGGATTGCTTTGTAGTGGGTTAGTTGCAATTGTAGTTCAGTTGTATGCATTTTCATGTAATGTTCTATAGTTGCTGAGTTCATAGCTGATTGTCATTTTCACTCATATTTCAAAAATACAAAAAGATTTCATTTTGGGTATTTCATATTTCTTTTTGTCTAGGGTGGGCACCCCTTTGCTCCAAATTACAGATTTATCTTGAAGAACTTGAATTTTAAGAAGGAATTCGCCCCTCTCATAAAGCCGTACCATTTGGTTGCCTTGGGATTTGAGCCGAAAATAAATAACAATATTTTGGGTCTGTTTTGTGTCTTTAACGTAGGCGCCTTCATCTTAGGAGTCATTTGCATCCATTTCCATGCATTTTGAGTGAGTGGTGTGAGTTTTGTGAGCATATTATGGTACTACTGTTTTGCTGTTAACAGTTTTCAGTTCTTACTCTGTCATAACAGCGTGCTTAGAATTAACCATTTGAGCTGGGTTTGGAAGGAAAGTCATTGAGAGGACTTAAAGATAACATTCTACATTGTTGCAACATTGAAGACTCTCTTATATTGTGCTTAACTGATAAATTTCTGATATTGTAAGCTGAACAGTAGTACTGTCAGCATCTTTCTCATTTTCTGTAAATCTCATGTTTGTAACTGCCCACTGAATAAGTGGAAGAGGCTGGCATGCCGCCTATTTACTAGTTTTGCATTGTAATTTCCTAAGTCTCCGCCATATGGTCGCCTCTTATCCGTCACGGATTGAGTAGCACATACTTGGCGTTGAGTTAATTTTCAGTATTGCAATAGATAGGGATCCTCTGACCGTATGCTTGTCGTTCACCGGCGCATCTCTTGGTTAGAGTTCTTTTTCAGCATTTTCCTTTGAGATCCTCTGACCAATGCTGACACCTTGCCCACATGGAGATCCTGGTGTACATTCTGGTTAGAGTTACTTTCAGCATCGTTTTGGTTTATGACCTAACCTTAACGGGTCCTTGTTCTTTGTAATTTGCCATTGAAAAAATTGAAAAAAATTGCCTCGGTATATTTCATATAATGATAATACAATTATCAAATAGAATAAGTCAATATTTACAATCAATAATATCTGATCATGCCTATGTTTTATAAATAAATAAATATCATGTTTTATAAGATAAATAAATATTCACAAGTAATTACAAATAAATAAATACAAATATTAAAATATACATAAATATAAATATTAACCATTCCAATATTTATAATCATTAGAATATAAATAAATATAAAATATATATAAAAACTAACGTAATGAATATAAACTATATTAAATAAATTATATAATAATATGCAAAGGGATTAAGGGCAGCAATGACTCAATAAAAGGATAGAGGCCTGTTTTATAAAACCACAGAGTGTCTTATGAAACTATTGTTAGTAAATACATAAACAAAAAAACCATCCAAAATCAGCAACCATGAGTCAAAGCAGCGCTGGGAAAAGACAACTCCTGAAGGGGTATGGGTTGAAAAGCCACGTCCCATGATGAGGCTATGAAATATTTAAAGAATGATTTCTGCAGGTGGGAAAGGGATGGGCGGCTGAAAGAGAGAATAATCTCTGAAAATCGTGGCTGTGAGGATTAGGAGAGAATAGTAATGGGAAATAAATGTGGGTTGGAAATTATATATATATATAATTTTATAATATATATATAAAAAAATGTATTATAAAATCCTATATATATATAATATGCATATGTATATATATATTATTTATATGGGTGGGTAGTGTTGGTGTATGTTTTATCATCCACCGAACACTTCAGAATAAAATGTCCAAAGACACTCTATCCTCTCTTGAAAAACCACCGCGTATGCTAAGATTGCAAGAAGATCATATGGCGATTCCAAGGTTTCTTTTGTCAGGTCTTGATGTGTGGATAAGCTCAATGGCCGTTGTGATTTGCTGGTAATAAACAAGGGGACTTACGTTTAAAGGAATTTTCAGAAGTTTGGGACTTAGGCGGATTTATCATTAAAGGCTTCTCAATTAGGACTTCAAGTTGGATCTCAAAAAAAATGGCAAAAAGATAAGGGTTTAGGGAATCTATTTTACGCCTAAGAACTTAAGAGACAGTAAAGAATCGGTGAAGGGTAATAACCGCACTTTGTTTCGCCTCCTACGGGACAACATACGCAAAGTGAGTGCAATCTTCAAGGGGTGTGATAAGGATTTTCAAACCTCGAATGAGGCTGAAGTTAAGCTTCCACGATTATAAGCTCAGGCTAACTTTACGCATCGAATGCAAATCATCCATTCGAAGAAAGTATGAGCAATACTTCACTATTGAATCGATACGATCAATCTCTCATTCATTTAACCAACTTTCAAAGCAAATTCTATTTAGCTTAATTCTAACTTTAATCTATGGTGGAAGAAGATATGCAACCTCGCTTACTATTTGACAATAAAATTTATTCAAAGCAAATCATGCATAAGAGCTTTTATTATTCGAAATAGTCTCAATGCAACAATCTCATATACTGTCTCCACACAAATGAAAGTGAGAGATCATCAGTTTATATAGAGTTTCAAAAATGAAATGAAGGGCCGAGATTAAAACAATATCAACGGCCAAGATTATTACAACTCAACCCTAATTAGGGTGGCCCAAAATAACATGAGTCATCAATCAGTAAACTATCAGTAAAGAGGCAATTGAAGCTATCATCAAGGAGAGGCGTCCTTATCCTTCTCAGCAGCATTGCGTTCGACGAACCTGGGCACTACTGCAATGACCTCCTCCATCGTGACAGGTGGTAGCATGCTGATCCGGAATTCAAGTTCATCCAAGTTCTCTGCACATTTGGCAAAGGTATTTGCCCAATCCACTTCCTGCTTCCCAAATTCATTTCGGATGGCTGAAAGACTTGCTACTCTTGCAAAATCCTGTTTTAGAAGTGGTCCAGTAGCCGAGGAGAAAACCTTCTGAACCTTTCGTTTCAGCTCCTCCAGCTGCATGTCCTTTTCTCGGACAATCTCTTGATCAAACACTTCTGCAGCTGTAATATGAATTTTCTCTCGAATTTCCTTTACCTGCTCCTCAATTCTAAGTCCATCCACTTTCGCCCTCTCCAAAACTTCTCTACATATAGTTACTGCCCAAAACTAGTGATGGAAATCATATGCTGCTCCTGCAGCAATCAGCTTTCTGTCGACCAACTCCTCTGTTGGAATGCCTTTCAGGATCTTGAGGCATGGAATAAGCCTCTCCTGCATATCTGGAAACATTCCCATGTTCCCGCCATATCAATAAGTCTAGAAAGAAAATACGAAGTTTG
Organism: Sequoia sempervirens; assembly: GCA_007258455.2. NCBI lineage: Eukaryota > Viridiplantae > Streptophyta > Pinopsida > Cupressales > Cupressaceae > Sequoia > Sequoia sempervirens. Next base: position 548,078,741 of record VDFB02193867.1, read on the forward strand.
CCCATAAGCAAGTGCCAGTTTCTCCATGAACAAGGCCGCTTCCGTGCCTTCGCTCGCCATCCAGTCCTGAGCCTCCTTGGCTGTTACCATTCCGTGCTCTACATCCTTGGTCACTTCCTGTGATGAATTGAGGAGAGGAGGAGCTACCGCATTACCCTGATCAAGTGGCTGGGTCAAATGTTGTATGTACTCCTTAAGGCGTTCAACCTCCTTCTTATACTCTTTCTTCTTAGCCACTTCCTTTTGCAATCTCGCTTTGATGGTCGAGACGGAATTATCTAATTCCTCCACTTCTTGACCTTTTGAGGTCGGGCCAAGATCTACAGTGGTTATGGCATATTCTTGAGGAGTAATCTCATCTCGTGGCTTGTCCACCGTGGGTACTGCAATGTGTACGGAACGGTTGCCTGTCTCGTTCCTCTGAATGGTAGAGAATTTCTTGGCAGGTTTCTTGATTGCAACTTGCTCCAACCTTGCCAAGAAATCGGCAGTATCATCCTCCTCTTGAGCTTCTACAGATACATGAATCTTCATTCTCTCTATCAGCCAATTTGGAATGGTCGGCTGCTCAATTCCATCTTCTACCTGAACCTCTTCCTCATTCGGAACATCCACCACCTCTCTGAGAGCAGAAATCATTCCCTCCTCGAAGTCATTATTTTGGACTTCTATCTCATTGTCTGAACCTAAGATTTCCATGCCCGTAGGTGACGAAGGCTCTTCATCATTCAGCTGAATAGGTTCATCGTTCTCTTCCTGAACTGCAGGAGGTACAAGTATTTCCACCAAGGACTCATCTATGGTAGCCACCAGCTCATCAATGTTTCGAAATGCTACTGAACGAGATGGTTTTCCCTTATGTCTTTTGGAAGCTGGCTCTATACTTGGGATTATTTCCTTCCTCTTCTCTCCAATCTCAACCAAATCCTGATGGGATGCACCGGCATTAGAAGAATACGATTCTGACTTGCTCAGTAGATCATATGTGAGCGTTATTCTTCTCTGTCTCATTTCTTGGGCATGATGGTCAACCCACCACTGAGAGTACTTGACTACTGGCCTCATTAACGTTGCTAAGTCCGCATGCTTAGGTTCTGACCATTTCATGTGAGGAAGAGGTCGACTCTCCTCAAAGCGTGGCTGGATGTAGTTCCCATCATCTTGTAATTGGTCAAGCACCCAATAGAACTCAATTTCCCTCATGAAGTCAACTAGCATTCTGGACCATAATCTTCTTCTGACTTCATATTCATCGGCAGCATTTACCCAGAAGTCTTCCAACTCCACTCTGTGCTTGTACCTTCTCCCCTCTACTGTCTGAATATTATGATGTGGGTCAAAGTTGACCCTCGACTTGTAGGCCGTAAATGGATATCACTGGATCTCCAACCTTGCACTTTCAGCTGCCTGTGCTGATGGACAATACTCCAACATATTCCCGATGAAAAATGGGAATGTGACAGATGCCTTCTTGGTTGGCCTCTGGATGTTTTGATATTCCTCTAACTGTCTCAGGACCTCGAGCAAAATCATACAACTTGTCAGATAAATGGGCAATTTATAGGGATTTCCAGTAAATCCCTGGATCCTGACATATGTGAATTTCGGGAATTGGATGAACCAAGATCCGTATTTACTGATTAAACTTTTCGCCTCATGACTCAGCCTCTAATGCACTCCTCCTTGAAGTTTTCTGGTAATATGCATTAGGAAGGCATCATGCACCCTTCTGAAATGAGATTTCTCCTTCAACTGGAGTTGTGGGTAGCAGTCGTAAGGCCTGAGTTCGTCCTCCCCATTGCCAACTTTGCCCTTGCAAATTAGTCCTGGATACTTATATGATCTGGCCAACAGGTAGACAATATACAAGCTCATGTGAAAAGACTTAGTCTCTTCGAGGTTGATCAATTGCTCGTGGAGGTTGTCACTTATCATCCATGACCAGTTGAACATTTTGACGCCAGAAGTGATCTCGTCTATGAAATAGTACATCTAGCTCTCAAAAAAGGTGCCTTGCAGGTTGCCGGCTACTCTGTTCAGCATCAAGATGATGTCTCCAAAATCTTCTTTGAAATCTATCCGGCGGGGTCTCTTGGGCATCTTCTTTATTGATGGCTTAGGCTTGTCCATCCATGCCTTGTTAACGGTTGTGGCGCACAAATCCAATTTGCTGTCATATAACCTCTTGGCTTCTTCCTTGGTCTTATAGGTCGTCCGTGAATGTTCTGGGATGCCGAAGGTTTCCTAGATTGCCACCTCGCCTAAGTGTGCCAAGATTCTTCCATCAGGTGCGATGATCTGCCTCTTCTGAGCATCATAGTGGATAGCACACTCTACCATCAATTCTGCACAATCCATTGCCGGTGGGAATCCAGCTGCCTGAAATATTCCATTTCTTACTATCCGTCTGGCCATCGGTGTGGGAAGTCCATTCTGTCCATACATTCTTTTCTTAAACTCATCAAAGTCGACATGTCCGAGATCGGTGTCTACGACATTCTTCCATTTTGAATTGATCTTAGTCTCCCGCTGAGCACCTTTGCTAGCAAACTTCATTGCTGGTTTCTTTGATGATTCGCCCACCGTGGTCATTAACCTGCAGTCAAAAGATTAACATTAATACAAAGACTTTTTAAAAATAATTTATTCTCATGCCTTGGGCTCAAAAGTTTACTTTCAGCTAGTTAAATAATTAAATTGCTGCGAAAAAGAAAGCTGAAAGTAAATGGACGAAGTCAAAATTTTGGCCAGAACTTTTGCCAAGATGAAAAGACAGAAGAAGAATGGCGAATTTATTTGACTGAACCTCAAACCTCAATGAAGAACTGCTAGCTGCAAATCAGATTTAAATTCTGATAATTTACTCCAAAAAGCAATTAATGAAGTGTGCCCCTCTTGCACAGAAGAATTCAAATAAATCTTTTCCTTTCCCGCAAAAATTCTTCCTCAGCATAACATTACTTCTCCCTCTGGAAAATTTGATCTTGCCTACTAAACAATCAACTGCCTAAGAATTCCGAGAGAGATTAAATTTCTCTTCAGCTGTGTGTGAAAAAATGAGTTGCTGAAACTCATTATAATGCTGAAGAGCCTGATTTGTTTTAGCAACTGCCATCTTCTCTCTCGATCTCGATTTGTTTTCTTTTGTTCAAACAGGCAGGTTTCCTTTATTTTTCGAAAAGAATCCGTCTCAAGCTTATCCAAGCAAATCTTATTGATCTTCAAAAAATTCGATTTTTGGCTTAATGTTTATCTTTGATTTTTCGAATTTTGAAAGAAAACATTAAATATTTAATTAAATTCGACCTTTCAAGTTTCAAAAATTCATGGCGAATTTAATTTTGCCTGTTGGATTTTATCTTCGGCCAGCACAAATTATTTTCTTCCGAAACATCGCTGGCAAACTTTATTTTTGTCCAAGGCATTTAAATTTCCGAGTAGTTGAAAATAAATTATTAAAATATTAAAAAAATTTAATTTATTCCAACCCGTTCGTTTTGGACCCATGGCTATTTTGATTCTCTCTTCGTTTTCTTTGGCTAAAAGTTTATTTTCCAATTTTGTCCTTAATTTCGTCTAGCCAAGTCAAAATTTATGCCATTCCGTCGTCAAATGTTATGCCGGATCCTTATTTTTCTTTGCCGAGGCGAAATTTTAATTGCACTGAGCTTATTTTCTTCTGCCAAAGTCAATTTTTTCCTCGCTCAGACGAATTTTTCTAGGCAAAATCCTTGTCAGGACATCTTTGCTAGGCGCAATTCTGTGATGCTCGACAAATTTCCATCTCTTCTGGCCAAGGGCGAACTTTCATACCTCTTTGCCTTGTGCATTTTTCTCTAGCCAAAGTTGTCAATTTCTTAACATTTTCTCCAGACACCCATACTTAGGCAATTTAATTTCTCTTCCATTTTCATGCTAGGCACATTTCATTTCATCCCTTGCCATATCCCAAGCGGACTTTCTCAAGTCTTTTCCACTTTTCTCATACCATGGCGCACTTCCTTTAGCACTTTCCTTTCAAACTTAGCACTTTGCCTCTTGAAAATGCCATAACGCTTAGCCAAAAATCTTAATTTTTTGGCCTCTATACTTAGGCAAATTTTCGAATTTCTCTTGACTAGTCACCAATACTTAGTGAAATTTTTTATTTTTTCTCTTTTATGTGCCTAGGCGGACTTTCCAACCTATTGGCAAGACATGGCGGACTTCCTTAGCTTCTTGCCACTTCCTTTCAAGTCAAGGCGGACTTTCTTAGCATCTTGGACAAGTGGGGCGGACTTCCAAACCTTTTTGGACAAGCATCTTGGACGTCCCTCTTTTCTAGGGCGGACTTCAAAGAGTCTTGGCATCATCTATGGCGGACTTCATGAGTTCTTGGCACTTGACATCCTTGAGCATGGCGGACTTTGGAGGAGGCTAGGATATTGCAAGGTGGACTTTCCTTAGTGTTTGACACTCCTTCCTTTCTTCCGTCCCACATTTCAAGGACCATCCTTCTTATGGCGAATTCTTCAAACTTAACCAAATTTTCATGAATTTCATCCTTTTTGAGTTGATTTTTCTGTAATTTTGCTCAGATCTGTTTCATTTTGAAGTGATTTTTCCAGAATTTGATGTTTTTTTGGTCTGATTTTTCATGCTTTTTACTTTGTTTTTCCAGATTTTCAATGATTTTTCCAATTTTCTCTTTGATTTTTTGAGAGTTCTATCGAGTTTTTTGAACTTCTGAGTGCATTTTTGGAATTCGAGACCTTTCCAAATATAGAAACTTTCTAAAAATAGAAAAAGCAAAACCCTAAAAAATAGGGAACCTTGTTTGGTCCAAAAATGCCAAAATGGCAGCAAACCACAAAAGTGGGAGGGAGGAGGAGGTCTGGGATGGTGAGTGATTCCACGAGCGTCTTACGTTTCCACGGGCCTTCTAAAGGCGCTTCCATGGCGTCTGGTCGCGCGGTTTAAGCATGGATTCACCCGGCAACCGAGGGTAACTCGGAAAACTGACACAGAAACTCCCTCCAGCCGAGGCGACCTCAAGCGGGTTTGCAAGGAGACAAAACCCTAAAAAGCGGAACAGGGAAGTTCCCCATCGTGATAGGCGATGTGTCGAAAAGGTCCCCAACTATCTTGGAGGTCTCTTTAGCACTTAGCACCCAGATCGGTTATGAGTTACTGTATTGCAATCCCTACCTCCATGCAAACTTCCTCCAACATCTTAGCCAAATTTTCTACATTTTTTACAATGTAGGAGGCATCAATTGATTTTAAGAACACCACCTCTTTTTTGCATGCAACTAAGAAATTAATGATGGTACGGTTTTTCCCATCCGTCCACTCATCAAAAAGAATAGAGCAGCCATATTTTTGCCATTTTCTTTTTTATCTCCTCTGCTATGCTTTGCCTTGCCCTTTCAGTTGCATTAGCAAGCAACCTACAAGTACAAAGTTAAATTAAGTACACAATTTTAATTTGTAAACAAAAAAATAGCTTAAATTCATCATAAATTAAACTTAAAAAAATAAATTAAAGAACATAAACTAACATCCCACTCAAGTCCGTGTGAGAAGGTGCCTTGTAGCCTTTTTTTGCAACTGTCAATGCAGTGACCAAATTCTGCCAGTAAGGAGAACTCGCCACATTGAAAGGGATATTGTTAAAATACCAAAAATCTGCACAAGCAATGTTTGCTTGCTCATGCGCCTCCCTATTCTATCCAGTCACCTCTAAGGAAGGTTGTGCACCAGGTGTGTTTCTAGGCACAAAATAATCCAACCGTGTAGGTCTTGCAGCTGCCCCTGCCCTTGGTGCTCTACTAGAGGAAGATGAAGGGATGGAGGCCGAGGTGCTAACGGGTTGCCTTGACCTTCGCACACGTGGGCCACAAAGAGAGCCTACTATCTCCTAAGTAACATCATAATCATCATCCGACTCAGTTGGAGCACCTTGAGAAGAGGCAATGATTGCTTGCATTGCTGCTCTTGCCTTCTCTCTTTGCACTTTTTTTTCTTCTGCAACTGAAAGTATGGCATTCATATGTCTTTTTATTTCTTTTGTTGTATGAGGACATTCCTTAGCATCATGTTGAGGGATGCCTGCAAGGTGGTACTTGAGGCTATTGATGCCTCCATGATATATTTTTTTACATTGAATGCAATATACTGTGCCAGGTATGGGTCCTATATAAGCATACTTCTAGGCAGGATCTCTAGCTCCTGGAGGACGTGTGCCTACAAATCCTGCAGGCACGGATGGGGCAGAGCCTGAGGCAGAAGCGGGTTCAGAAGCCATTATCAATTAATTATTAACCTACACAAAGTGTAAGTCAAAGAACAACTTGTTAGTTTTTGATAGAAAATTTAAAAACAAGCTAAATTAGATTAAATAAAAAAACTTTTAAGTTTAAATTACTAAAAATCTATCACTAGATTCTAAACATTTTTATAACAAAAAAATTGGATTTAAAAAAAATAATAATTAGGGTTTCAAAAAAATGTGAAAAAATGTAAAAAAAGTGTAAAAAATCCCGAAAATTACTTCAGGCTAAAAAGTAAAAATAAAGCTAATCTAAAAAGAGATTGTAAAGCATGTTACTCAACAAAAGATGATTCAAAACAAAAAAAAAAACAGGGTTTAAAGAAAATTTAATAAAAATGAAAAAATCAGCAAAATATGTAAAAAAATCAAAAAAATTCATAAAAAAATCTTGTTTTCATGAATCTAAATCTTGTTTTGATGAATCTAAATGCATTTAAATCATTTTCACACTACATTTAGATGATTTTTAAACATAGAACCAACAAAAATGAAGAAATTTTAAAAAAAAAAGAAAGAATAAAAAAAATGAGAAACCCTACCTGGAAATCCAATTTGCCTTCTAAATTCGATGTAAATGCCCTTCAAATCTTATCTTTTGGATGTAAAATCGCTGCAAATGAGTGCACAATGCCTTGGAGAGGTTTTTTGCTGAGTGTGAGAAGAGAATGAATGAAAAAAAGCAACTTAAAATCCCTTTTTAGCGGCTGCCTGGGCATGTGCATAGTTGCGCGGGTTTTCTCAAAAGCTCGCCGTACATTCTGGAAAAACTCGCCAAAAGTACGGCGAGTTTTCCAAGCCTACAATTGCCTGGAAAACTCGCCAGGCCAAAAAACTCGCGAGTTTTTGGCGAGTCTTGCAACTATGTTCTCAACAGTGTTTTTTCTATGGCGGCATTGAAGAGCCTAAGGTTGGATTATTTAATACTTGCTTTTTATCAATCACCTAAGTTATTTTTATAAAATAACTTTAAAACTTAAGTGAGGGGGTACATGGTCATCGAAAAGTACCTTGGTGCCTAATGAGATAACTTAACATTGTTTTAGAAGGCTAAATAAGGCAAAATAGTTTCCTTGTGAGCAAGGACGCCCAAGGAGGAATATGATGTTTTAATTTATTAAAAATTATAAGGCTCATAAGGGGGGCGTTGGATTTTGGAGGGAAAAAAGCATTTCAAAGCTAAAGTTGCCCTAATTCCCTCTCTCTCCATAAAACTTCATTTTAGCTCTCATTTGGACATGATGGATTTGACAACTTAAGGAGACTCTACTGGATTGTTTCCAGTTTATCATTTGCAGTTGGTTGAGGACAAAAACCCTCATCTTTAGCACTAGTTTCGGTGGTGAGAGATCCACCCTAGCTGGAGGGAGTGATTCTACATCAGGAATCGCCATTGCTTTCAATAGTTTTGTTTGTTCTAGGGTTCTAATATGAAGATTTATGAAGTATTCTGATTTGGGTATCTAATTTTTGGTGTGTTTGATTCATGGCTCCAGTTTTGAAGGAGTACTTAATTTGTTGGTTTAAGAATGTGATGAGCCCTGCTGGCTCTCAACTCAAACCCCAGTATTTTCTTAAGTCTTAATGTGTTATTTTAGTTTTTTAGAGAAAGTTTATAGACAAAAGAGAAGGGGTGCAGCATATAAAAGCTCATAAACTATAAAGCAGAGCTATTTCCTACAAAATGGAAATGCAGAAGGCGTTATTTTATTGAAACAATTAGATCACAAGTGATAGACATACCAGAATGTTTCCAGATTATTTATTTAAAACAGTAAGCCAGCTCGCCAGCCAAGAATGGTGAAAACTAGCATATAAGGTCGCCTGGCCTCCAGATTTGAGTTCTCCCTCTTCGAAACTGGATACAAGCTCTTGAAAAAGGTAGATGCCGGTGATGGAAGACAAATAGCAGCCAAAAGGAAGGCATTTCTGTAATGTCCCCTATCTAGGTGAATGCGCTTAAACCTGAATCTTGCGGTCAAAGTGTTCCTCAAAGAGACATTAGAGATATTATGGACAAATAAACTTCAGTGTCAATATCCAATAAGATCAAAGGGGAGCATAAATATCATAAATATCTTATTTCTGTCAAAGGATTATTTATCACATTCTTTCACTCACTATGAGCAATTCTTCTAAAATATATTTCCTATGTACATGGGGGTAGATATTCACGTCCTACCAGATCCCATGGATGGGATCCTACTATACTACTTATCATAGTGACGAATGAATAGAGTCATTATTACTTATAGGGCTTAATAATTGTTGCAAGCATCATTATTTGGATGATCATAAATAATACCTATTTATAAATTTACATTAGATTCATCAATCACCCATGATGTACATGTGAATCACAATTTCCATATCTATTGTACATACATTTACCATTATATATTTAAATATATTCATAAATGCTAATATATTAAAGAATTTCAAAGTAATATATTCACTAATCAATATACTTAAATCATTTATTCTCACCTTTGCTAGTCCAAGTAATTAAGAACTCGTATTTTGTAATACTCACCAATTATCCAAAACATTTATTAGCCTATGAATTATATATGTATAACACATTTATATTTTATATATATATTCATATTTGTTGTATATATATATATATATCAAACATATATGACAAATACTAATCAATACGTTGTATAAATATTAAACATATAATTACCATACCTTGCTCGGTCTGCAGAAGCAGTTACTATTCTGCCTTTTCCCACCGTATCTCTTCCCTCACCGGCCACGATGGTATTGGCATATGTTCTTTAATCCTCCCATTCAATGTCTTTTTCCACATATCAAAGATTCACGGTTTAGGGTTTGAGCCAACGAACTGGAGTCTGTCCGTATATAATTCTGTTTGTTCCTTTCTCGTCTGGCAATAACTTGCTTACCGCGTGAGGAGTCAAGGTCGTGCTTTGAATGTATTTTCCGTCAATGTTTTTAAGGAAGAGTTAAGAATTCGATAAAGGATTTTTCCAATATAAATCCATGCCCTTTCTTCCACCAAAGACGTCATTTAAATATACAACTGCTGGGTGAAATGCCATGTCTCCTGGGTGAGACATCATCTCTCAAAAACCGTTGGAAGAACCCTTCGCCGACAGTGACGCGTTTTCTCACAGGCACGATAATTTGCAATTTTCGGTTATTTGTTTATTAATTAATATTTATTAAAACTTCGGTGATAAATTAATATATATATATATATTGCTTTATTAAGTTATTTGTTTATATTCAGCAATTATAATATTATCCTAATCACGATATTTATATTTGATAATTATTTTATATCCGTGTTTTACATTAATTTAATATATTTATTTAAATGTTAATATTTACATTTATATTTTAAATTATCTTAACATTTTATATACTTTGATATTTATTATATCATGATGTTTACGATGTAATCTCATCATAGACCATTATAATCACGTAATATTAAATGGTTAAATGCTTCTAAATATCACAATTTCGGGGACATGACAGTTTCAACAAGTTACTTCACACGCCTCCCTAAATGGGCACATATCCCAATGCAAGTAGTACGGCCAAGGTAGAAACCCCAAAAGAACACTCTGAAAGCTGAAATCTGTAGATAATGGCGTCTCTGGAGATGAAACCCCCTTTCCCTATTGCAGACAACTGAATACAAAATAACAGAACCCTGATTGAAGCATGTAGAACCTCTGTATGAAGCTCTCTCAATTGCACAAATTCGACTGGTCTCTCACAGTCTCAAAAGTGCTCAACATTGAAGAGATGTCGTTTTCCAATGGCAGTTTGCTCAAAACCCTAATCACAGGTAAAAGCACAGAAGGAAAACCCAAGGCAAAGTCGAAATAATCAATAATGAGTTTCTCATTGGCCAAAAGCCTTATATAACCAAGAGGCACGAATTCCAAGAAAAAATGCACTTCCTCATCATTTAAATCTTTTAACATATTCTTATGTCCTTTTCAATAGTTGAGATTTAAATAATTGGCGCCACTTAAAGGTATTAATGATTTAATTTTAAATCACCCTTTTTCCATGAATATTTAAGTGATATAAAGTGATAAAGTCAATTTGACTTTATAATAAAATATTAAGTTAATTAATAACTTAATTCACTCAAATAAGCATAACTTTACAAAGGCTTTACTTTAGAATCACATGCTAAAATTCAGGGAAACATCAGCTCTTGTAGACTGCCCAAGGGCTGCTGATGGAAATACAATCCCCTAGGAAACTAAAGAAAGCGAGGAGGCGTGAAACTCTCGGAGAAATGCCCTGACCCTGTAAAACCCAGTTATTTACAAAGTTCCGGAGAAATAGAACCTGGCATTGCAGTGGCTAGAGCGGGGGCATCACAAAGAATGGCGTTGGATTGGTGAAGAGCTTCTTCTGAGGCTGCCATTATTGTTACTTCTAGAAATCTTATCTGATGGTGTGTGCTAGTCATGGTACCAAAGTATTCATTTAGATCAAAGGTTGTGTGGAGGGAGGCCAGCACACCTAATATTAAGTACATTTAAAGGAGTTTTGGGAAAAAGGCATTGATCCTAAGGCAAGATGAGGGTTAGTGGTGATTGGCGTTTGCATGTCAAACCTGTACGTTATCTTATTCTTCTTGCAAAGGCTCTTATCTGCCCTATGTATTGGATTTCAAACTTAGGTCGATCATACTCAAAAGCTTGTCTCTGTTGGACATGGTCCTATTTGGAGGTCTCAGACATATTACAAACTGTTGGGTGTATTTCAGACCATCAATCATCTCCAGGCTTGAGTATTGTTTGTTCACATCCTTAACCATTGTAACTTCTAATCAGAAATATCAGTAAAGTAAATGCTAGTGTTCTGAAATATAATTTTGAGTGCTCTAAGTTGAAATCAAACTATGATTTATGCCCCTTCTGAACAGGATCACCCATGAACCGATTCCGCTAGCTCCTTCTCAATGTGTCGGTGTTCCATATGACCGGCTCAATCCTTCCTCCTAGAGTGCCACTTCACCGAGGTTCTCTTATCCCTATTCAATCCAACAATCCCCGCAGGTACACCTTGAGCCCCATAGGGCCCCCCGGTAGGTTGAAGGGCCTCCCACCAACGTCGATTTCCTCCCACCCCAGCCCACCTCGAACTTTCATCTCCCAACTTCTATTCCTCCCACCCACCCAACTATCATCCACATGCCATAGAATAGTAGGAGCCACCCCATAGAAGTCCTCCTAAGTTCCCACCCCAGATTAATTCGCCTGCTAGAGTAATGAGCCCAACAAATATATATTGCCTCCCACCAACCGACGCCTTTCACGGTATTATTCCACCCGGTTGGTTACGCCGGGTGGTAAATGTAATGAACTAAAACATCCACTTTCAGCGCGGGATACTCAACCCGTTGAAGCGCATCACCCGTTGCATCCAGGAGGGACGAAGTTCAACATGCTGGTATGGGGGTAAAAGCACCACCATACTTTCAGCAGATCAGCTACCAGGCCGATTTTCTCCCAGAGTTCGCCCCAGGTTGATATTCGACCTGCTCCTGGAATAATACAACTGGTTTGTGTTTAGAGGATAATTGTAGACCATGGATGGTGACAGTTCGGAATTCCTCCGGTTTAGTTAGGTTGGAGAGTTACCGGCTATTCAATGGGAACTATAATCCCCACCCAACCTGGAGATAGCGGGTGGTATTGGCCTCAGGTAAAGTGGGTGGGTGGATGAAACTGTAGATTGATCGATCCTACTCCATACACTAGAAAAACATGTAGCCTACTTTCTAACTACTATAGATTCCGATGGTCCGGTAATAGTAACTATCCCTTGGTCCAGCTTGCCTTCCTCTCTCGCCCTTTCTTTCTTTCCGATCCGACCTCCTGTTTTATTGTCTTAGCTCCCTCATAGTTCACTAGCCAGATTATATACGTAACATGGGTGGGGGGGTGCTGGTATTGGATTTCAAACTTAGGGCAATCATACTCAAAAGCTTGTCTCTGTTGGACATGGTCCTATTTGGAGGTCTCAGACATATTACAAACTGTTGGGTGTATTTCAGACCATCAATCGTCTCCAGGCTTGAGTATTGTTTGTTCACATCCTTAACCATTGTAACTTCTGATCAGAAATATCAGTAAAGTAAATGCTAGTGTTCTGAAATATAATTCTGAGTGCTCTAAGTTGAAATCAGACTATAATTTCTGCCTCTTCTGATAGTGTAATTGTTTAGAGGTCAAGTCTGAAAGTGTTACTAGTATACCGATTTCATCTAGCACTCAATCTGGGTCTGCGTAAGGTTGTTAACTGTTATCAGCAGTGAGCTATCTCTGAATAGTGAATATCAGTCAGTAAGGAAAGAAGCAATAGTTTCTTGCTGCTATAACTCAGAACGAATTTATACACTGATGTAGTTAATTTCTGAGTGACTTTGTATGCTCAGTAGCTTCATTTTAATTGCTCAGAATGGAATTGTATTAGTATGGAGTTGTGCGTTTGCAATCATATCACTGTGTAATAGTACATTGTGAAAGATTGAAGTCTTGATGTTATTCTTTGAAAACTGTTATGTAATCCATCTGAGTTCCATATTCAATGTTTGCAATGAGATGAAAAGAGTTTGATAAATGGATCATCTATTTAACTGGGAATTGTCGAGCAAAAAAAAAAATAATCTTGCAAAAAGGGGTGGCTCATTACATTTGTGGAGACTCCAACAAGGGCCGATGAAGGTATGCTAATCGCATGAGCCTTGGTTGACAGCAAGGTTGGACAAGAGTTTGATAAAATATAAAAAAAATCTTAATCACCAACTTAAGGAAGTAGTGCCTTAATAAGAGGCTGTCGCCACCATTTTGACCCACTCAATAGCTTGCGTGGCAAGGAAGACCAGTCAATGAAATTTATTGTGGGAATATTATGTTCCCATTTAGCTGCTGCTCCACATGTTATATGTTACACAGCTTTTCATGAATGGTTAGAATGATGAGCACACAGTTATACTGAGAGGGGGGGGTGAATCAGCATAACAATACATTTTACTTTTTCAAACTTAATACCATATTTAAAACTTGATCAATAACAATAACATCATTTACTCAAAATCAATAATCAAGCACATGAGAAGAACACAATAACACACAATATTTACGTGGAAACCCTTACGGGAGAAAACCATGACAAAATGTCATATAAAAAATTTACAAATTTTGTAGGCTCCAACCCACTAGAGGAATCAACCCCTCATTCAATTTGTGAGCACTAACCCACTAGAGACACCAACTCCTCATTCACTTTGTGAGAACCAACTCACTAAATGTAATGTCCCTTGCGTGAAGGGCTAAACCCCGACGGATCCTAACATGTCGTGCTAGCAGGCGTGTACTTGATAACAAGATGGTGGGGCTCCACGGTCATGTGTCCACTGTGCTCGTGGCTTCTATGCCTTCACTTCCAAAGCTGGTGGGATGCAAACCTCACCCTTAACACCCTAGGTAGCCGCCTTCACTACTAGGCCGGTCTTTTGGTGTAGTGGTTGGACCTTTGATGGATTTTGCATTCTTGGAGGATGTAGCCTTTGGAGATTTGGAGGATGCAAGTTTGTATTGCTTGAGGACAAGCAATCTCAAGAAGGGAGGACTGTCATGTCCCCAATTTGATTTGAAATTCAAATTTTGCAAGGGCGGGAAAAAGTGTTTTTGAACACTAGTTTTCATTTTTTAATTAAATATAATAATAATATTTTAAATAAATAAAATAAAATAAGAATTATTTTGGGACGGCATAGTTTGGATGAGAAAAAAGGGAATAAAAAAGAAATTAATTAAGGAGAAGGGGTCATCCCCCTTTTGAGGCCTTGATGTGGCTTTAAAAGATAAAAATAAATATCTCAAGCTAGTCGGCCTAGGTGTGAGGGAGAAAATTATTGCATATATATATACAAGGAGTCTTGAAGTTCAATTCCATTATTCAAGCAATTATTTCCAACAGATTTCTTCTCCTTAAGAGCATATTTGGATTATGCATTAGGACGAAAACCCTGTTACATATTAGGGGAGTTCAACGAAAACCTAGCTCACCTTGTGGAGGATTCGTGACAGAATCCTACTTGGACTTCAATTAGAGATCTTTCGAGGTTTGGAGCTAATTTGCATATTCAGATTTTTGGATCAGATTAGAGGAGCAGGCTTTGGGTGGTATTTACAATTTTGTATTCATTTTGCATTAGAGCATCACCCTAACTTGGAGCACCACCTTTGAGAAGGGCAATTTGGCTTTTTGGAGGCGATTTCATCATTGTTTAGGGTTTCTAAACCCTAACCCTAGCAGCAGCTCAAGCGCCATCATTGTAGAGGGTTTGTGAAGCATCATTTTACATCATTTTGGTATGTACAAACCTACTATGATGTCTGATTTGTGATTGGTAGAATTATGGGATGTAATTCGGCATGTTTGAGCCTATTCAGAAGTTCTGATTAGTAGCAGCAGACAGATTAATTCAGAAGTCAGATTTGTCCCTATATTTGTTTACATTTGGATGTCATAAATTGTTGGATGAGTTCATGATTGAAGATATTATCATGAGAGTTTATTATGGCTTTATTATTTGAGCATATTAGATGCATATATGTTCGCTGTTCTTACTTGTTTGAACGCAAAAAATCAAATCAGAATTCTAGGGTTTTAGCAGAAAACAAAAGTGCAGAAAATTAGGGCAGAATTCTGAAAATAAAAGTCAGAATTTTAGGGTAGATCCTATTGGGGATATCACACTAGAGGCACCAACTCCTCATTCAATTGAATTCGTAGGCACTAACCTACTAGAGGCACCAATATCTCCTTTAGGAAGCACCAACTTCCAAAGCAAAACTTGGTTCCACCTTCTTGGATGTTGCACCTTCAACGGATGATGGACAATTAGATCTCTTGTTTGATACCACTCTTCTTCTTGGATTTATCTTCCTTGAATGATCTCCAAATGTATCTTATTTATAACTCTCCTCTTTCCATATTAGTGATCTACTTCATGATGATTTCATTTAACTCCGTCACCAAATCTGCATTATATTCTTCTTTTCAAATCTTCATTTATCCTCATTCACCAAACTATTCTTGGATGATGCAACTACTGTCATACACTTTCTTCTAAAATATTACTATAAATATGATTACAAATCTGCTATTATCTTGCTCTAAGATTTGCTATAATTATTCACAAAATCTGCCTTTGATCAACCTCCCTCTTCTCACACAAATCTGCTAGTGTATGAATAATATATCTTTTTATCTTCCATACACAAGTCTGCTATGATATTCTATTGTATTTTCTTCATTTGATTCTGCTGGTGTATTAAAGATATATTTCTTTATCTTCCACTTTCACATACATCCTTCCACAACTCTCCACACAATTCCATTTTATATTCTTATGTCTCTATAAAGAGACACATCCTTTTGAAGAGTGATATCTTTATAGAAAGATATGACCTTTTGTTAAGAAATAATCACTGCCTTAAACTACTCTTTCTTTTAATTCCAAATGCTGCCTTTTAAGGATTGTTGTTCCTTATTCATTAATCGCAGCTCTTCACCATATAATTGCTGCTCTTTTATAATATGCTCTTCATAATAAATCACTTCCTATTAATAAATTGTTTGTTGCATTTACTTCATAAATGGAATCGCTGCCCAGCTAAATATAAATCACAGCCTTGTTGTTTTAACCTTAACTGCTGCTCTTTCCAAATAAAATAATCACTGCCCTATTACATATTCATTTATCTCTTTAATTACTTTAATTGTTGTATTTTTGAACTCTTAACAAATGCTTGCTGCCTTAACAATGTAATGTCGCCTTTTTAGCCTGGCGTTGCTTTTGGATGGTTTAGCCTATTCCAAACCCTCGTAGGCTAATGAGCATGGTTAGGGGGTCCTTTGCGGCAGATATCTAGTCAATTGATGGTTTCCATTCCTAGTTTCAGTTGAATTGGGGCAATAAGGAGAGATCATTAAGTCAATTATTTGTAAGGTTTTCCAACATGAGTTTTGGTTTTCCAGCATTTGGTTTTCCAGCGTTTTCCAGCCTTTGGTTTTCTAGCACTTGGTTTTCCAGCGTTTGGTTTTCCAACATTTGGTTTTCCAACATTTAAATGGTGACCTTATATTTAATTAATTTAGTAAAGTGACTTAAATAAAATATTATATCATAAAGTCACTAAAAAAAATAATATTTTCTAGAAGCTTCTTGAAGTTGGATTGAAAAAGTATAAAAGAAGATCAAGCCAAGCTTCTAATCATCCAAGAATTGACATTTGAATTGAAGATATTGTTTGGTGAAGGGGTCAGCTAGGGTTTATGCCATTTTCCAGCCATTGGGAACAAAAACTCTCATTGGTTATGCAATTTTGAGGTTGTGAAATATCAGCCGAATTATTGCTTCATTGTGGGCTTCACTTCAGAAGTTCAATTTGTGCTTACATTGGAAAACTTTGTGGCCTTTGGCCAAGTTTTGGAGATAGATTCTGTCATGTCCCCTTCTCAGTGACATCTCTCAGACGACAGGATTGGCCTATCATACGACCCTCGTAGGCCGATGGACTGGATAGAGGGTCACTTCAGCCGGCAGGTCGAGGGGATTGTCGTTGTCTTTTCGTTCGGCTCATGAGAGCTTCTGATGCATTTTAGCAGTTCTTTGATGCAGGACCGCTGCTGCTGGCGGATGGGGTGGCGGGTAAAGGGCTTCATTGTCGGTTGACGGATCGATCATCGGGTTTAGAACGAGGGAGATATTAATATTTGATCGTATTGATTAAATATTAATTAATAAACGTTTATAATATAAAGTTATAATTTAATATTATGACTTAAGTGTTTATTCCTTGAGGGGTGCGCCATCATGAAGGGGGCCAGTTTAACATTTAAAATATGATTTAAATATTTGACGGAGAACTATGGAGAAATAAGAAAATTAAAAGTCAAATATTAATTAAAACCCTATTTTCAAGGGAATCGCACTTTTCAGTGTATTTGAGGATTTTGCATTGGGATTTGTGCATTATGTGATTATTGAGTTTGAAACTGATCAATTTTGGTCTGAGCCTGAGACTTAGGGTTTCATGTTCGTTTGCCTTGGGGAACGAGCCATCTCCAACGGAAAGCAATTCAGAGAGTGTGCAATATCACTCGATCTATTGCCTACAGAGGTTTTCTTATTCAGAGGAAACTACAGAGCTTCAGAGGATTCACCATATCCAGTTCTTTTCAGTTATTTTCATCCAGAGATCATCATACAACTGGGCGCACCATATTCTGAGCTTCAGACAGTGATTTTGGAAGGAGCCGTACAACATTTATTACAAATTCTGACAGGCCGTACCTGCTGTCAGGGCCGTACCACTGTTCCTAGGCCGTACTCATCAGAATAAAATAAACGCCTTAATCAGAGGGTTCTAGTCTGCATCAAAGGAGGCGCCTGGATCACTGGACCATACTGTGCTTGCCAGACGGAGGGAGAAAGCAAGGAATTGACACAGCCGTACAAATTTGTGCATCAACAGCAAGCAGATTTACCAGGTTCTCTTTTACAATAAAAATCAATATTCTATCTTGCATGTTGTCAGATCATTGTTATATGGAATCATTGAATTAATAAAGGATACGCCTTCATTATTATTGTATTTTCTCAAGCAAAATGAAGACTTAGGATTTTTATTGAATTTATTTTAAATTTCTGTCAAAGCCGTACTATCATTAAATGCATTGAAAACACAAAAATTGCAAAAAAATCACAAAACTTCAGAAAACGTCAGAAAACCTAAAAATATCAGTCAGAGCAGTAACAGGGGGAAACCTAGGGTTTCTACAGATTCCATATCAGCTTGTTGAAGCATTTTGGAAAATAATCTACAGCTGCATTTGTAGAAGTTTGGAGGATTTTGTATTGATGATTTGTAACCATTGGAGAGGGACAATTTGGCATTGAAGAGCATCGATTGAAGGCACTGCTGTTCATCATTTACAGTCATATTGCTGCAGATTGGAAATCCACGATTTCACTCATATCATGCTAATGAGGGGTTGATTTCTTATGGGCATATAGGCGCCTCATTTCTTGATGTATGGTGATGACTTTGGGAGCTAATGGAAGACATTTGAAGGCCTCAATTATTTATTGTTAAGGCTGCAAGACTGAAACAAGGGCGGCTACTTTAGGAGGTGCGATTTCATGCAAGGAGATTCAATAACATTCAAATAAAGTCAGAGAAAGACATCATTGCATTGGCTGATCATTCCAAACTTCACAATCAGGTTCCTTCATGTTTTTTTGGAGTATTTGCATTATTAAATTAGTTTGCATAAGTTGCTGCTGTAGGTGATCATTTTATATCAGACTTGTATTGCATTGGAAAATTATTGTAAAGCCAAGAGTGGCTGCTCTTCAGCAATGTAATTTGAATTGCACATCAATAAAGGAGTGACAAATTGCATAGTAACTGTTTGATGTAATGTCCATATCGATATGCTTCAAGTTTGCATTCTAGTTTACATGCCAAGTGTTTGACAAAATGTCATTGGCTGTAGATTCTCATTTTGGCATAAATATTATTATAAGATTGCATGCCAAGTGTTTGTGTTAATGCCACTTGGCTATAGTTGCACATATGCCATCTTAGGTTGCATCCAAAGTGTTTGTCATAATTCCTAATTGTTGTAGCTGCATATTACAAGTAGTTTCAGTCATCTATATGCATCAAAAATACATAAAAACAATTGCATTTCATCTTGGAAACATTCATAGTTGTCATTTACAATCATTGGTACCATTGAAAACATTCAAAGAAACATCATTGGCAACAAGGAAAGTCAAACAAAAGCAATCAGAAGTTTTTATCAGCCTATATCAGCTTGCACACCAACTGTTTGACAAAATTCCAAAGGCAGCAAGTGAAGAGTTTTTAAGTCAGATTGGGTTAGGCTCATTACAAACAAATACTCGATGCCTTAAACATATTCACCACCTTTCTTATCGCTGCTCTAACAATAGTTTATCTATTTGCTGTGCATGTAATTTGCAGCATTTTATACTTCTTTTTATGACATGTCAATAAGACAAAGTATTTCACCTTTTTGAATAAGACAAATTTTGTCTTTTATGCCTTTGTCTTTTCTTTATGAAAGTGACCGCTGCCGTTAGTAAGGATTAATATTTATTTATTAATCCTTATTTAAATTTTTAACAAGATAATTGCTGTCCCTTTTTATTGCTACATCTTTTGTCTTGTGTGTTTTTTTGTCTTATGAGGCATTTGTCTTTTGTGCTTTTGTCTTCCATGCTTTTGTTTTTGGCTTTCTTGCTTCTTTTCATATATAATTAAATTAAATTGAGCGATCAATGCAGATTTAGATATGCTTTAATCTTGGGCAATCATAATGTAAATATGAACATTACTTTATATATTATTTCATAATATATAATGTCTTTTTCTTTTATCTTTTATGATCTATTCTAGATCATAATGTAGATATGGTCATTACTTCATTAATTCATAGTTGAAATCTGGTTTTGCTTGGTCTTGTATGTTGCCAACCTGTCCATCGATTAGTGGCCTATAACTTTTTATGAGTACTTTGACATAGATCTCATTTGACATCATTGGCAATCAATTCAACAATCTCGCTCATTAGTGATTTTTTTAGTGGCTAATATTCGCCAATTGGCTAATAGTTGAAATTTTGGAATCCAAAATTGGCTTAATAGTTTGAGCTATAATGTGACTTGAATCACCACATTTTTATAAAATTTTATTATAGTCTTATTTAAATCGCCAAAGAATTTATTTTATTAAAAATTTAACTCAAAAATTCGCCACATTATTCAATACATGATTAGATCAGATTCGCCTAAATTTTATAAATTATAGTAAAAATCTATATTAATTCGCCAATAGTATATCATAATTATTAGTTGTTTTAGGACAATAATTATAATCTTTAGTTCCACCATTGATTTATAATATAATCTAATAGTCCTTGTTGTATTCCATGAGGTAAAATATACCTAGGATAAGTAATGCTCATGGTGCCCACAATTTGGGGTCTCGTTAACATTATAGATTGTGGGTAAATTTTACCTCACTAAGTACAAGGAGGGTCATTAGATCAATGATATAAAAGAAATTTTCCCCGTGAGAATTACAGATCATGGATACATTTTACCTTGTAGAATACAATGAGGGCCCGGATTTCTTTGATGTGCATTGTGACGTAACAAGGGAAAAGGGAACAATTTTAGAATTGTGTTTGTAATTGCAGATTATTTTGAATCTTTGAATTTAGAAGTATGGATATAGTGTTTCATTGAGCAAGTCTATCGACTAGAACAATAACTTAGATTTATTCTCTGTGTGGGATGATTTCTTCACATTATATTCATTTATTTGTGATTAGGGACAATTCCTAGTATTATATTCATCTGCTATTATTTTCTTGAGTCTTTGTGCTTATGCGTTAATGGTTTATTTCAGTTCATCGCACTAATTCCATACTTATGGGTTGGTGTTTGTTTGCCTTTCATTGCTTTCTGGTTAAAAGCAAACTTTATAAAATATAGTAATAATCCCGAGGGAGTTGTACCTCAATAATAATTCAAAGAAAAATCACAAATGAAATTGTGATATTTCCAAAGCTGTTGGCAATATTGGCCTTTATAAGCAGGGCTATGGAGTTGTTATTTTAATATTTTAATAAATTCCAATTCATTCGCTAACAACTACCAAACCAAGCCTATGAAGAGAGATGCTTATGATGATTTCAGTCCTAGTGAGTTGGAGAGTGGCTTATTCAAAAAGGCCAATACTCACGAGGAGCACAATGAATACTTGATCTCTGAATTGAGTGATCAACCCTTCTACACATGGGATCCGGGTGTGTTGGCACCTAAGTATGATGAGGATCCACATTGGGATGAATTTCCTTTTGATTGTAATGATGTCTTTACTTCATCCCGGGAGTCATGCATAAAGAATGGCATTGAGGAAGGTGAAGTTGTAAGAAATAACTTTGTATGCAAATCAGAAAACTTAATGCATGAAACTAAAATTGATCGTGGGCCTAGCTTCGAAAAGGAGGTACATGAGACTTCGGGCAGCCATGGAATCACTACTGAAAGGTATGACAAAGATTCTGGTTCTAGTTTTCATCATAGCAGCAGTTTACTATATTTGCATGAACATGATTGGAAAAGTCAGTTTTTGGTGTTTGTTGAAAATGAAGTGCACACATTATCTAGATTGGATGACATTAGAAGCCTTGGTGAAAATTTCATCTTCAAGACCCCAAGAAACCAATATGACCAAAATTTTCCCCTTGCTGATTTCCAAATGATCAAGAGCACTATAGAGGGAATAAAATCAGTTTTCTTACACATGATGCATGATAGAGATCTAGCCATCACATTTGCAAATGAGACTTTGACCATGACTAAATAGTTAAGGGGAGAGGTTAGTGAGCTCGCCATTGAGCTTAATTCCACAAAGGTTGCTTTGGAAAGTGTCCAAGAGGCACTTCTTGAAGCAAATAATCAGCTCTATGAGGCTCGGTAGTTCAAGGAGAAGGAGAGCAGATAAAGGGCTAAGGAGATCGGGCAAGTAATGGAGGAGCTCGATTGCATTCATCAAGAGTTTGAACTTGCACATTGCCCCAAAAAATCTAAAAATAGGAGTTTGGATCAGCAAGAGGATTGGTCTAATTTTGGAGTTAACGATAATCTTCAATTTGTTGATAACCCCTTTGAGTTGGATGATGAAACTCTTTCTGATCCCAATGATGAGACTGGAGTCGATCACAGGATTTGGGATCCAAGTGCAATTCCTAGTTGTGAGGTGTTGTCTCAGAATTGGAGTTGTGGGCAAAATCCTAGTGTTAGTATTGCTGTCCACTTTCCAATCAGCCAATACATGACTTCAATTCTTGGTCCGCAAATAAGTTGGATAGCTTCTTCAGACTAGCAGTGAGTACTTTATGGTTGAGGCTAGTTGGTAGAAGTGATTTGATCATAGGAGATGATTCTTCAACTACTTCCATACTCATCTCACCTATGTTTTTTGTAGGATTTCAGATTGATTACCACTTCATTTTGCATCTAGCATTCATTTTAGCATTTCATTCACTTTCCGAAATGAGCATTGTGTTCATTCTACTCATCCAAGGACAAAATCCTTTGGCTGATTTCAAAAAACTTTCAGGAAAAAACCCTTTTGGATTATACCATTTTTGGAGGTGAGAACGAAACTAAGTTACCGATTCGTTTTTGGATTGATGCCAGTGCATAAATCCCGGTACAGGATTAGGTCCATTTTTAGGGGTTGAATGCAGTTGGTGTTGGCTGTATAAGTGAAATATATACATATTTGCAGCAGTAATTAAGTTCAAAATACACCACCATATTAATAGTCAAATAACATAGCAAAAATACATCACTTTCATAGTCAAATATTAAAATATTAGTGATACTCGAATGTCATGGTATTAAATTTCAAACATAAAAATGTCAAGTGTTTACAATCAGCCATTATTGATCATTGATCAATCTAAATCATATGGGTCATCAAAAAGAGCATCATCAACATCATTAGATGCTATATCATACTAACCTATCTTCACTTGAGAAGCAGCACTTATTTATCCATATTGTCCCATGCAAAAGCTATATCCATATATATTTAATGTTGGTGATTTGCTGCCTAGTCTCACTTAGGGTCTATGATGCAGGGTTCGTACCCGCAGGCCCCGAACCCGGTTCAGGTACACACCCGGTTCGGGTTCGTCTGCGAGTACATGCTGGGTACACAGGGTGCACGCCCAGCACTGTGGGTTTGCCAAGGTTCGCACACCCACAAACCCACAGTGCTAGGCACGCACCCTGTGCGTACCCAGAACAAACCCGGGCGAACCCATGGGCCAAGTCAAAAATAAAGGGCCCAAACTTGATTAAAAAACTTTTTTTTTTAAAAAAATTTCCCCCTAACCCTAAAACGGCATTGATCATTTCATAGTATGTACTTCATCATTGATCATTTCATAGTGATGATTTCCATTGTGATAATTCAATGTGTAATGCAGATGCAAATCTGGGAATCAATACTAAGCCATTCCAACTTTCAAATATGATACACAATAGATAACTGCTCAAAAATTAATATCAGACCTATACATACTTAGAATAACCAACAAAGAGCAGATCACAGTATTCCAAAACTATGCCAGACCACAGTGATACAAACTAAGCTTATATTTGCAGTAGAGACATTACATACAACGACCAGAATTGACAGCAACCTCAAAAAAAATTTGTAGATAACAGTACAACAAATAATCAACATTACAACATTACTCTCCACTCCATAGACTTGACGTGACAGTACTAATAGTAAATCTGATAACCCAAATCTGAAACATAGTACTCAATATTGGACTGAGTTTACCAAACTTATTGCAAGAACTTCCTGTGTTCTGTTTAGAGCTGATGTATGAAGTTAATCCTCAGAAAATTAACAGCAGATAGAAGAAAGTCTGTACTCAATCTAAGACAAGGTTATAATCTTTTACAACTTCTCACAGTCTATTTGTAGCAGCAAATACATTGATTTATAACAGCAAATAATAGAATGAACAGCAGTTACAAGTAATACAATGAGTTTATAAATATCTCAGACCTGGGAATGTGTTTGCCAGGATCTAAGTTACCGAATCGGGTAAAGGTACGTGGGTTCGGGTACGGGTACGGTACGCCGATACGGCAAAAAAAAAAAAATTGGTGTGGGTACGTTTGGGTACGTC
The DNA here is from genome assembly GCA_007258455.2 of Sequoia sempervirens. NCBI lineage: Eukaryota > Viridiplantae > Streptophyta > Pinopsida > Cupressales > Cupressaceae > Sequoia > Sequoia sempervirens. The sequence goes on from VDFB02193867.1 coordinate 548,102,883, forward strand.
CGTACAAAAACATATAAAAATCATAAAAAATTAGTATAATTATAAATTTACAATATATTAATATAATTTTTATAATATAATTAATATCATAATATTACTATATACATTATACATATAATAATTTAATATTTACACCTATATTAAAATAATAAATAAAATAATTTAATTTAAACAAATTAAACATTATTATTTATACCTATAAATAAAATAATTCAATTTAATATTTATACCTATATTAAAATAATAAATAAAATAATATAAGTGTAAATTACTAAATAATAAATAATTTAATAAGTTCTTTTCTGATTGTATAATACCACACAATATTAAATAATAAATAAAAATAAATAAACCTTTAAAAATATTTTAAAACCGACCCACTCATTTGTTTGAAGTTTTAAAGTGTGAAAATAAATATTTAAAAAAAAAAATTAGACGGTCCTCAAAAAATCTGCGGCTGGCAAAGCAATCTGCAACCCACCCCTAACCTGCAACTCGCGTCGTCTCCCAACCTGCGTCATCTCCCAGCCCGCGTCGTCCTGCAACAAGCTTCGACGGAGTCCACAAAGAGCTGAGCTTTCAGAAAAAAAAAAACCGAAAGAAACAAGTGTGTTGCGTGCAGAATAATACGGCTTAGGGTTAAGGCGCGTTTTCTTGTGACGCAAAATTCGTCAAGGGCATGGTGGAAGCGTTTTTGCCAGGGAAATTTCGAATCCTACCTGATTCCACAGCGAATCTGGGAGGTATCCGATTCTGATACGTCCCGTACCCGGAATCGGGAGGGTAAAGCCACGATTCCAGTAACATAGGCCAGGATAAATGAATGATGAATCTTGCTCGATCAATGATCAATGATCGTGAATATTTATCTTTGGCATTTGGCATTGATCAATGATCAAGTATCATACTATGAAATGATTTAATTTTACAATTTTGTATATTTCTCTTATTTTTTGTATATACACACACACACACACACACACGTACCCATACGTACCCAAACCCCTAAAGAAAAATTTCACGTACCCACATACTGGGTTCTCATACCCGCACCGTCCCCGAACCCGAACCGGTAACTTAGCTTAGGGTTTCACCCTCCATACAAACTCCTTTTCTGTTCTATAGAATATTATTTATATACTCCTGTGTTGCTTTCAACATTCTGAAATAAACTTTTGATTCTCATTGATGTATATTGGCAGTAATGGATGGACAGTAGTATGAAAATCTGCTTGAAAGGAACCTTCATGTTAAGGATTTAATATGTTCGTTCTTTCTAGATTGAGGTTGAGGGATCTATCATTTTTCAGACCAATATAAACAGCTCGCTGCATGATGAAAAAATATACCATGTTGCCAATTTTTGCACAGATGGGGAAAAATGTCAAGCCTTCAGGTCCTTGTGAGGCAAAGATTAGGGTTGGAATGAATATTTTATTATTTAGAAGTCAACTTTCAGTCAAAAAAATAATTTAAAATTGCAAAAAATGACACTTTTTCCGCGGCCTAGGCGTTTTGACATCTGAATTCGAGTCAAATTCGTGTCGGCTTTGGTTGGGCGTATCCTAGACGAATCCGCAAAGGCATTTTGAATTTGTGGCATATCCACAGTCGAATTTTTGTACGTTGTGCGAATTTGAATTGTACCAAATCCGAATTTTGAATCCGGTACGAATCGTATCATATCCAGAGGCTGGGAGTGACGAATCGGTAACATAGAACGAAAACCCTACTTTTTCATCATTGGCAATTACACATGGGAGTTGCATGTTGTGTTGATTTGGAGATTTTGTGCACATTTACAGGTTTTGGTGAAAGGATATTTGCAAGCAAATCATAGATTGTTGTTTAGGAGTAGATTTCCATCATCCACCTTGAGCACCACACTTTGAGAGGTCATTATATTTATCTATTGGCAGATTTCAGGGTTTGTTACTGTTTGAAGACTTTATTTGCATGATTTGAGGCTGTCATACCTTTCCTAGAGAGGCAAATCAGTACTTTATTGAGGGAAACCGGTATTAACAACATTATTGACCATTTTGGGAGGCAATTTACATTGGCTTTGAAGGATGGATCATATTGGAGGGCAGCAAACAGCATTTTATATCATTTTCAGCCTCTTATTGTGGGTGATCTACCTCTTGGACAACCTTCTGGAGGTGGATCTGCAGTTGGGAAGCTTTGAAGGCTAACGCAGCACTTCTACACCCTTTCCTAGCCGCCAACATTCATTTCCAGCCTTGCCACAGATCTAGGGTGCTGTACCAACATTTTGGAGGGTTACATCAATCATAGAAGGTGCTGTAACAGTCAATAGAGTGTTACATCAGATACTTATGTACCTGACTTTGGGAGTGTCCTACCAACAGCCCTATTGCAGAAATCTCATCATTTGATCACTTTAGTGTTTGTTTCAGAAAAATCGGTAAATAGCAAAAAATATAAAAAAGGAACATTACAATGACAGCCATTAAAGAGGTTGTCAAAACATCTGAAGTCAAGCATTTGTATTGTTTAATTGTCCATGAAGTTGGAACTGCACTTCTATAGTAAGAATTGCAGATCAAAATGTGCCCCACAAAGAAGACAAAGCAATTTGAAACTCGACTGAAAATTATACAAAGACAATTTAAATATTAGCTGGTTGTTTGCTCAGTTATCATTTTTTATTAAAACTAACAGCAGTAATAGCATTAGTTGAATTAAAAAATGTAATACCTGGATACTGCAGTCACGCTCCCCAAAATGGACACAATTACCATATTTATCTGCAAGAATCTGCCAATCAAGATTTGAATAATTACACCCAGTAAGTGTTCGGATTGAAAATGAGGTTCAATCATTGCCTCAAAAAATTAATTAACATTAGAATTATCAAAAGTGACAAAGCAAAGTGCTTTAATGCATCCCTCCTTAATTTTTCAGATTCAGTAATTTTACCATTTCCTTGTGAACCGGCGATTGGATGGACATTTAACTACTCCATCAACAGAAGGTTGCCAAAAAAATAAAGTTGTAAAATGACAACACTGCATTCTTCACAACAAACTGCACATATTAAGAAAGGCTATTTACCTGGAATTCAATATGTCTAGGGTTTTTTATGTATCTCTCCAAATAAACACCATCATTTCCAAATGCTGCACCTGCCTCACTTCTTGCTTGCTGAAAATACGAAAACAAAGTTAAAAAACTTCAGTTGCCTATTTGGAATAGATATCCTAATCATGGAATAAATAAGTTATGCAAGCATTACATTGATGAAACTTTTTCATTGACTCAGAAAAATATGGATAGGTAATAATCTCATGTTTGACATATCTAAGGATGTGCTATTTGGAAAATAAATTCCAGGTAGTGTGATCATGTTCCAAGACATGGCTAGCTCTGGTGCAATGACTCTTGACTTTGAGTCCACATCCATTATTTCTAAAAAGTTTTAATACACCAGACCATATTTACACCTGAATGGATTTTACTGTCAGATGTGAGATATGATAACAATTTATTATCACAAAAGCATCAAACTTGGTCCTTTCTCTGGGACTAAGATTGTTCACAATTCGTCAACAGTAAATCAAGCAAAGGATCAGTCTCCATCACCAAGATATTGACAAGAATAATCAATAAACCCAATCAACGAGTATGAGCAGTTCGATTAATGATAGCAGCAAAATAAGATTTAGTGTCTACATGTTCACGCTATGCGTAATCACCCCTTACAGATCTTCCTGTTACTTCTTATTGAAAAGTCTGAATGCACTAGTATGGTGCAGATTAATGCATTCTGAGAAAGATCAATCTTCATAATAGCATAAAAGTGTTTTGGTGAACTCCACAATAATTGCTATATGTAGTTTTAGAAACTAAGGTTACTGTGATTACTAAAATATGTCTTAATGTGGCATAGACATGCCAAGACATGCTTTCTGTATATGTAATTGTGTGTATGTTGCATTTAGTCATGGTTTATTATCATGTTTTTCAACCTTGTTCACAATTTCTATTTAACATTTTCATTAGAAGGAAGCCAACCATTAGGTATTTCACGAATCATGGTAACAATGGAGACACTTTTACTTAGTAGAATATGATCAAGACAATAATTATTTGCTATATAAATGGCCACACTAGAAACAAGAAAAGCACCTACAGGAAATAAGGTGCAGCTAAATACCTGCAATAGCTTTACAAATTCTCCAGGTTCATTTGCCAAGCGCATTCCACGACCTCCACCACCTGCAGTTGCCTTCAGAAGATAAAGAGACAACAATTATTATCAATCTAAACAAAAACTAGCTGTTAGTCTGGATATGTTAAGCCTTAACACATACAATCTGGCACAAACTGCTCATTAAGGAAAGATATAAAGATGCCCAAATTAGTTAGAGGTCAGGATATATGCATCAGAATATTAATAGCTCTTTCCTTTTCAATGGATTTAGATCAAAAAAAAAAGTAATGATGCATGGAACCAACACTCATAACAAGCAATTCTTGGATGCCTCAATATAGCACATGCAATGCAAGAATCTCTGAGGCTGTTATATTGACTACTTCCGTCCAGTGACATATACATTAAAGTTCCCTTGTTATTTTATTTTTTTCTATTCAGAGTTGTCTCATCCGTTACCTAAACATATGCTATTGCCTATTTATAATTATTTTCATAAAGACATTCCTCATGCTTAAGAGTTTATAACACTTTATAGGTTATTCTATCCATTCAACAACCAAATAACATTTGCATTGTCATCCCTCTGTTACAAAATTAATGGGTATTTTTGCCTAAATGGCAAATTCTATGCCATATCAGTAAGCCATGTTAATACGTTTCATGTTACATAACACCCTCCTGAATATCAGCCTCCTCCAAGAAAAAAGGGTAATGTCATGAATATTTAGAATCTTCTACAGAAGTAGATTACTGAATCCTTCAATTTTGAGGCAACCTGGTATCTTTCTTTCTTTTTTTTCTGTGTATTATCTATATTGTCTAATATAATATTCTGAGGTGTGGGCGGATTCCTTTATATCATACACATTGTTCAAGATCTACAACCTTTGTGTTTTGACCTCGTGATCAAGCTTAGGGAAAAAAGGGCCCTTGCCAATCCATCTAGGCCAGAAGTGCCTTCAAAATTCAGAAGTGTGCACATAGAGAAATTCCCTACAAAACCTTTTAGCAGGTTAGAAAACCCCTTGTATCTCCATATTGGGATATAATATCATGTTGCTATACTTTTATTGAGCTTTTGTACTTGGTATGTTTCCAAATTCTTTTTTTAACTATTTTTTTATATTTGGAGTTGGCTCATTTTTTGGGTGCTCATTTGGTCATTTATGTACAATAATATAATTTCAGTTTTTGTTCTGAATTCTAGAGCTGTTTGAAGACCTTAGAGGACAAGCCAGTAATTTTTATAATTTGTTAAAGCTCTGAACAAAGACTCCAGTAGTTAAGGGATGATCTACAATAGAAAATCTAAGTTTGCATCCATGACAAGTCTCAGCATTTCAGTTCTCACTTAAAGCAAATAACTTGGACAGCATGCATTATAATTTGTGTACCATAAAATTCAAGATGGATAATTTACTCATGGAGTGATTTGTGGGATTTCATTATCGGAGATGAGATTATGCTAATGGGTTAACACTGAGAAACATAGAATCAGAAACTGGGAAAACCTGGCAAGTTTCCCATGCTGATCAGTACCAACATGCCCAGTTCAGTCAAAAAACTAGTCATCACTGGTCAAAATCGGGTCAACCTGCCAAAAAAAGTCAAAGTTGAAAAAAGCTACAGGTTAGAGTCTTAGACACATGCAAGTGAAAAAACCGAGGGTTTTTCCTTGATTTTTCAGAAGAAGCATTGGTTTAGGGTTTGGGGATTAAGGTTTAGCATTTTTTATTTGACCATGTTTATCCCATTTAAACCTGTGTAATTGAATTCTATTTATACTTTCACATTGTCATGTATGTATAATTCTACCATGCTGAGAAGTAAACTCAATTTTAATGAGAGAAAGGACAGATTAAAATAAACTATTCAGACAAAAATAGCATTTTAATATATCTCAGGGAATGCAATATTGCTAAAGAAGTATGGGGCATCCTCAAATCAACTTTTGAGACAGCTTATACATCAAGAATTCCATACCTAAGGAACCAGTAAAATGAGGATGAAATGAAGGAGAAGCCATGACTCTCAGACAATATAAGAACCTACAAGACCACCTAAGTATAGTTGGACAAAATCTGAAGTTGAAGCCAAAGAATTAGCACTAATCCCATTCAACATTATTCCTCATCTGTATCAAGGATTTTGTAAGAGATGTGATCATACTTAGAGGTAAAAAGACAAAATTTACCCTTTAAGTTAAAAGAAGCAATACTGAATAGATAAGAGGCACGAAAGAAGAGGTCAAGCAGACAAACAGTTAACCCAAAAATATGAGGAATAAAGATAATCTGTAAAATCAAAATGGAAAAACAGCAACACATCATTTGCATACAAGAATCGGATATTGTTATTAGTGAAAAACAGGGACACTTTAAATATCTACGTAAGAACAAATTTGATGATTCTGCTTCCTCATGTCCTAAATAAATAGCATGTAGACAATCAGGTCAATTTGTTGAGAAGGTTGCAAAATCGATTAAGAATAAAAAGAGAGAGAAGGCAGCTCCTTCTTTCAGCCTTAGCTTCCAAAGATGACACAATTATGGTGTGGTAGAGAATGGTTTTAAGTTCAAATAAGTTGGAGCTGGTGATGCAATAGTGCTTGGAGATGAAATAGTGCATAAAATAAACTGTAAAGCATGATGAAAATGTTCTACATGTGCCAGAACTAGCCAAGCGTGTTTACTCACTGGGATGAATTCCAACGTGCTATGAGAGTAAACGGCTTACAGAACATAACGTATGTACTAGAAGATAATGCACAGAATAATCATACTTGTCCTTATTGATAGAATGTATGCCAATACAATCATAGCATTAATAATCGTAGCAACAATGTTTCCTGACTACATGACTCGAGTACATATAGTACACTGGCGATGGTTGAGAGATTAACCGTCGCGTCCTTTCATTACAACTAATTATTTTCGTCAAGAACTTAATTCCCAAGACAACTAACATGACAAGTACATAACACAACAAGTACATGAATTATTAACATTAACTAAAGTCTTATTTACTTATGACTCACGGCAGACCAAGTACACTCTCGGTCGACTACAACCGACTATGACTATGGCCGACTAGACCAACTACATCATTCCCCCCCCCACACAAAAGTAGTCGTCTTCTAGACGACGAACGAAAAACAAAACCGAGGGTACAGAAAGGGAAATTAAGAAGAGGGAGGGTGAGAAGGCAACCCTAGATGTGCAAGATCCACCATTTGGACTACCTCAGCACTCTCCCTCTCAGCCGAAAGTCGCAGCGCATCGGCCATCTGTGTATCCTTCTCTGCCAACGGCTGATCCTTCTCTGCCAATACTTTGTCTTTCTCTATCAAATTCTCCTTGAGAGTGGCAACTCCCGTCCGCTTAGCAACCATCACTTGATCCAATTCCTCTTGTGACTTCTGAATGTAGCCTGCCAAGTCTCGCCTAGTAGTCTCGGTCGTCTCTACTCCTGACCACCTATGCAGGGTCAAGGGGCAATGCCCCTTACAGGGATTTGGGGGCAATGCCTCTTGCGGGGGTTTGGGGGTAGCGCCCCCAACGAGGTCAAGGGGCAGCGCCCCTAGCGGGGTCCTGGGGCATCATTTTCACAAATTTTCAGTGTTCCACGAGGTTTCGGGGATGGGGACAGGGGAACGGTAAGGTATGCATTTTGGGGATGCGGGGACGAGGGTCTAAGTTTGGGGGCGGCAAGCTGTTGAAATACATATAGTACTTGAAAAAATAGTTATAAAAAGATGTATAAGTATAAGAATTATACATCTTGGAGACAACTAGGAGTCCCCTAGATGTCTTGAGGACACCCCGGCATCCTCAAAGTCTTAGTGGCGTCTTGGAGAGAGCAACACAGGTGGTGGGATGGTGGAGTCGGTGGTGGGCTAGTGGGGGGATGTCCCCCCCAAGTCCCCAAGTCTCTGAGACGTCCCCATCTAGAAAACGTGAGATTTTTTTTGGGGGGGGAACGCATCCCCGTGGAACACTGCAAATTTTCAAGAGGTTCCAAATATTGCTGACAAAGCCCAAAATTAGAGATTTCGGCGTGTTTAACCATTTGATCCAGTGCCTCCTCCGCACAACTTTCTTCAATCATACTTGCACCTCCGTATGCCATTATCTTTGTGCCTTCTGTGAAACTAGTGCATCTTTCACCCATACGGTTCTCCTGTGTACAACCTTCCTTTTGATTTTGTCTTTCCTAAATGTGGTCCTTATAGTGGTAACACTTTCTGTTCTCTATGCGAAATTGCCTTTAGTATCTTCGATGCCTCTCCTCTTCAAAGTGTATGGAATTGACCTGGTTGCCTTTGGCAAAGAATTTTTTTCTCCCTACAATGCTTTATTCGCAATGGTCCTCTTTGTACGTTGTACAGTTTCTCCTCTTCCCCATACGTCTTGCACTTGTTGTTTGCTCGCCAGTCTCCATATGCTAATACCTCTATAAACTCTTACACGGCTGCCCTTGTTACCTCGCACAGCCAACTTATGTTTACTTCATACGGAAAACTCTCCTTCACCTCTTCGTACAACAAACTCTCTTTCTTTATATTGTACGGCGATCTCTTTTTCACCTCTTTGTATGGCAAACTCTTCACTTCATACAGCCTTTGTACCTCCCTAAAATCGTATGGAATTACTATTATAGATTTGTACAGCCTTTCTTTTTGTGATTCTCCACTCATACAGACCCCCTTCACAACATACGCCTGGCTCTTTACCTCGTAGGCTGGCTCTTTACCTCGTATGACTGCTTGAGTATCTCATACGGCTGCTTGAATACCTCGTACGGATTTCCTATCCCTTGAAATTTTCACAACTTTAAGCCCTTTCAACTATCTTTATTGATTTGTTTGTACGATGTATGGTACACTTGGCATAGTTGTTTTGATCGTACGGCATCTCCTCTTTTGCCTTAGTTCGTCCAATTTTATTTCCCTATGTGACTTCTTTAATGGTCCGTACAGTCCTTTTTATAGTTCGTCTCTTCAATATTTTTAACTTGAATGCTTTCGGGCTCCTTGATTTTTTAATTTTTTCTTGTTGCTTTTCTTCTTCATCTCTTTTTTCTTTCTTCGTCTCCTTTTTCCTTCTCATCGTCTCTTTTCTTTTTTTCTAATTTTTAAATTTTTTCACACTTTTCCATTTTTTCTCTCTCCTCTATTTTTGTATTTTTTAATTCTTCAATATTTTTTCCATTTTTCTCCATTTTTTAATTCAATTCCTTCATCTTAAGTTTTTCACTTTTCAACTCTTCCAATTTAATTTTGTCATTTTTTAACTCTTCTCCTTTATATTTTCATTTTTTCCAACTTCCAACTTTTCCTTTATTTTTTCGATTTTTTCATTTTTTGGCTCCGACACAATTTTTTCACCTCGTACTTGTTTGAACTTGTGGATTGGCGTATCATCCAGTTCTGGTACTCTTTCTTTGTACTCACCGTACTCGACCGAAAATGTTTGGCTGAACATGCCCTTCTCTTCTTGGATTTTTTCGGCCAGAAGTGTCTGGCTGGACGTGTCCTCTTCTTCCTAGATTTCTCTAATCTAAAGCATATTACACTCTCGGTGTAACACCTCATAATCCTCCATTTGCCAATGAAATAGGCCATTCAACGAACTTGTCTCATCTTTTGAGCGACTCTCAAGTTCAAGTACGCCCTCGTCATTCGGCTCCATCACTTTCCTACCTTCATCCTTGTCTGACTCTCCCCCATCGGATTTTGATTCAAAAGATGCCAATTCTTTACTAACGGCTTGGTTCTTCAAGTCGATCATGTACTTCCTCTCGTCATTCTCGATCGAGAGTGTGTTCCTCTTCCAATTATGATTTGCTTTGGCAGCAATCAGCCATCCTCTTCCCGGCAATGCATCGTACGCCTTCTTCTCCAGCGGGCTGATAAAATTCAATAGGAACTGCTGTGTGTCGATCAAGACTTTCTACGCCATCGATGTTCCCAATGGCTTGATGTCGTGCTAATTAGCACCCACTAATTGGAATGTCGATGACCAGAGTGTAGGCTTCCCGAGACTCTTGCATGTGTCTTCAAGTAATACGTTGACTCCCAATCCCCCATAGACGATAGTGTTTGTCAAGATTTTCCCTCCGATCTCCATTTGCACGACCACTGGCATCCTCCTGATGTTTTTCGTCAGCAGTATTGGGTCGATGGTTTGTTCTCCATATGGTGGTGGTTCCACTATCAATTCTTTCCTTTGGCCTTCCTGCCACTAACGTTGGTCATCACCGACTACGTTTGTGATCCCCAGTCCCAACTACAACACAGTCTGGAGAAGGTCAGTCACCTTTATGGGTACGGTGGTCTGCAGTATCTGTCATACGATGTTGTTTTCCGCCTTTGACTGCCAAGAGGTGTTTGGATTCTCCAGAGGTGTTTTGTGTTCCTTCGTCATCGCCAATTCCACTTCTGCTTTTGCTTCCATCATTCTTTTTTTTTTGTACGTGGATCTAGGTAGAAAGCCTTCTTCGTTTGCGCTCTAGCAATCACCAGTACCTCTTGCTCCTCCACATCTAACATATGGATGCCTTTCTGCTTGGGGCATTCCTTGTCTTCATGATCACCCGGTCCACACCACTTGCATAGTCTTCCCCCTGAACCTTGACCGTTCTGGCATTCCTTGGCGAAGTGGCCCCATTCATTGCACTTTTGGCATTGTATCATGGGTCGACCTTTGCTATCATATTGTATTCTACTTCTCAGAATTTTGTTGCTTCGGTAACCTCCAGGGGATGCATTGCTATTATACTGGGGCTTCGATGGTGTATTCGGCGGGGTTGACTATTCTCCTATGAATATCACTTGTGTACTCCTTGTCTTTAAGTTGTATGGGGCATTCCTTGATGGAATGTCCCATCACTTGGCAGATATCACAGAACAGCTTCTTAGGGCAGTTTTCCTTTGAGTGGCCTTCCCCCTTGCAATCCATACACCACAATTCTTTGGCTTCCCTCGTACTATCCTTATTGGCCTTCAATTCTTTCATCATTCTCATCATGTCCTTCCTCAATGCTTGCATGGTCTTGGACTCACCGTCGCTACTGTCGTCTATACTCTCCTCCTCGTCCATCTTCCTTTTCCCTCGGGAGGATGTTTTGTTTCACTCTCTATATCCATCACCTGAATGTATGCTTCGGCGTACGACAACAGAGGTACGACTTTCATTTTATTCCTCAATGACAGGAGCAACCTTTCGATGAACAATCACTTCTTTAGTCCGTCGACCGGCTGGGTCTCTAGTTTTCCCAACAATTCTTTGAGTCTACAGTTCCAGACTCATACGTTCTCATTCTTCCCTTGCTTTGTGTTGTAGATCTCCGCTACAATTTCATTGTCATCTCTAAGGAGTTTGAATTTCTGCTCGAACGCCCTCTTCAATGTTCGCCATGACACTCAATGGACTGCATCCAATTTGATGTACCAATCAATGGCTACGCCCCTCAACATCGCTGGGAATGCTTTCAGCCAATTGTCCACATCGTCTTGCCCATTGGCTATCCAAATAGTTTCGCATGTTTTGTAGTGTCATACTGGATCTTCCAACCCGTTCCCTATGACCTTTGGCAGCTTTTGCCTCTCAACTGGCGGAGTCACCATCCTTCCTCGATGCCCTCCTTATGTGTTGGACCTGACTGGACTGGTTCTCCCACTACATCCCAGTGCATCACTTGCACTTCAGCCACATACGAGTCTCCCCCACGTCCTCGGTCAACGTCCTCTACACCTCGAGTCTCCTAGGGTTCGTTTTGGCACTCCCTCTACCCTAGGGTCTTAGGCTCAATTCTTCCAGTCCTCGGCCCTTCGTCATCGTCCAATATGGACAATTCCCGAATGCGTTGAATATTGCCCTCAAGCTCTTCAGTTAGTTCATTTTCATTTTCATTAATTCTATATATTTCTACACACAGTGTCCTAAAGGGTCCTTCATCCCTTTCCTCAGCAAGGTTTTGGTGCACTCTTGTAATAGATTGGTTTATGTCATTTATATCTTCATTGATTTCTTTATCAATTTGTTTTAGCCTTCGCCGTCGGTTTTCTTGCTCCTGTAACCTAAGTGATCACCGTACCTTTTCTTCTGGTGTTTCTTGCCCGATTGGTACTCAGTTCTTATCCTTATTAAGCTATACGGGCACTACATGTTGGTCGTACGATCATTGGTTTCCGAGAGTACGTCTTTGGCTAGTATCCCATTCCTCTTCTTCCCACTTTGTCCTTTCCTCGTACCTTTGCAATAACTATTTCCTTCAGCGTTCTTGGTGACTCTCTGCCCATAAATCTTGTAGGATGATGAAGTGACACACTAGCAACCTTGGTAGTCGCTTGAGGAGATGGTCGACCTCTGGGTTGATGTTCAATCTATCCTAGATGGCTAACTGGGGGATCTCTCAGCTGAGAGCCTCCCTCCGTATGTGCTCCCTCAACGAAATGTCCCACAAGTTGACTAGGTCCTGTGTCAAGTCATCTTCTCGTTCCTCGTTTGTTTGTACAGGATCCTCCGTTGGTCGACCCATCACGACACCATTCTACCATCAGGTGATTTCCCTACGTTCACTTAGGCAACAATGCCAAATGTTTACTCACTAGGATGAATTCCAACGTACTATGTGAGTAAACGGAAATAACTTATAAAACATAACGTACGTACTATAAGATAATGCACAGAATAATCATACTTGTCCTTATTGATAAAATGCATGCCAGTACAATCATAACATTAATAATCATAGCAACAGTGTTTCCTGAATGCATGACTCAAGTACATATAGTACACTGGAGGTGGTTGAGAGACCGACCATCACATCCTTTCATTACAACTAATTACTTTCGTTAGGAACTTAATTCCCGAGACAACTAACCAACATGACAAGTACATAATACAAGTACATGAATTATTAACATTAACTAAAGTCTTATTTGCTTATGACTCACGGCCAACCAAGTACACTCTCGGCCGACTACAACCGACTATGACTACGGCCGACTAGACCAACTACAAAGCGTACTTTCAGTCAACTATATTGTAAACTAAGACTTCAAGTTAAATGAAAAGAGGTGTCTTGCTACAGAAAAGCAAGTCCTTATGAAAGGGTAGCAATAGGCATCAAAGGAGAATGATTATCAACTTCATACATCAGCAGTATATCAAGAAGCACTAGCAACAATTAAAGGTTCTAGGAGAGAGCTATTGCATGAAAGAGGACATCTCAATTAAAGGAACTTGCAGATTTTGCAGCCATCGAATATCATTGCCCATTGTTGCAAAGAACATGGAGCTAATTTAATTAACTGCCCATACCCGCATTTTAAATATATCTCAACTGTTAGCCTTCTTGTTGCTTATATTATACACCTGATATTACTTTAGAGTCTAAACACTTTTCCTCAAACAGAACAGTAGTTTAGTTGCAAGTTTAAATGATCAAAGATTTAGGTTCTCCTATTAAATCCTACACATAGCTAGTTTAAGCACATTTAACCATGTGTCACTCTAATGCACATTCACAAGCTTGGAGTGATCTATTATATTAAAGCAAACAAATATTTTGTCATCCAATAAAATGGAATCATTGTTTGTAAGTCCCCACTAGCATTTAAGATGCTTTGGCAAAATCACTATAAATCATATAGACTTGCAATCATCACCATCATACTTGAGGGCTATTTTAAAGGTTTTATATGAGAACTCTTATTGAAACAGAATCAATATAAGTCAATAAAACATCGAAATACCAGTTCATTCCAATGTCTAACAAATGTATAGATTAGGCAACAAAAACTCACGCAAAAAACCCTAAATATTTTCATCAAGCCAATATATACAGTTGATTGTTTGGATTAGATGTGATCTTGACAGCCAAAGTTGATCAGTTCTAACTAAGTACTAGGTCTTATCTGGAGACCTATGTATGAATTGTATTATTAAGTGTCCCCAAAAACACAAAAAGGCACAATCTAAGATGAAAATGGCATTAGCAATGTAAAAAAATTCTTCAGAAGAATCTGAAATTAATTTTTATTACATTCATCCCGATAATACAAAACAAGAAAAGAAAGCACATACCTTAATCATTACAGGAAACCCAATTTCATCAGCAAGTCTTATAGCCTCTTCTGTTGACTGTCGATTTGCATTCACAATACCAAATACAGAATGATGATTAGTAGAGACAAAAAGAGAATCTGTTTAAATTGATTACAAATGAAAAGCCTGCAAAACCTTGGCATATCAATGGAAATTTCCATTTATGCAGAGCCAAGTTCATAAATTGGAAGGGCTGTAAATACATTGACATAAAAAAATCAAATTTTTACCTCTATCAACCCATCACTTCCTGGTACAGTTGGAACACCAGCCTTCTTCATTGTTTCCCTAGCTGTGGCTTTGTCACCCATAACACGAATGCTGTCTGGCTGCAAATGGAAAAAAATCAAATATGAATTTAGATTTCACAACTTCAAACAAATCTCTTTTAAGTTCATTAACTTATGTAATTCATTTATGTAACTAGCATGGTTTCTAAATGACGATAAAAAAAAAGCAACATAATGAAAAATACTCTAGTAGCACATTTGCAATGGGTGGGGTAAATATGGAATCCTTCTAAGGTGTTTTCCTTTGCTGGTTGTTGCTTGACTCCAGTTTATTTGGAAATCACCACTTGCATGCACCAAGACTCAATAGTTTGATCTTGATCAGAAAATTGAATTAATAACAGCAGAGAGGAATGATGTTTTACCTGTCACTGGAAATGTGAAAGATGATCTATAGCTTAATCGAGACTGAAAAACTATACCAATAGTCATTGCAAAAATAAAATTCATCCAGATGATCCAGAATCATTGACAAAAAGAAATCAATGGTATAGATATCATATCTATCACTTTATATCTAAGTTACAGGTTCAGGTTCAGGTACAAGGATTCGGGTACACCAGTACAGCAAAAAATTGGTGTTGGGTATGTTTTGG